>JAEQBH010004434.1:0-541262 GCA_016808115.1 Tetrastigma voinierianum | reverse complement strand
CGAAGAAAATCTCGGCGAGAGAAGCAGAGGATAAACAAGAAGAAACAAGTCACAGCTTGAGGTAACATCAAATGATGGCTCCCTATATAATGCGCGTTTAAGGGCTGTAGATGCATTAAATAAGCTATTTGACTCATCATCTCCGCTACTAATTTGGATGGCGGCGGCGATACATTAAAAATTTGAGTGAGCGAGCGTGGGCGGCTCGTGGACAGAGGATACCTATCGCTCCGGTGCCCTTCTTGACCATATTATTTCTAGACCAGTCCATTTCAAAGCGTATCTAATACCATTGCCCTCCGCCATTGGACTAGTCTTATCCTTCAGCAAGGAATTGGTTGTTCTGTTTTCTCACAGGAGTTCCTTTTTATTTAAAATTTCTAGTTCGAGGCTTTACATTTGGTATCGAAAAATCAGGTCTTGGCCTTAGTTTCGGTTCAATTGCTTTAATTTAAAGGTGCTTGCCGTGTTTGATATCATGCGGTGTGGATTTTTAGTGGATATATTTTCATGCAACTATGCGGTGACCATGCTAAGAATGTAGGGTTCATTATATTTCGTAACCATGGTTCCTATGTGTTGAAATATTCTTTGTGAGGCATGTTATCTTGGTTTATTAACTTAAGAAATAAAGGAAGGGTTTAGATTGTAGGCTAGCTCTTCATTTCTTTTGATTTTGAAACTTTGAGAGATTTGGTTGTGGAACCTTACAGTCTTTTTCCAGCTGCAGTACAATAACTCAATGCTGGAATTATTGTTGACATAAAGACAAATGCATAATACCTTCTTGATCTTGATCACTGTGTAATTTTTCTTATTCAAAGTTCAGTATCACTCATGCGTATCAGGTCAGGAAGAAAAAAAGAATCCCTGAATTCAAGGTAAGTTTTGAATAAAGTAATTGTACTCCTTTTCATGCGAAAATGAATTTATTTAGAAAGGCGATGGATTGGGTTAGTTTCATCTTTCTCACATTTTATATTCTTGCTATTTTGTCTACATTTCATTACGTTGTTGGATGAGAGAGTGTTGAATCCCTGAATTCTGCTTTGATTGTTCTTTTTTAAAGCATTTTATATTTCTACTTGCTGTTCTTATTCGACATCATAGCTCTTCTATTTATTTATTTCTATTTTTTGGCTCTTACCCCCAAACTCCAACTTGCCCTGAGGAGACTCTTACCCAGGAGTACGTTCAGCATGGATACAAGGAGACTTTTGTGGGACTTGAGATAAAATTTTGGAATAAACCATTTCTGTTCTTTTTATTTTTCTTTTTTAATTGGTGACCACCTATTACGAGTGGATCACATTGCATTTTTTCTGAAAAGTTGGTTAACATCTTTGTTTCATTCATTTTCCTCTTTTTTCCTCAGTTTATCCAATAAACCTGCACTTTTATTTTGTAAATATGTCTTTGCTTGAGGCTGCTGCTCAATTGGGCATTGTAACCATGATTTGATGTGGTTAGGTTTTCATTCATGTGAGCTTCATGGTTCCTTCTAAAATAGTGAAGAAACTTTATCATCAACCGACTTTCTCCATTCTTTGGCCAGCGGATGTTGTTGTATGATCATTTCAGATATAATGTGTTGTAGAATTTTTGTGAAGACAATTCGAACAGCTGACAGTGAACACTTTTGCCATCTTATATCCATTGTAAACGATAGAAGCTTAGAGGCAATTTCAACCGGATTAGCCCAGAACCAAAATCTGACTGACATCCACTGTCATGATGCGATGATTTCCTCGTGTTAACCTGAGTATTTCAAGTGTTCAAAATTGATAGAGTGAGGTATGCATATGCGAAATTTTCCTTTTAACATGGTTAAGCATTTAGCGTTCACACACATTTCAATAATCACATGCCTATACTTGATGGGAACATTTAACATTTATTCCCACTTTCTGTTGGCTCTATGACGTGGGATTTTCTTACTGGTTTAACTGGTCGAGTTTGTCAGGATGCTAGAGAGGTCTCACTCACTCAGATTCAAGCTTTCAGTAAGCGTACTATTGTTCTAAAGTGCAAAGAGGTGATTTTCTTGCTGAATCCCTGATTACTATTCTGTTTGGCAATGCACTATGATTTCTACTACATTCACCAAATCTAATTGTCTTCTATGGAAGATATGTAATGACTTCACCTTTTTCAGGCCATCAACGAATCTCGGGCTCAAAAGCGCAAGGTGATGCATTTATTGTTTTGAAATTAATGAAGAGTACTTTTTTTTTGGTTGTGGAAATGATTCTCAATTCAAAAAGTAACATTAAAACTTCTACCTTTCATCTTTTCCTGGATACTGTTATGTTAAATTCATGTGGATTTTGAAGCTAGAGGCTTTTTTGTATAGCAGGCAGGTCAAGTTTATGGAGTACCTCTTTCAGGCTCGCTCTTGACTAAGCCTTTTGTTTTTCGGAGCTACGGCCTTGTGGTGAAGACTTCCGAGAAGAAATGGATTAGGGTTTGTCTTTCACTTTTTGATAAGAACTGTGATGCATCAGAGATAGACTTATATCTTTGGATAACGTAGTTTCATTTAGATAACAAGAAGATTGATATATTACAAAAGAGGCAGCTAAAGTAGCAACCAAGAGGCATAAGAAACAAGAGGAATGTGTTACTCCCCCAATATATAAAACAAGAAAAGAAAGTACCATACCAATACCAAATAAAATCTATAAAAAAGAATGATGTACAAAAACAACCCCAACCTCATCTATAAAAAAATGATGTACAAGAACTCAAACTTTTATGTCAAGGATCATCAATTATAAACATAGACAAAAAATAAAAAACAAAAAACAAAAGATGCCTTAAGGCTTTGTATGAATAGAATCTCATGCCCAAAAGTAATGCCATTCCCCTCCTTTCAAATCGACCAAAAGATACATAAAGGCCCCTCTTTGCAAAATGTTTTTATACTTCTTGACAATAAAAGATCCATTCCATCCCTAGAGAGTATCTTAAATTGAGGAACATCCAAGACACTTCAAAAAGAAAGAAAAATGGATTCCATAAAGTTCTCATCTTGATACAACAGAGGAGAAGGTGATCCATGGACTTCTCACATTCTTGGCAAAGATAACATCTACAGACTAAAGCTAAGCCTCTCTTTTGCACTTGGTCTAAGGCCAAGATCGTTCCCCATGTTGTTTCCAAAGTAAAGAAACAAATTTTTGGCTGCATACAAGTCCTCAAACCATTTTCATTGGGAAAGAAATAGAAGGTCCTGGCTCAGCTCCCATTGATTTGTTGGCTTCAGTATTACTTAGGCATTTTTGTAATGCAAGTTACGCATCATAAAATGACAAGAGTGAGACATGATTTGGGTGTTAAACTAAACTACTCACTTGTTTGGTCTCTCTCTCTCTCTCTCTCTCTCTCGCTCTCTCTCCCTCTTGGGTTCTGTTTGTGCAAGCTAAAAAAAAGAGGGAAAACCAAAATTCCTGAAACATTTTTTCTTTTGACGAGTACCAAAGTTCCTGACACTTATCTGATTTGATGTCCAATTTTAACCAAATAATGTACAAAAACCTGGGCTTATTTTCTAGTATGGGCATAACATCATTGCATTAAATTAAAATATGTTGTTTGAAGTTTGATGACTTGAAGTCCTCATCTTCCCTTTTTCGCCCTTCTTTCCCAGGATTTATCCCAACCTCACAAACGATTGCGTTCTTTGGCCGATCATGTTCCTCATGGTTTCGGGAAGAAAACCCTTTTTGAAGTTCTTATCAGGAATAATGTTCCTTTACTGAGAGCAACTTGGTTTATCAAAGTGATTTATCTTAATCAGGTAGATGCTTCAAAAACTCATGCTACTTCTTTGGACTGAGGTTAGGTATTGTTAATATTGAAAGTAACGGATTATGGCTACTTTGTTTTTCAGGTTCGCTCTGCCTCTGATAGTATTTGTTCTGGCTCACCCGACAAGAGTTAGTTGTCTCGCACTGAACTCTGGACAAAAGATGTTATTGATTACTTGCAAGGCCTCCTGGAGGAATTTTTCTCAAGAAATAATTCTCATTCCACTCATCACAACAAATTCTTTATGCTGGGTCAATACAGCAAAAGAGTGATCTCGTATCAGGTCTTGATAGTGAGGAGCCTTCCCTACATTTTAAGTGATGGTATGTCGTGCGGCTCTTGCAGTAACACCATGCTGAATGTCTGATTCTTCCTTCTCTCACCATTGATTGGGTTCTTCGTCAACTACTGGTATCGGTTACCGCGTGTCGTGTTTTTTTCCTACTTTGAGCAAAATGTATATTAAGTACTCCAAGTAGGAGCAACTGAATAATGGTTATTTTATATTGGCTTGAGATCTTGCAGCTGCTAGCCTGCTATTGCCTATCATATATGGCATTATAGAAACCGTTGTTCTATCTCAGTCATATGTACGCGCTCTTGTGGGAGTAGGTGTTTGTTTTATCAGGGAACCTTCACCAGGTGGTTCTGATCTTGTTGATAATTGAAGGAGGGCATGCTTCTCTGCTCTGGTTGAGATGCTTCGGTTTTTATATTGTGGCTTACATCTGATGCATTTGTCGCTTTGGATTGCTTTCCTTTGCCCCTGTGGTATCTCATGTGTTGCAAATGATGGGGGTTCTTATCAAGGTATCCGAGGATACAAGAAAAGACAAAATTCGTCCTGCAGAGGTTCCTATCGTGCTCAGACCAAAGTACTTGATGATCATTTTATCCTTGTCTTTTCATCACATTGTTTCCTCTATTCAAAAATCGTGCGGATAATCTTGCTAAAGCTGCAAGTCCAGGCTATCCATGTCATAGCGAGGCAAAAGCTGTACAGGCCTTGGATAAGGCTCTAATGGGTGGGGACAGGCAAGTCCAGGCTATCCATGTCACATAGTTTCCTTCAACTACTCATTATGAAACTCGCACAGTCTGGCATTTTTTACCCTCAGGCATATGTAAGGCAGCTTATAGTTAGCGGAATTATGGATAGGAATGGACCTATCATTGATCTGGACAGGAGGAAGAGACACTATCGAATCTTCTGTTGATCTGACAGGTGGAAGTATTTCTTCCCATAAACCGAAGTATTTCTTCACTCTTCAGTCTGCCTCTAAGATATTATCTGGGAAAACTGCTAAAAGCAATGCTGATGTTGAAGAATTGAAGAGCAAAGAGACAAAAATTAAGTGAAGAACGAAGCTCGTATCAAGGAAATTCACCGAATCCCTCAGATTTGTCCGAAAAACTCAGTCTTACTCAATTAGCAGCTGCCAGGATTGAGGTAGCCAGAGGGCATCTACAGAAGCCCATATTTGCCCTCACCATAGAACTGGTATGGAAGAAGCTCCTAAGGCATATCTGCTGTCTTCTATCAAAGGAGTGTCGTTTTATTTATTTATTTATTTATTTATCTGTCCCAGGTGTAAAATAGTACATGTTTTGATCATTTCTATTTATTTCTTTGGTTGTTGATTTCTCCTCTTCTGCCTTTTTAATCATTTGGCCTTTTGAATCAGTTCTTGCAAATTCCTTACTGTTTCTGAAACCAATTACCATGAATTCAGTTAATTTTCATTTCCTTGTCAGCCTTAAATTTATCTTCCACAATTTTCTAATGTTAAATATATATATATATATATATATATATATATATATATATATATATATATATATATATATATATATATATTTTTTTTATCATCCTGTTTTACATTTCATTGGGGACAAAGTTTTAGTTATCTTTATCTATATTTTTTCTTATGATGAATTTTGGGTATTCTTCTCTTTATCGTTGTAGTCCATAGCTTGTAACGATCGATTTTTAACGATCGATTTTTAATTCTGTTCTCGCCTAGTGTATGGCAGGTATGAGAATAGATCTCATTATCTGCAACAGTTCTTCGTGTTGCTTTGCAGTTATGGCCTCAAATGAGAATATATATACTATGGGGAATTCGGGTTCTGGAGTTCCAGCTGGAGTTGAAGATCCTCATGAATTATTCAGTCAAAAGATAAGCAATTCATAGTTATTCCTAATATTTGAGTACAAATTAATTAATATATCAAAATAAATTCAATCTTACTCTATATAATAATAATTATTATTTTTAAATATATATATATATATATATATATATATATATATATACTATATATATATATAAATGAGAAGTGTTACAGAAATAAAAAACTATTGTGATCTTCTTTTTTGTTATAAGTTGGTATATGGTTTAAAGGAATCCAATTTGGAAAGATTTTACAAATTTGGGGCATCGACTTATTTTAGGAAGGGACTTAAATTCAAATTCTATTTACTTCTTCATTAGGATTACAAATAATTTCATATATATATATATATATATATATATATATATATATATATATATATATATATATATATATATATATATATATATATATATATATATATATAAATAGAGAAATATTTACAAAAATACTATTGTGATATTCTTCTTCTTTTGTTATAAGTTGGTATATGGTTTTAAAGGAATCTAATTTGGAAAGATTTTACAAATTTGGGAGCATCACCTTATTTTTAGGAGAGAATAATTCAAATTGTATTTACTTCTTAATTAGGATTACCAATAATTTCAATATATATACCGCCTTAAAATGCCCCCTTAAATCCATGTCCCCCCTTAAAATCATCTTATTGTTGAAGCTAAAGAACTATTAAGTAATGATGGGAAAGAGATCACAAAGACACCCTGAAAAAGGCCAATCGGGTTGCATAAGAAGTTTAATTAGTATGTTGTGGAGGCTTCTATCAAATAGGAAGCGTAAGAGTGGGCAATCTGCCGGTAAGAAACTTGTTTTTTTTTTCTTTCTTTCTGTTTTTTTTTTAAATATTTTCGTCTTATTTAGTATTATTTTTTATCTTAATGTTGAAGATATTGGTGGATGATGTGTATGTGTTGTTTTGATTACTTAGGAACCAGTTTAGTCATTTCAACTTTTTTGAAAAAATAATTAAAAACTCAGAAAATACTTTGTTGCAACTTTCTTTGAAAACTACTCTGATGAATAAGGGAAAAATAGATTAAATAATTTTTTATAAGAAAAAATCATAATATCAAATGTGCTAAGATTTTTTACTTACGAGTATCCTATCTTTTACTTTAAACATTTATTTTTTTTTAACTTTGTTGGTTATAGATTTTTGAGAAATTATTATTTATTAAAGTAATTTTTAAAGAATGTTTATAATTGAAAGCCAAAATAATCATTGTTTAATGAAAATGAATAGAATTCGGGTTCTTGGGTTCCATACGGAGTTGAAAGATCCTCATGAATTCTTGATCCAAGAATAAGCAATTCATAGTTATTCCTATTATTTGAGTATAAATTATTAATATATCAAAATAAATTAAATCTTACTATATTTAAAATGAGGAATATCTAAAAATAAATTAAATGAGGAATATTTAAAAATTAAAATACTATTTTGATATTCTTCTTTTGTTATAAGTTGGTATGGTTTTAAAGGAATCCAATTTTGAAAGATTTTACAAATTTGGGGGGCATTGTCTTATTTTTGGAAGAGAATTATTCAAATTATATTTACTTCTTCATTAGGATTACAAATAATTTCAATATATATATATATATATATATATATATATATATATATATATATATATATATATATATATATATAAATGAAATATTTACAAAAATAAAATACTATTGTATTCTTTTCTTTTTGTTATAAGTTGGTATATGGTTTAAAGGAATCCAATTTAGAAAGATTTTACAAATTTGGGGGCATCACCTTATTTTTGGGAGAGTATATATAAATGAGAAATATTTACAAAAATAAAATACTATTGTGATATTCTTTTTCTTTTGTTATAAGTTGGTATATGGTTTTAAAAAAGGAATCAATTTGGAAAGATTTTACAAATTTGGGGGCATCTGCTTATTTTAGGAGAGGAAGTAATTCAAATTTATTTACTTCTTAATTAGGATTACAAATAATTTCAATATATATACGCCTTAAAATCCATGTCATAAAATAAATCTTAGTGATGAAGGTAGAAGCCCCATCAGTAATGATGGGAAGAGATCAGAGGCGCCTTAAAAAGGCCAATGTCGAGTGCATGAGGAGTTTGATTAGTATGTTGCGGAAGCTTCTGTCAGATAGGAAGCGCAAGAGTGAGCAATATGTCGGTATGAAACTTTTTTTTTTTTCTTTCGAGTTTTTTTAAATATTTTTCGTCTTTGCGTTATTTTTTATCTTAATGTTGAGATATTGGTGGATGATGAATATGTGTTGTTTTTAGTTCTTAGGGAACTGGTTAGTCCTTTGCTTTTTTGAAATAAAAAATTAAAAGCTGGAAAATCTTTTGTTACAACTTTCTTTGAAAATTGTTTTGATGAATAAGGGAAAAATAGATTAAATAATTTTTATGAAGTAATTTTAAATAATGTTTATAATTAGAAATAAAATAATAATTGTTTAATGAAAGGATGGTAAAAACCCGATATTTAGTTTTGTAGGAAAAATAAAAGAAAAGTAAAAATAAAATAACTATTTAGACTCCATCAAATAGAAGTACAATGAACAAATTTCTTTAACTACCAAATTTCCATCATGTCATCAGCGAGAGAATATGATGCGTAATAAAAAAGTTTAGAATTTGTAATGTTGAATCTAGTACTATACAAATATGATCGAGATAAAACTTTAAACACTGATATTTTTAGAAATAAACATTATGGCTTGATCAAAATTCTACAATTCTACAATTCTACTTGATAAAATTTGAGACCCCATAGCAACAATCAAAATTAATAATGCGGAGTTGCCCGTGATTAAAATTAATGATAAGTAACAAGAAGAAACCTATCCCATCTTGAGACCATGGACATTTTTGAACCCCGAAGCCACTAAATTCTTCTTTAAGCGAATCTAAATGGATCAAAAACATTAAAGATAAAAATAAAAAAATACGGAAAAGAAAAGGAAAGAAAAGAAAGAGTTTTGTTAAAGTGGATATTATAAGAGTGACAGTGCCACAGTGGCGGGGCGTCGCAGTGGCTCACGAAATCCGGCGTTACCTCTGCAGTAGAAGCTCTGTGAAGCGACCGTATTCAACTAGCTAAACACTCACATAAAAATTTTTTTCTTTTAAACATGATTTTATAAAATTTCGTATCTTGTTTGCATATAGAACAATAATAAAGATCTGTATATACATCCAATTTCTGTATATCAAAAATATAGTGACCGGCATACAGCGCATTCTCCATAGCTGCTACATGTCATCTTGTATATTTAGTACTCGTATTAAGTATTTTAACTACATAATATTCTTACTAACACTTGTACAATGTCAGGACAATATTTATTATCTTTCAGCGTCTTGCGTATATTGCACAAAATAGTTTTAAAATGGAAAATAATAAATTACTTAATTTCGATGAGTGTATCTTTTATAAAGCGTTTTCTTTTAGGAAGCTCTGAAAATGTAAAACTCTCTTTTCTGATTATTTTCCGAGAAGCTTTTCTTTGCTTTTCAAGTTTACAAAACTTTATTTTAGCCTTTTGTACTTGCTTTAACTTTTAAAAGTTTAAAGCTTCTTTCTTGTTTCTTCGCTTTGCTTTTAACTTTAGAGCTTATAAAACTCTTATTGTTTCTTGTAGAAGTTTATAAAACTTCTCAATTCTTTCAGCACAACTTCTTTATCTTGTTTGAAAAGTTTGCTTAAGCATTTCATGTATTTTCTTTTAAAGTTTATAAAACTTTCATAAAAGCGGAACATGGGATCAGTAGTATGCTTTGAAAATAAAATCGCGGGAGCTTGAACAACCGATCGTTTGGGAAATCTAAACGGGGCAGGCTCGGCCGTTCTTTAAAAGCCTCAGGGCTTTGGGCGGCCAGGAGCCCGTCGTTGATTTTCAAAGCGTATATTATGCTTATAAAACGTCAATACGCCCCAGGCTGTTTTTGTTTCTTGTCTTGCGAGTGAGCGGGCAGGCGGCCGTGCTAGGTGGAAGGACACAGGTCCGCATCACGCTTTCGGTGAATATGGTGGAATTGATCTAACTATGCCCCCAGTTAGAGCTCATAACGCACCTCTTTCGCATGCGTGCGACGAGTTTCTTTAAATGCATGATGTATGTCCCTGGTTGTAGGCCAGGGCAAAAACTAAATGCATGTATGAGACAACTGGCTCGCCGTCTTGTGTCACGAATCTCACAATGGGTTTCTTCTGGCACGGCAAGGAAGCGCATTTCTGGCTTTCTTTCTTTAACTGTATGCTAGCTGCTGTAAAATGGTTTTACACTTTAGAAAGCAATTCTTTAACTCTTTCTTGAAAAATGGTTTAATTATTTAGCCAATTTCAACTACTTCCTTGTTGCTTGAAAAATGGTTTAACTTTGAAAAGCCATTTCTTATACGCTTCTTTGCTTAAAAATTGGTTTCTGATTTAAAGCCGTGCTTTCTTTTGAAAATGGTTTTTGCTTCCAAAAACCGTTTCTTTGACCTTTGCTTCCATTCGCCTTGAAAATGGTTGCGTTAATGGCGAAATCTGTGTAAGCAGGTTATAATAATAATAATATCTGTAGTATTTGGAAAATGAGTTTAAACAACCTTTCTTTTCTTTGCTAAAAAACGGCCTTAGAGTTCATGACTTTCCTGCGCTTTCTTTTAAGCTCTGTATTTCGATGTGAGATCGCTAGCGTCAGTATGTGCAGAGCCCGATTTACTTATGACTTTGTCTTCTGATTAAAATTTTCGAGAAAATGTAGATTTTTGAAATCATAATTCCACAGGCATAATAATTTGGGTTAAGGTAAAGGGACTTTCAGTATAGTCTAAGCAGCTGAACGTTTACGAAAAGTGTCCCAGGATCTGTCTGAATAAAATCACGAAATTTTAATATTTGTCTAAGCAGTCAGAAATTAAATCAGATTTGTCAGAAAATAGTCCCAAAATTCGCAAATTCCTGCAAAATTCTATTCAGTCTAAAAATTTTGGAATTAGTTATGGCCTCTAAGAATATTGTGAATTATATGGCGGCACTGGGAACCGGGAAATATCTGATAGGAAAATTTCGCCTCTTGGCCTTGGCAAAGATTTTGGTGTCGCGCGTAGGCTACAAATCGCGTGGGAGTAAGCAAGCTTTGGTCAGAAAAATTAGACCCGCATTAGAATGGCGTAGATGCGAAAAGCCCAAAATTTGGGTTTTTCGCGTATTTCTGAACCTACCGGTGAAGCCGTGTTTTTAGATGCTTCGCGTGGCGCTCATCAGCGTGAAGCGGCTTTTCGGAGTGTTTATCGCGGCCAATCGACGGTCGGTTAGTAAATATGAAATAAAGAAGCCCCAAGAGAAAAATTTAAAAAATCTCTCTCTGCTGCTCGGCAACTCTCTCACGTTTGATTTCCATTTCATTTCTTTTGTTTTTGTCTTTTTTCTTTATGTGGGACTACATGTCCTTTTCTTTTCTTTCTCTATCCGTTTTAAATGAAGCAAATTCATTTTGTCAGGTTTGATTTTATTTATCACAATTAAATATTCTTTAAGTATTTCTTAGTTTTAGATTTTTAAAAATCGGTTCCCGGAGTTCAGTTTAAGTTTCGTCGCGCAGAAATTCGTAAAATGTCCAAGCCCAGTCTGGAGATTAAGCGAACTTACAGGTTCTTTAGATTCCTTGAGAATGAACACTTGGCGCGGTCAGTTTAAATCGTCAAAGATCTAGAGAATTTCGAGCCGCGAAGAATGCGCGGTCATTATTATTATTTCTTATTTAAAAACCGTTGATATCTTTCGCTTTCGACTTTCGTAATTATAATCATTTTGAAATTTGTATGTTCATCTACAGCAATTATATCTTCACAATATCGCTTTTTAGTAAATAACCGGTAATTTATCTGCTTTGTTTTAAGTACGAATTCGAGTTCCAAAGAAATTTATAATTCACAATTTACGTCTAAAATCTTCATTGTAATGACTTGGTACTCTTATCTTATTACTCTGATGCTCAGTAATAACAATGTCTGTTTCTATAAGGGCCAGTGTTACAAAATCACTCCTCGCTATGAAACGTTTCGTCCTCGAAATGAATAAGCTAAACTCGAAAGAAGGAAAGCGAAAATACCTCATCTAGGAAAATAAGTGAGAATGCGTGGTAACATCCCGAGCCTCACATTTCTAAGTAATTTGCTTTCACTCGCGGTCTTGTAAGGCTTTAAGCCCAAGGGAATCGGGCACTGTACTCGCACACCTATTCCTTGCGTTTACAATGCGCGCGGGTATCTCTTCATAAGTCGAGTTCTCCTTTAAGCGCCTTTATTGCTCTCTCAATACATGTGAAGGATGCGGGATATATTTCCTCGACATCGATACATGAAATGTGTGTGAATCATGATAACTCACAGGAGTAAAGCACAACTTGTAAAGCTCTTAATTACTACTTTGCTCATAATCTCATAAGAGTCACTTATGTCTCTCGAGAATTTAAAAAGCTTGCACTCGTTTCACGAGAATCGGCCACACTTTCGAGTGAAATCTTTAAAAAGACGGTCACCTATCTCATTCTGATCTCTCAATGGTTGTCATGGAAACTGTCTATCTCTTGCTATCTTGAGTTGCTCACGAACAACTTTCAGCTTCTCTGAGAAGTGATGCATCTTAGTTCGAGCTCTTAGTCTTCTCTCACCAACCTCATCCCGACATCTTTGAGATCCCTACGTTTCTGCCATACGAGTGCCCCCTCAAATGGAGCCATTTCTATCTTGGCTTGATAAGCGGAACATTTATGTGAGCTTTCAAGTGAGTCATAGAGTGAGTATCGAAAACTTCGCTAAATTAATCGAATTCTCAGCGTATCATACAACATCCCGAATAGTCCTCTACGACGCGTCAGGTCTGAGGATGAAATCTTGTGCTAAAGTGTGAGCGGTATCTATATTTGTTTGCAACTAGGCCCCGAAACACGGATGTGAACTGCAGGGTCTCGATCTGCTATCGAAGCTGAGGCCATGATACCGGCTATCTCGTACGTATAACTTGTGACTTACTGATGATCTCGACGTTAATTGGTAGAAAATGGCGATTCGTCAGTGATCAACTATTACCCATATCAGCATCCATGTTGCCTCTAAGTAGTGGAAGACGCAACTCCTGAAAATCCATAGTGTCATTTCCCATTTCCACCTTTGGAGCAGGGAATGCTTGTATCTTTCACGGGCCTCGTCTTTCTGCCTTCACTGTTGACGAGGTTAGGCACCTAGAAAGCGAACTTGCGATCTCTTTCTTCATCCCATTCCACCGGTAATGTTCTTTCAAAGTCACATGCATCTTGATACTACGGATGCATAGCATGAGATGAATGTGCTTCTTGCACCAATATCTCTTTGGCTCGCCATACTCACATGCACATTCTACGTCGCTTTCCATCATGCCATCATCTACGATTTGAAACTACCTTTCTTTCCTTTTCTATCTCTTCCGCCCAGCTTAATCATCGTGGATCCATTGGGCGCCTGCTGGTCATTGCCCAAGTGGTCTAACATGAAACGTGGCTAATAAGGCTCCTGAATCCTCAACCGCATTCTTTGGTGGTTTCTAATTTACCCACTTTACTTCTATTTGCAGGGATCCCACACTCACCCGCTTTCTTGACTTAAGAAGAATCCGTGACTGGAATGCCACCTTGTTGAGCCGTGACCTTGCTCGACTTGGCATATAAGCTATCTTTCCTTAGGGTCTATGATACAATCTCGGGTGTTACGAATGCAGTCTTAGGTACATCACTCTCTTGCACCCTCCCCAGCGGGTTTGAGTCTGTCGGCCAGCGATCTAAGAAATGCTTGGATGCAAATGAATGCGTAGCTCCTGGGTCCACTAATGTATATGCATCATGATCAAGGATAGAAATAATACCAGTGACCACATTTGGAGCTACATCCGCATCTTCTTGGAGATCCTGGCTCTCTCTGGCTGAGTCACGAGGCTGCATGCAGCATCACTGGGGTGCACTGCTGCCTACCACCCGACCGCTACTGCGACTATCGTTGGCCCCTCTGCACAGGAAACCTCTCCCAGTCGACTTTGTGCTCGTCTGATGCAGGGTAGCTAGGCGGCCGGTGACCATCTCCGCCTGTCAGGTGAGACGCTCATAATGGAAATGGCGCCTCTGGCCGCGATGAAGCCTGCATCTTGGATCTCTACATTCCCCATGGTGTCGTTTCGAGCATATATAACATCTGGGAGTAATACTCCCAGGTGCCAGCGCCTTCTTAAGTGAGGCCTCATTGATCCACGACTAGAGATAGCTCCTCGACACCGCACCTCGGCCTATATAACCTGCGCTCTTGCTTTTTCTTCTGTTGTACTATCTGAGCTTTGTTGGGACGTGCACAGTGCACTCCTCTTGCCTCTTACTCTGTCTACTACGATACATAGTTTTGTAGTGCTTTGCTTAACTCTGGCACTCAGCTAAGTCTAATCTATTATGAGGAGCCAAAGCGATAAATGCACTCGATCTGTCTTTATGATCCCGATAAAAACCTTTGCACTTTAGGACTTCATCCGCTTGAATACGAGGGAACCAATCTAACTAATTCAGAGAACTTCTTCTCTCATAATTCTAACCTTGACATGTTCTTTGTTCTAATTTGAAGAACTCTCAATTTTGAATCCTTGTGACTGCGAGGGAAGAATGCATCGGTGAATTCTTCTTTGGTGATTACATGATATGCCATCAAGATGCCTCCTCTCTATAGCATACCACCCGATCTATACATCTTCCATTGGAAAGCTGGAAAACAAGACTCTTTGCTCATCGAGTCGACCACGTAACTCCATAAACCTTATTTGCTCGGTCACAGCCATAACCCGGGCGCCGGATCACCCTTGCCGTCATATGGCAGGCGCCCGGCTTTGTACTCTCTTTATCGACTTCCCGGGTTCTTCCCGAGGAACCTCTCAGGTTAATGGTGGAGGTTCTGCGGCTAACTGACCAATTCGCTATGGCTACTATACGTACAATCTGTTCCACTGCTCTGCTTGAAGTAAACAATCCACACGGCACTTAAAAGCTCCTCTGGTGGCACAGATGGTCGGCTGACCCTCTTGCTAGAGGTGATTCATAGAGCGGTAGTGGGATAGCTACGTGCTCATCTCAGTGCCCGGGACGCTCGGACACCTCTGGAATATTTCTCTAGGGCTGACCTCGTCCTCTTTCGACATAGTCTTTGTAATTACCAAAAATCAGCGGGTTTAATACTTTGACTCACTTCATATGTATGTATAAGTTTGAACATGCATGGTTGCCAATAACCTTGCTCTGATACCATGTTGACACACCCCCACCCCCTTCCAGTGGCGGGCATCGAAGCCACTCCACAATCATTAGTTACCTCAACATTTAAAAACTCTGACGAAGCGGAAGTATTTGCTTCTTTAAAACCTCCTATAAAAGAGAAATTTTTTCTTTTCTAAACTTATGATTTTATAAAATTTCGGCCTCTTATTTGCATATAGGACATGTCCCAAATCTGTATACATCAAATTTACACTATATCAAAATATGGCAACCGACGTATAACACATTCTCACAAAACCTGTAGCACATATATGTTCCATTATACATATTCAAAGTATTTTCTTACATAATATTCTTACTAACGACAGCATCTGATATGGGACAAACCTATTATCTTTCGGCGTCTTGCGTATACGTACACGGAAAATAGTTTTTAAAATGGAAAATAATAGGCTCATGACTCGATGAGTGTATCTTTTATAAAGCGTTTTAGCACTAGGAAAACATCTCAAAAATGTAAAACTCTCTTTTCTGATTATTTTCAGAAGCTTTCTTTGCTTTCAAGTTTCTAAAAGCTTTGTTGCTTCTTTGCTTTTGTACTTGCTTTTAAAGTTTAAAAACTTTAACTCTTGTTGCTTGCTTTGCTTTTCTTTAAGAGCTTATAAAACTCTTATTGTTGCTTGCTTAGAAGTTTATAAAACTACTCAAAATTTCTTTGCTTGCTTTCTTTATCTTGTTTGAAAAGTTTCTTAAACCTTTCACAAACCTTTGCTTTAAGTTTCTCAAAACTTTTCATAAAAGCAGGGCATGGGCTCAGCGGTATGCTTTGAAAATAAAATCCCGCGGGAGCTTATCAGCCGTCGTTTTGAAATCTAAGCGGGGCACAGGCTGACCGTTTGCTTTAAAATCTCAGGAAGCACAGGCGACCCAGGAATATCAGTTGATTTTCAAAGCGTATATTATGCTTATAAAACGCCAACCCTTTCAGAGCTTTATTTTGTTTCTTGTACCACTGCAGTGAACACGGGCTTGGGCGGCCAGGTGCGGTGGAAGGACACGGTCAGCGTCACCTTTAAAGTGAATATGGTGGAATTGATCGCATCGCATAAAATTTAGTTAGAGCTCGTAACGCATATACTCACCGTACGTCACGTGGTTTACTTTAAATGCATGATGTATGTCTGGTTGAAATGGAGCAAAACTAAGGCTGCATGTATGAGACACTGACTCCACCGTGCACGTACGGAATACCTCTGACCGGTTTGCTTGCTTAGAACTAGGGAAGGCCTGTTTTCTCAAACTTTCTTTGCTTGCTTGCTTACTTGCTCTTTGTAAAGTGGTTTGCGCTGAAACCCCGTTTACTTGGCACAACTAACGAAAAATGGTTTAATTATTTCAAAACCATTTGCTTACTTGCTTGTTTGCTTGAAAAATGGTTTAACTTTTCAAAAACCATTTACTTCCTTGCTTGCTTGCTTAAAAATTGGTTTTACAATTTAAAACCAATGCTTTCTTCTCAAAAATGGTTTAACTTCCAGAATAGCATTCGCACCTTTAACTCATTGCTTTAACTGAAAATGGTTTGCATTCAAAACCGTGAAATCTGAGTGTAAACGATTTATAATAATAATAATAATACACTAGTATTTGGAAAATGAGTTTAGAACACTCGCCTCTTTTTCTTGCTAAACTTGAGCACGAGTTACAACTTTCACTTGCGCTTTCTTTTCGCCTGCGCACTCGAATGTATTAGATACACACGTCGGCTGGCTTAAAGCAATTTGCACACTTTGTGCTACAATTAGAATCTTCGAAAATATGCTTGGGCCCCAAATGCCATTCCACAAGGCATATAGCTAGGTTCTAGACTAAAGGGACTTTCCGTATAGTCTAAAAACACCCAAAAACATTTACGAAAATTACATCAAGACTAATACGAATAAAATCCTGAAATTTACAACCAAGGCTGTCTATGAGTCAGAAATTCATCCGATTTGTCGAAAATAGTCCCAAAATTTCTAAATTTCCTAAAAATTCACAAACTCGATCTAAAAATTTTGGGGTGAATTTATGGCTCTAGAGCCGTAGTATATAGCCTTTAGGCTCGAAATATCACAGTAGGAAAATTTCCCACCTCTTCAACCCTTGACCAAGCCAAGATTTTGGTGTCCGCAGCGTAGCTCGTCGCGTAGAAGTAACTATGAGGAAAAACACAGCGAAGCATGGATCTATGTATGATTTAACATCTGTTGTATCACAAATTCAATATTAAATAAAATTCGCATGTAGATTTGCGAAGTCAATCAACTAGACTACGTCGGCCGCCCAACCGGCCAATCTGCGGAAGTAGGATCTGACAACGACACGCAACCAGCGATCTACACGTCGATCACGGATCGGCCAATGCGCGGGTCAGATCTTCGGATCTATCCTCGGGAGTGGTATGGATGTGTGTGGAAACGCGATCAGGCGTAGGGGCGAATCTTAGAACACTTAGAAAAACCAAAGAATAGAAAAATTCTTTCTTTTCTCTTCATCTGTATTCTCAAAAAAAATGTATGAAAAATATTTTTATGAAAAATCTGAAAACCTTAAAACCCATTCCGTAAGGAATAGCTGCATTACGTATAATAAATTTATATTTATATTATAAATAACCGTTCATATAATAAATTATAATTTATTATAAAAAACCGTTCATATAATAAATTATATTTATTATAAAATTTTATAATTTATATATATTTGAGAATACTAAATTGGGACGAGAGCACATAATTGCTAACAATCTCAGCTAACAAATGTACAAACTTGAGCATAAGCACAATAAATGTAAGCTGAAACTTTTTGTGTTACATAGTTAATTGCGATATGAGCTCATGGCTTTTCCTGAGCTAGCACAGGGATTACTTGGTATTATTAATTAAAGAACCATATAATTGAAAGCAATTATCTGTCAGATTGCCACTGCTAAAGGCCCGGAAGTTGAACTCCAAAATTAATAATATTGATATATATGACAATTTCCTCCATTGTAAAATACTCGATAATTAATTGATTATATTTTACGTCATCAATTAGTATTTTAATCTCTTGATTGCGATTTCTCTAATGGAGTCAAATGCGGCCGTGACTTCATAACATCCAATGCAAGAAACATATCAAGAGGATATTTCATACAATTTTCCATTTTGTTTTATTTCATAAATCTTTGGTAATTAAACAATCACGTTCCCAAATCATCTAGGTATTGGCCGTCAAAATAGGCCTCACATATTGACAATTCAAGACCGATAATTATTCGATTACCTATTTAAAAATAAACTCGAGTTGAAGAAAAATAATAATCAAATATCACTTGAGATTTAATTCCTTTCACAGAGAAATTTAACTTTAATTAAATCTTTCTTTGATCCTATCAAGTACAAACATAATGCACCAATATTTTATAATAACCAGAATGATTATTTCGCAAAAAATATTGCAGTCTAAATAAAGCGTCGAAACTTTATTCCAATATTGTGATCTTATTCATTAATTATGAGAACTTATGATCATGTCTTCCATGGACGTATCCATATGACCATATCTTTATAATTAATACGGACCTTAATCGAAAAATACTAGATTATTTTCAAGGTAAAATTAATACCTCATTGAAATTTTTATTAACACTGAGAAAAATCTGATAATTTTATTTGTCTTGCTTTCTGGCTGAATAAAAAAAACTCCCACTAGTCTAAAATAAGTAGACGTCTCCTAACACCCATAGAATCTACATGTCTTTCAAAAGCTTGAGCAATTGAGGCCGATGGGTCGCTAGGTTTCCTCAGCTATTATTTTAGTGGCTGCTTTATGTCTCCTCGCTCGATGATGTCTCGGATCAAGTGAGTACTTCCTCTCGATGTGTTTTTGTTTCTTGTGATACCTTGGTTCTTTGGGCGTACTACGGCCCCACTGTTATCCTGATAAAGACAATGGGCCGACCTGCCTTTGGTATCACTGAAGATCCATAATGAACTTCTTCAACCACCTGACTTCCTTAGGCGCCTCGAGCTTGACAACATATTAAACCTGTGGTGGAATCTACTTACCACGTCTGTTTAATACTCCTCAATGAGACCGACTCCACCATATAGTGTAAACACATAGCTTGGTAGATTTCCTTGGTCGATATCCTTGGAAGTGCGGGTACGTGAAACGATGAACAAGCTCCCTTTGGAATATACTAGCATATAATCTCTTGTTCTCCTTAGATACTTAAGTATATGCTTTCTTTGCAATCGATCATTTCTCACTTAGGGATCATATTGATCTTGGAAGCACAGCTTCCTTTGCATAACGGATATCGGCTGGTACATAACATGGCATACATGAGACCTACCTACGGTAGAGGCATAAGGTATCCACACTCATAAAGTTCTTTACCTTTCCGGAGTTTTGGTGATTGCTCCTTAGAAAGAGAAGATGAATTCCATGTCTAAAGAGTGAGATCCCCTTTTGGAATTTTCCATGTTAAGCGACAGAATTTTATCAATATAAGAGGCTTGAGATAGTGCCAACAACTTATTCTTAGGTCTCGTATAAGTTTGATTCAAAAATATAGTTGGCTTCTCAGTCTTTCATATCAAATAGTTTATGCAACCCGATCTTTACACGACAACACTTGTTTGTCGTTCCAGATTAACAATATGTCATCTACGTAAGGACTAAGAAAAACTACCTTACGTGCTTGGATTCTTTTGTAAACACAAGGTTCATGGGCTTTTTCACCGAGCCAAAAAGAAAGAAGTAATGCTTTGATCAAACTAGATGTTCCATGATCTGGATGCTTTGCTTAAGTATAAATGGACGCTGCAACTTGCATACCATGTGTTCTTTGCCTTTAGCTTTGAACCCTTACAAGTTTCTTTGCATGTAGATGTCCTCCTTTAAATTGCCATTTAAAAGTTTGTTTTGACATCCATACGCAAATCTACGTAATCGAGACTAGCGACTCTGACTAAAAGAATCGGATAGATTTAAGCATAGCTCTTGGCGAAAAGTTTCTTCATAATCTATCCTCTTTTTGGGTATAGCCTTTTGCCACAAATCTAGCTTTGAAGGTTTCCACCTTCCCGCCGATCCTCTTTTCTCTTGTAAATCCACTTACACCTATTGGTTTACCCACTTTGGGTGCCTCTCTGAACCCGGTGAATTGAATACATAGATTCCATTTCACGGTCCCGTAGCTTTGCCAGCTCCTGGCCATCCATACTTCGATTCTTCTTTGTAATTGATGGGATCATCTTCAGCATCAATATAGCAATAGCAGTGAAGACTCGCCTGGCAAGACATATCTCGCGAGGCTTAGCCTTGCTATCACTACGCGAGAGCTCCACTTTGGTTGTGGTTCATTGTTACGAGGCACAGCCAAGGTCTTAGTTCCTCTTGTCGCAGCTCTTGGTCCCCAGTTCCACATGTATTGGATCTTGTTCCACTTGGTTCCACGTGCTTGTTCTGCCGGTACATTTTCCCCTCTTTGGAACATGCATAGGGATCGGTGGTATTAGAGCGAACAACGGTGGATTCGGTTGTTCTTGGTGAGTCGAGCTCCTCAAAGGGTATTTTACTCTTGGGTTTGATGCTTATATAGTCTTCTCGAAAAAGTTGCGTAGTACTCACAATAACCTTTTTATCAGAAGGACTATGGAATAGTCCACCTCTCGTTCCTTTAGGGTAGCCAACAAACATGCAAACCTGCATGCAGCATTCCAACTTATTTGGATCCTTTCTTAAGGCGTGTGCGGGAGGCCAGCCCTTAGTATTCGGATATAAACCCAAACTAGGCTTCAGCCGCTTTCCACAATTCGTGGGTGTCTTAGGAACCGTTTAGAAGGAACTAAATTCGAGAGAGATACATTGCGGTTTCTATGGCATATCCCAGCTTGATATAGGTAGAGATGAATAACTAAGCATTGACCTCACCATATCCCGAAGAGTTATTTCTTCTTTGCTGACTCCATTTTCTTGAGATTGTTCAGTCTTGATAGTTGTGAAACTATCCCCTCTTAGTCAGTAGGAGCTTAAACTCTCTCGGATAGGTATTCACCGCCTCGGTCGAGACCCGATGCTCACTTTGATATGAGTCTAATTGGCACTACGCCTCGACCTTATACTCGAAATTTAGTGAAAGTTTCAGACTTTTGGCGCATTAGGTAAATATATCCATATCTTGAGTAGTCATCTGAAAAGGTGACAAAATACTCATACCCTCCTCTGGCTTGGACATTTATTGGTCCGCACACATCAGTATGCACCCGATTCCGGCGGTTTTGGTTACTTGATATCCTTTGGCTTTAAAGGGCCTTTTGGTCATTTTCCGCTGGCGAATTAACATCTTGGTATAGGTTGAAGTCTAGGAGGTTAAAGATCCCTTTTTACCAAACCATGAATCCTATTAAGTTAATATGACTGTCCTTGAATGCCAAGGTACGTTTTCATTTGAAACTTTCCTTTTCTTGGCCTAGGTGATCATTGCTTATCAACAATTTCGGTAATTAAAACATCATAGGACATAGGACTTAAATAATAAAGACCCATCTATCAAATCACGATTTTAAATAAGCGAAGTTGAACTTCTTATTGTAATAAAGGAATTAAATTCCAGCTGTTAAACCTTGTTGAATAAACCTTCGCAGAGAAATTAAATTCCTTTTAAAATCAGGTACATATAAAACGATCTGCTAAACATAAGTCCACATCATTATTGAAAAATAATTCTACTTGTCTAATCACTTTGGAGACATGTTCTCGTTTCCAAGCCCTCGAAAACCTCTCTGTTCTGTCGACCCAGCTAGTTTATGCAGCGAACCAGCGCAAAATGCTTAGAGACATGGTTAGTAGCTCTGAATCAATGATCCATTTATCATTATAATTCTCCGCTCATGACTTCAACCACATTTAAATTACCCATACCTTGCTTTTAGCGATCACGAGGGCAGTCTGCTTCCGGTATTGTATACGTCCGCACTTGAAGCACTTGCCTTCTAAACTTCTTCATAGGCGGTGGTTTTGGTAAGCGGTACTGACCGCCGCGTTCTTATTCTTTCCCACCCTTAGGTTTCCTTTGGGCTTGAAAGTGAACCCTCGATCCTTATGAACGCTGACTCGAAAGCCCTTTCGGCACTTTCAAGTTCATGCATCAACTGTAGGAGTTAGATCCATCTTGTTCATATTATATTAACTTTGGCCCCGAGTAAAGCGATCGGTGAGATTCAAATGAAATCAATTTGGGACCTTTGCTCCATCTTCCATCCCAACACTTGACGATTGAGATGTGACATCATTTTGAATGATGATCCCTCACACTTCCCCCGGAGTCATTCTAGTGTTCATTATAGCCCTAGCGCATTTGCCTTAAAGAACTTGTTGATTGTCTGGCTTGTCTTATGAAGTGCGGATCGTTCTGCTCGGCTCTCGAGATGAGATATCTGTCCTTTCAAATGACTAGCAACAGCGGCAAGAATATAGCGTAGTGATATATTTGCGCCCATCCCGGTCTCATAGTCTTTTCGACTTGGTCGGATGCATTTCTTCGCAGGCTCATTGGGCTTTGGTGTGGTTAGGACAAACTTCAGTTTTTCAAAATCCAGAACAATGTACAGGTTGGTTTTCCATTCACTATAATTATTTCCATCCATAGGCTTTTGACTCAAAATCATTGCAAGTGGGTTAAATGATGCCATTTTCTGAAAAAAATACACACTAGTATTAAAACGTAATATCTTACAATAAACATAATCTTAAAATTTAGTTAATCCCAAAAACTATTTTATGTTTATTGTAAACAATTATTTGGTTTCCATTATAAAAACACTTCGTTGGGTAGGAATATTTATAACAAACTAAAATTTGATCATGAAATGATTAGTATCCTCTTAAGTTGGTTAAAGGAAAGATGAGAGTCAGCGACGGTTCACGAAATCCACTACTTAGACGGAACTTTCCTAGATAATACATAATCATTTCACTCTAATTGTTTCAAAACTTTTGAAGCGTTAATAAAAATATCATAACTCGTTAGGAGATAATAATTAAATTAAGTTTGAATGTTTTTAACCATTGTTTTATTTCAAAATTATCTTTAATATCCAAGATTGCCCGGCGTTGGCCGTCGATCTTATTAAAGTACAAAAACTTAATTGAGAGTCTAATCAGTAAAATCCGACCATGTTTATCAGTTAGGGCATCACATGATCATTTATTATTAGACCCACAATGGAACCCTTAGGTTTTAAAAATTAATTAAATTAATTAAAACCTTCACCATTCAATATTTTTAAATAATAGGGATTTCAAATTATTTCAAAAAAAATAAAATAATTTTCCATAATATTATTAAACTAGATATTAGAATCATAATAATTATTATGCACATATAATTATCATTGATGCAAATTTATGGCACCACCTATTCTATATGGCATGTTATCACATAAAACATGTTATAAGCATATAATTTAAACCATTCACAAAAGCATTAATTAAATAACCTAATCCATGTTTCTAA
The DNA here is from genome assembly GCA_016808115.1 of Tetrastigma voinierianum. Lineage (NCBI taxonomy): Eukaryota > Viridiplantae > Streptophyta > Magnoliopsida > Vitales > Vitaceae > Tetrastigma > Tetrastigma voinierianum. The sequence continues at coordinate 517,434 of JAEQBH010004434.1, read as the reverse complement.
AAAAATTAAAATGAAATTTTTATTACAAAATATCCTAGGTTCTTGGGCCCCGATTATTTTAGTTTACAAAGGCATAAAGGCAGCTAAAATAAATTAAAGCGCACTGCGTGTTAATTTGAAGGGTAGTAGGTCAGCGGGCCACGAATCAAAAGCCAGAGCCCGGGGAAGAACCACCAGCACCCACGGCCAGGCCGGCCGCCGGAAGTATTTGCCAAAGCGACTCATACGGCGCCCTGCGCCCCAGACTATCAGTGAGGACCCGCGAAACTGCCGGCGCGTGTAGGCGTAGCGGATTTCTGAGGCGGCCGATCCGTCCGACGCGTCTCCTCCTCCTCTAACGTTTCACGGTGGTCACGTTCTGATCTTATGACCACGGGGACCCCACCGTATTATTATGGAAAAATTATTGAATGGTTATGACCAGTTATGACTCAAAATCACCTTAGAATTGGTATCCATAATGAAACGATTATGACCTGACCTCCACATTCTGAGCCAAAAAAATTAATCTGATCAATCTATATGGATGCAGGAGCAAAACCATTAAAATAATACATCCATTCATGAACAAAATCGTAAAATTAACGAGATCTGTCGTACGTCTAGCAATGAATAGAGCGCAGGTCTGATATCTTGCATCGGCGTAATTACATGCATTATTGAATCGCAGATCTGTATGTCCCAATCATAGCGTGCTCCGATGCAATTCAATGAAAAACACAGTAGGCATGGATCTAGCAATATGGATTAAACATGCAAGCGTATCTAAAATTCAATATTAAATAAAATTACCTATCTTAGGTTGCGAGATCAGTCGACTAGACTTCTAGATCGACCGCAATGAAGCGATCTACTGCGAAGTCGGATCTGTGGCAGCCACGCAACCTTGACGATGCTGCACGGTCACGTCTACGGTCGGCCGGTCTGCGCGTCCGATCTTCCGGATCTATCTCGGGGTGGTATGGATGTGTGTGGTTGCGATAATCAGGCGTAGAAGCCCGAATCTTAGAGCGGCAGAAAAACCAAGAATAGAAAAATTAACTTTACTGCACAATTGCATGATACCAAAAATGTATGAAAAATATTTTTATGAAAAGTCTGAGAAAACCTTAAAACGATTCCAGTAGGAATAAGCGTTAAATATAATAAATTATATTTATTATAAATAAGTTCATATAATAAAATTATATTTATTATAAAAAAACGTTCATATAATAAATTATATTTATTATAAAATTTATAATTATACATATATTTGAAATACTAAGTGGGACCCAAGGCACATAATTGCTAACAAGAAACTTAAACTTTGGTCGAAAAATTCGTAGCTAGAATAAAGCGTGAATCTGAAAAGCTAAAAGAATTTGGTTTTTTGTATTTACTAGTCTCGGTGAAAGCCAAGATGTTTTAAATGTGTAGCGTGGCACTCGTCGCGTAGAGCACTTCCAGTGTTATAAGTAATCAAACCCGGTCGATTCCCAGTAAATATGAGAAATAAGGCGAGAGAAATTTAAAAAAATCTCTCTCTGCTGCACCGACAACTCTCTCACGTTTGATTTCGTTCATTTCTTTTGTTTTGTCTTTTTTTTTTTTTTTTCTTTATGTGGACCCATATCCTTTCTTCTTTCTCATCGTTTTAAATGCAAAACGGTCGTTTGTCACGGGTTTGATTTTATTTATCACAATAAATATTCTTTAAGTATTTAGTTTCGAGATTTTAAAATCTGGATTTCGGGTTTCATTTAAACGTCGCTGAAGTCGTAAAATATTCCGACCAGTCTCGGGTCATGAAACTACAGGTTCTTAGATTCAGCGAGGCCAAACTAGCGAGGCGCGATCCCGTTTCGTCATCCGAATCTGAAAATTTCCGAGCTGCGAAAAATTACAGCGGTCGTGTATATTTCTTATTTAAATTTTCATTAATTATCACTTTCTTTTTCAAACTTTCATAGTACCATCCATTTTGAAATTACATTATAACGTCTACAACAGTATATGCTTACATATCCTTTTTAGTAAAATATGAGTGTCTGCTTGTTTTAAATCTAAGAGTCGAGGGTTCCAAATTTATAATTTCTAATTTCATCTCCCAAATACTACAATGTGACGCCAATGCTTCTTATCACCTTTCTGATGTCATGTCTTGTCTTGGCTCTCTCGGGACGGGGTGTTACAAAAAGCAAATGAAAGTGTGGTCTAGGAGCTCCATTAGTTTTTCTTGAAATTAGTCACAGTAATTTTTACGCAGCGAGCTTGGGATCTTAGCTGCTTTTGTTTTGGATTTGGATTTGGATTTGGATCAACACACACACAGGAATTCAATTTCATATGAGGATTCTGGGAATGAGTATGGTAGTTTTTTTGCAACTTGAACTTGGGGTCTTCTTCTTAACCCCTTGCTTTTCTTGCTTTGTTTTGGATTTGGATTTGGATCAGCCTTTCGCACTCAAGAGTTCTACTTCATCTGAGGATTCTGGGAATGAGTTTGGTAGTTTTTTTTCTGCAACTTAAGCTCATTTCCTAGAATGCGCCGGATGAAGCTCAGGCCTTGTGTGTGGTGTTGATCTAAATCCAAATCCAAAACAGAAAAAAAGAAAGAAAGAACCCAGTTCAGAGTTGCGGAAAAACTGCCAGGCCATTCCCAAAATCCTCAGATGGCTCAGAGCTCTGAGTGTGAGTGTTGATCAAATCCAAATCCCAAAACAGAAAGAGGCCTGAGTTCAGAGTTGCAAACTATCCAAACTCAATTTTCGGGGAAAAAAACTAATGGAGAACTCCTCCTACTCTTTTATAATATCACGGAACAAAACTCTTTCTTTTTCTTTCCTTTTCTTTTTTTGTATTTTTTTATTTTATTTTTATCTTTAATGTTTTTGATCCATTTGGGATTTGACTTAAAGAAGAATTAGGGTTTTGGGGGTTTAGAAAATGTCCATGGTCTCAAGATGGGATAGGTTTCTTTCGAGCATATTTATCATTAATTTTAATTGCTGGCAACTCCATATTATTGAATTTTGATTAAGCTGTTATGGGGTCTCAAATTTATCAAGTAGAATTAGAGAATTAGAAAATTTTGATTAAGTGTAATGTTTATTTCTAAATATATCAGTGTTTAAATTTTATCTAATCATATTTGTATTAGTGCTTTCGATTTGAACATTACAAATTCTAAACTTTTTTATTATGCATCATATTCTCTGTTGATGACATGATGGAAATTTGGTGAAGAAGAATTGTCTACTATACTCTATTTGATTGATGGGGGTCTAAATATTTATTTTATTTTAATTTTACGACAAACTAAATATTGTCTACCGCCCCTTTCATTAAACAATGATTATTTTATTTTTAATTATAACCATTCTTTAAAATTGCTTCAATAAATAATAATTTCTCAAAAATCTATAACCAACAAAGTTCAGAAAAAATAAATGTTTACAGTAAAAGATAGGATACTCGTAAGTAAAAAATCTTAGCACATTTGATATTATGATTTTTTTCTTATAAAAGATTATTTAATCTATTTTTCACGTATTCATTATAACAGTTTTCAAAGAAAGTTGTAATAGTATTTTTTAAGTTTTTATTTTTTATTTTTCAAAAATAGTTAAAGGACTAACTAAGCCCTTAGTAACTAAAAACAACACATATTCATCATCCACCAATCTCTTCAACAATAAGATAAAAAGTAATAGTAAATAAGACGAAAAAATTAAAAAAAAAAAAAACTGAAAGAAATAACAAAAAAACAAGTTTCTTATCGGCAGATTGCCCACTCTTGTGCTTCCACTCTTGTGCTTCAGGGTGTCTATATGATCTCTTTCCCGTCATTACTTGATAGTTCTTCAGCTTCATCAATAAGGTGATTTTAAGGGGAGACATGGATTTAAGGGGGCATTTTAAGACGGGTATATATATTGAAATTATTTGTAATCCTAATGAAGAAGTAAATATAATTTGAATTATTCTCTCCCAAAAATAAGGTGATGCTCCCAAATTTGTAAAATCTTTCCAATTGGATTCCTTTAAAACCATACCAACTTATAACAAAAGAAGAAGAATATCACAATAGTATTTTATTTTTGTAAATATTTCTCATATATATATATTATTTTATTTTATTTTTAAAAATAATTATATAGTAAGATTTAATTTATTTTGATATATTAATTAATTTTTACTCAAATATTAGAAATAACTATATATATATTGAAATTATTTGTAATCCTAATGAAGAAGTAAATAGAATTTGAATTATTATCTCCCAAAAATAAAGCGAGGCCCCCCAACTGTTTCTCAGAATGAGATCTATTCTCATACACTACGCGAGAACAGAATTAAAAATCGATCGTTACAAGCTATGGACTACAACGATAAAGTGAAGAATACCCAAAATTCATCATAAAAAAAATATATATATAAAGATAACTAAAACTTTGTCGAATGAAATATAAAAGCAGGATGACAAAAAAATTAACATTAGAAAATTGTGGAAGATAAATTTAAGGTACGACAAAGAAATAAAAATTAATTGGAATTCATGGCAGCGGTTTTCCGGAAATAGTAAGGAATTTGCAGAGCCCAGATTCAAGGCCAAATGATTAAAAAGGAAGAAGATGAAATTAACAACCAAAGAAATAAATAGAAATGATCAAAACATGTACCATTTTTATTAACTGTGACAGATAAATAAATAAATAAATAAAACGACACTTTCCGATAGAAGGAAGCATATATGCCTCCCCCACTTCGCATGAATGGTTGTAGAACTGGGATTGCTAAAGAAGAAATTCGTTACAAACATCCATCAAATAGAGAGTATAGAAGACAATTCTTCTTCCATGGCGGAGAGCTCCCTTGAGATTCATCAAGTCCGGTATCTCTGGGATGTTGAAGAAGAATTCGGAAGATTTGCAACAATCGAAATTGTGACATTCCAAAGAGCAGGGTGCAGTGACAATTCGGTAACCAGCAGCCGGAATACTAGTAGATGTCGGTAACGACACCACTTATAATCGGGTAGAGTCTCCTTTGTATGAGGCTCTGCAAGTCTAAACATCCACAACAATTCTGATGATCATGTGTGAGGGTATGCGGAGTAAAATAATGGTTCAGGCGTGTATTAATACCCATAAAATACATCAATTATATATAATAGTTCAAGAGTTAATAAATCACTCTTAATTCAACATATATTAAAATTTAGAGTTTCTAATACATGTTATACAAAAGTATCTACCAAAGCCCTGACCAGGCTTTGCCTGCGACTGCAGTGAGCGAATCCTGCTGTACACTCACGTATGCAAATTGATCCTCGACCCGGGGTGAGCAAAGCCTAGTAGAGATAATTTCACTCGTGATTCTTCTCACTTTAAGTGCACATGTCGCTGACAAACAATTACATTCGAGCAATTTGGCCCCAGGCACTGCTCGAATGTACGTACTTAAACCCATGTCTCGAGTCCTCACCGACTCCCTTACATATGCCTAAGCCGAATGCTAGTAAAATAATCAGTTTTCAAAACAAAAGCTTTTTGTTCTCGAAACTCATCTTCGAGCTCCACCTCAAGGGCTTTCATCACACTTCCGCATCCTCAAGAGGTCATTTTTATGCCCAATGAACATGAGGATTATCTCCATCTTACTCAAGCAGTCAAATCTACCTTTGTTGCTTTTGTTGCCCAAATCGATAATGCTTATGCCTCTATCTAGAGTGGCTTAATTCGGGGCGAGCTAAGGCTTCATCGGGTTAGTGTTGGTGGCTCGATTTTTCAAACCCGATAAAATAGCGGCTTAGCTGATACAATTCTTAGGGATTGAAATTGCCTTACAAAGCTAAAATTTTGAACATGCTAGCGGGCCGAGCCAAATTTGGCCCGTTTTTTCGAGTTCTCGTGATAATAGCCCAATGTCACCATTACATTTATTATATATTATATATTTATAAACAATTCCTTAATTTTGCTTAGGACCTTATTATGAAAAAACCTTCATTTGGTTTGCATTTGTTTGAGATTTAACATAAATGCATTTAAATGCCCATTTGTGAAAAAGGTTTTTGGAAAAAAAAAAAAAACAACGAAACAAATGTTTGACAAAATCTGTAAGAAGATTGGTTACTTATTATTTTTTTATAACCATGGACAGAGCTGACAATTTGAACCTAGCCCGTTGGGCTAGTCAGGCCCACTAGAATTAGGGCTTGAAACAATCGGGTCAGATTTGGGCTCGACTCAGATTGACAACCTTAATGCTTTATAAGGCTTGCTCGGCCCAATGTAGGCTCTACCCAGCTCGTCCGCCTTGATTGCCAGTTCTAATAGTAGATGTTTGGGCTAGCTAAACACCTCAGCTAATCTCGCGAGACGGCAGAGTTAATAGTTGGGTAAACGCCCCGGTGGGTATGGGGGGACTCAAGCGTATAGAGTAAGTTAAACACCGAGGCATAGAATTATTTAAGCTATCCTTGAGAAGATTTTAAACATGTTTAGTAAATTAATAACAAAAAATAGTTAAATTAAATGTAACTTTGAGAAGCTATAGTTAAATTAAATGTATGAATGTTTCTCACACACATAGAAACATGCTTTTTTTAATCACATTGAATGGATGAATAACAAGGAAAAAGAAAAGAAGATAAAGAACTTTGAATTCATAGAGGATGAGTGGAAGAACTAGACAATCTCCACTTGAACAGGTCTTATCGATCTGTAAAATGTTTTCAATTTGCACCTTTTTGCAATATGTTTTCAGAACTTTGTTTTTGCTTTCATGGTAATGGTCAAGTAAAAATAAAAACAGTTCCAAAGTTTTTATTTTTGTTGTGCTTGATTCTAATTTAAGTATCAAGGAAATAATATTACTATTTTCTAATGCTTGATATTTTTGTAAGAAAAATAAAAACTAATAAATATAAATTAATTAAATTTGTTAACGTTTATTTATTTTAAAATCATTTAATCCCTATATAATAGAAATGAATAAGTAAATTATATTTAAAGTTTTAAATAAATCATTTATAGAGTCTAAATATTTACTTTTCTTTATTTTTCCTTACAAAACTAAACGTGGTCTTTACCACCCTTTCTTTAAACAATAATTCTTTTATTTCTAATTATAACCATTCTTTAAAATTACATCAATAAATAATAATTTCTCAAAAATCTATAAGGAAGAAAGTTTATATTCTTGATTTTGAAATTAGAAAAAATAAATGTTTACTGTTAAAGATAGGGGACACAGTATACTCTAAAAAATCTTAGCACTTTTGATATTATGATTTTTTCTTATTCAAAATAATTTAATCTATTTTTCCCTTATTCATCATTTACATAAAATAATAACTATTTACTTCTCAAATAAAATGACTAATAAAAAATTACTATTAATGTATAATTTTAATATACTTTATTTAATAAAATATAAAATAAAATAAATACGTTTTTGCCTTTTATTCGCTTTTGGTGTTTATGGATGAGAAAAACAGATATGATATTTTTGTCATTTAAAATTGAAATGTCTGTTCCCCAAATGTTACATCTAAATTTAATTTTAAAATAATAAATAGGTGGTGAAAAAGGCAAACGAGTGGACATAGGTTGGTGGTAATAAATAGGGGTATAAATGGAAAGTGCCTTGGAACTGAGTGGACCGTGAGGGTCTTGATTTACCATCATGACTTCAACAAACAAATATTCAATGTAGGCATTAAAATTCTCTTTTTTTTTTCCTTTTAAAATAATAATAATAATAATAGTAAATAATAAATAAATAAGTACACCTTTTAAAAAAAAGACATTTTTTAAATAAGCTGTATCCCACGAGATTTGCTAATTTCTTATGTCCTTTCTTTCTCTAATTTCTCTCTTTATTTTATTTGATATTTTATAATCAAAAAGGTAGGTTTTTATACACCCACGAGAAATGATTAGAATGAAAGAAATGAAATTATCATTACTTAAAAAGAGCATCGATAATTCAATGCTGATCAGAAAATTATAAACTTTAAGCCACAAAAATTCAATGAACACTGGGTCCACCTTACCTTCTTTGAAATGCTTCCAATTGCGGAACTATAATCTCTTAAAGAGAGGTAATGGTTCAATAAATAATCAAAACCATACTTTTCTCAACTTTCAATCCACCAAATCAAAAGTGAAGCTTTAATTTCATCATTCACACTCTTGAGAAATGCTCTGATAAAAACAAAACCATTACACCTCAAAAGAGAAACACAGTAAAACTGTCAATCTAATCACAAACTTGTACATATGAAGCAATTAATTATAAGTAGTTAAACATGAAAACTTGCACCTTGAGAATGCAGCAAATCTAGATCCGAGATTGTAAGTCAGTAGGAGGCCAAATGCATATGTCTATATCATACAAACAAATGAAAGTCAGAGGTTTATAAAAAAAAAAGACAGCTACAAGCTCGATAAAGTAATACTTAAGTTAACTTTGAATTAATCAAATACACATCACATAAGGCTTGACACTATCATCTGAGATCGACTATTAAAGAATTCAAAAAGAAAATAACAAAATCTCTCCTCATGCCCCTAATCCAACATTATACCCTATCAGCTAAAGATAAAGCTGAGTAAAGTAATAGAAAAACCAAAATTTGTATCCCAGTTTTTCGTATCCCAGTTTAAAAATACATTTATTTAATGTCGCTTTGGATTGCTTTCCTTTGCCCTCCTGTGTGGTATCTCATGTTGCAAATGATGGGGGATTCTTATCAAAGGTTTCCGAGGATACAAGAAAGACAAAAATTCGTCCTGCAGAGGTTCCTATTGTGCTCAGAGATAAAGTGCTTGATGGTCAGTACCCATCCTTGTCTTTTATTCACATTATTTCCTCTATTCAAAAATCGTGCGGATAATCTTGCTAAAGCTGCAAGTCCTGCAATTTTTAAATGAGGAATATTTAAAAATTAAAATACTATTTTGATATTCTTCTTCTTTTGTTATAAGTTGGTATGATTTTAAAGGAATATAATTTGGAAAGTTTTTACAAATTTAGGGGGGCATTCAAATTCTATTTACTTCTTCATTAGGATTACAAATAATTTCAATATATATATATATATATATATATATATATATATATATATAGTTATTTCTAATATTTGAGTAGAAATTAATTAATATATCAAAATAAATTAAAATTGCTATAAATTATAAACTGCACTTTAATTTTATATATATATATATATATATATATATATATATATATATATATATATATATATATATATATATATATATATATATATATGATAAATATTACAAAATAAAAACTAATGTGATATTCTTCTTCTTTTTGTTATAATTTGGTATATGGTTTTAAAGGAATCCAATTTGGAAAGATTTTACAAATTTGGGGGCATCACCTTATTTTTGGGAGAATAATTCAAATTGTATTCTTAATTCGGATTCTAGATAATTTGATATATCTGCGTGGCAAAATCTGCCAAATCCATATCTCCTTGAATTATCCCATTCTTTGAAGGCGATGAACTATCAAGTAATGATGGGAAAGAGATCACAGAGACACCCTGAAAAAGACTAGTCGGGCTGCATGAGGAGTTTGATTAGTATGTTGCGGAGGCTTCTGTCAGATAGAAAGCGCAAGAGTGGGGAATCTGCCAGTAAGAAACTTGTTTTTTTTTTCTTTCTTTATGTTTTTTTTTAAATATTTCCGTCTTATTTAATATTATTTTTTATCTTATTGTTGAAGAGATTTGTGGATGATGAATATGTGTTATTTTTAGTTACCTAGGGCTTGGTTAGTCCTTTAACTTTTTTTTGAAAAAAAATAAATTAAAAACTCAGAAAATACTGTTACAACTTTCTTTGAAAAGTGTTCCGATGAATAAGGGAATAATAGATTAAATAATTTTTTATAAGAAAAAATCATAATATCAAATGTGCTAAGATTTTTTTTCTTACGAGTATCCTATCTTTTACCGTAAACTTTTTTTTTAACTTTGTTGGTTATAGATTTTTGAGAAATTATTATTTATTGAAGTAATTTTAAAGAATGTTTATAATTAGAAATAAAATAATCATTGTTTTAATAAAAAGTGCTATAGTAAAGACAATATTTAGTTTTGTAAGGAAAAATAAAGAAAAGTAAAAAATAAAATAAATATTTAGACTCCATCAAATAGAGTACAGTAGACTATTCTTCTTCACCAAATTTCCATCATGTTATCAATAGAGAATATGATGCATAATAAAAAAGTTTAGAATTTGTAATGTTCAAATCTAAAGCACTAATACAAATATGATATGATAAAACTTTAAACACTGATATATTTAGAAATAAACATTACACTTAATTAGAATTCTCTAATTCTCTAATCTACTTGATAAATTTGAGACCCCATAACAACTTAATCAAAAATTCATGTCTGGAGTTCTTGAAACGATTAAAGTCCAAAGATAAATGTGCTTGAAAGAAACCTATCCCATCTTGAGACCATGGACGGTTTCTGAACTCCCAAAACCCTAATTCTTCTTTAAGCCAAATCCCAAATGGATCAAAAACATTAAAAAAAAAAATATTGAAAAAAGAAAAGGAAAGAAAAGAGGATTTATATTTTTATGAGATATTATAAGCAAAAGAAAGTGTGGTCTAGGAGCTCCATTAGTTTTTCACGGAAAATTGGAGTCACGGTAGTTTTTTACCTTGACTTGAATTTGGGGTCTTCTTCTTTTTCTTCTTTTTTGTTTTGGATTTGGATTTGGATCAACACTCACACTCAGTAGTTCTATTTCATCTGAGGATTTTGGGAAAATTGAGTCTGGTAGTTTTTTCTGCAACTTGAACTTGGGGTGTCCTTCTTCTTCTTCTTGTTTTGGTTTGGATTTGGGTCAACACTCACACTTAGGAGTTCTATTTCATCCGAGGATTCTGGGAATGAGTCTGGTAGTTTTTTCTGCAACTTGAACTTTGGGGTCTTCTTCTTGTTTTGGATTTGGATTTTGATCAACATTCCTAGAATCCTTAGAAGAAATAGAACTTTTGAATGTGAGTGTTGATCCAAATCCAAATCCAAACAAGAAGAAGACCCCAAGTCCATGTTGCAGAAAAAACTACCAGACTCATTCCCAGAATCCTCGGATGAAATAGAACTCCTGAGTGTGAGTGTTGACCCAAATCCAAATCCAAAACAAGAAGAAGAAGAAGAACACCCCAAGTTCAAGTTGCGATAAAACTACCAGACCTCAATTTTCCCAAAATCCTCAGATGAAATAGAACTACTGAGTGTGAGTGTTGATCCAAATCCAAAACAAGAAGAAGAAGAAGACCCCAAGTTCAAGTTGCAGAAAAAACTACCAGATTCAATTTTCCAAAAAAAAACTAATGGAGCTCTGGAGCCACACTTTTGCTTATAATATCCATGGAACAAAACTCTCTTTTTCTTTCCTTTTCTTTTTTCAATATTTTTTTTTAATGTTTTTGATCCATTTGGGATTTGGCTTAAAGAAGAATTAAGGTTTTGGGAGTTCAGAAAACGTCCATGGTCTCAAGATGGGATAGGGTTCTTTCGAGCACATTTATCTTGAATTTTAATTGCTGGCAACTCCAGATTATTGAATTTTGATTAAGCTGTTATGGGGTCTTAAATTTATTAGGTAGAATTAGAGAATTTTGATTAAGTGTAATATTTATTTCTAAATATATCAATGTTTAAAGTTTTATCTGATCATATTTGTAAGATCCGAGAAATTCCAATTTATGGAAAAAGGGCAAAATCGTAAATTCGATTCTGAAATTGTAATTTAGTTTAAAAATCGGTAATTAATTCTCTAGATCTCGGATGACAAAGCGGATTTCACACGTTGGAATTATCTGTAATCTAGTTAGCACGTAAAATTTCGTATTAATGTCAGAGACGGGTCGGTCGGCACGTTTTCGAGGCATCGGGCCGGGTGCCATAAAGCGATTTTGATCTGACGGAGTCACATATAACATGTACTCATGTGCCATAAGTGGCATGAGTAGAGAAATTATGAATTTGGACGTCCGAGATAGTGCCGAATGTCAAATCTGGTAAATGAAGGGACATAACAGGCATTTTGGATTTTGATTTTAAGTCACTAGATGACAAAAATTTGAATAGTGTCGGTCTCGTGGCCAAACCAAAAACGTGAGAGCAAATGAAGGAAAAATGTCATTAGCAAAAATGGGTTTTACAGTGTGAGAAGGTCTTCCTTACTCTCACAGAAATATGGGCGTCCGTAGTCGGCGGTCTTCGGGACAAGAAGGAGAAGCTGCTCTACGCGGAGAGGGCTTGGCGTAGATGCCGGTTGGGAGTTTCTTCCAAACTCCTTGAGGTAGGGTTCACTCTTGAGTTTGTGTCATTGCTTTAAGTGTTTTTTGATGTTTACGTTGGATTGAGGCCGTTAGGGGCCGTTTGATCGGTCCCAAACCTTGGGACCGAATTAATATAAAATTTTGAAACAAAAATGGAGCAGCCGTGGCTGCTCCACGGCTGATGTTGGTGTGAAATTGTGTGTTTTTGGTGTTAATCATGTATTGATTGGATAAAGGCTGGAAATGGTCGTGAAACCCGGGTTCACTAAGTGAACCGATGTTTTATGATTTTCCGGGAATAGTAACGAGGTTCGTATTAAAATAGTGTTACCGAAATATATTTTGTGAATATGTGTTTTGGCGCAGTGATTTAAATTAAATTGCTCGTGTTTGATCGGTATTGCTTGAGTAGGCTAATTTTGATGTCATTTGAAATGATAATTACATGACATGATTATTGTGATTGGATATTATGCAGTATATTCATGTTTATATATTTGCATGTGATTAAATTTGTATGTGGGCGCATACGCCCGTGTATGCAACTGGAACACCACCCAGGATTATAGGAGTGAGTGCATGAGATGAGAATGTAGAGAAAAAAGGTTCGGAGGGTTGTCTAAAAACATTAATTATCGGAGGAGTAGTCCAAATTTAAAATATCAATCGTCGGACGGCCCAGTTGATATTCATCGGAGGAGTATTGCACAAGCAAAATAATATATCCCGATAATCGGATGGCTGATTGATATATATATACATCGGAGGGTTGTCGGCAAATAAACGAAATCAATAATTCTCATCTGAGGCTTAGGCGAGTGTATGAGAGAGTCGGTGAGGACTCGGGATGCGAGTTGAGTCGTATAGACATTGAGTAGGATCATCGTTTGCTTGGATGTGTGTTTACTTTGGAACATTGCAGCTGCAGCCAGGTGGTGAGTAGCCCACTTAGGGCGATTCTCCTACTGAGCATTAGCTCACCCCGTCGTGGGACCCCTTTATTTTACAGGTACATGGAGCGTGCGAGGAGACGGCTCGTCCTAGAGGCTGAGTTCTAGAAGAAAGCCGGAATGTGGCTTTGGTGGTTTTACATGTATTAAAACTCTTTAAGTTTAATATATGTATGGTTTAAGAGTGAAAATATTGTAACTCTTGTAACTATGGGATATATAGTTAGATTCATAGTTGGTATGCATATTGAGAATTGTTTATGAGCCCAAGTGGCCGTATTGGATATATGTTGCACTGTTTGGGGCCGGATATCACGGAGTCTTGTATTTGGGTGAGCTCTCGGGTACAAAGGAGACTACGCGCAGATTTTCTAAAGGAGTGGCGTCGGGTAACTGACATCCACTTGTATTCATGGTGTGGGTGAATCAACGGACCCCCGAGAATTAGGCGTCACATTTTGGTATCGAGCTTGGGTATACGAATACCTAGGGAGTACCAGTTTGAATATATCTATCACCACTAGGTGGTTTGATGTAGATATAGGTATATGAAACCTAGATTGAGGATTTGAGGCTTAGGCCTTGAACCGGTGAGAAGCATCACCACTAGGTGGTTCGATGTTCGATTTAGGTAATGCGTGCCTAGGAAATTCACGGGACAAAACTAGGACACTACATGCATGTGTGTTGAAGTGTTTTGTGTGATTTGTTGGATTATTGTATGAATGGTATGCTTACCATGTTGTGTGATGAGATCGATTATGTGTGCTTGGTGATTAGCACATGAATGTGTAGAAAATATTTTAGAAAATATTTTGAGTGGTACAGTGTACAAAACTGGAAATGAAAATGAAGAGAAATAAATTTTTAATAAATTTATTGGATGAGAATTGAAGAAAATGGAAGAAAATAAATTTTTATAAATTTATTTGAGTGGAGAAAATTTTTAATTGAAAAGCGAAAAAAAAAATTAAATAAAATAAATTTTATAATTTTATTTGGTTAAGAGGAGGAAAATAATTTTCTAAAAGATTTTACAAATTGAAAAATTGAAGGAAATGGAGAAAAATAAATTTTTATAAATTTATTTGAGTATTATGGAAAATGAAAAAAAAATGATTTTTAGTGATTTTTCCAACTGCTGGAAATAAAAGAAAAAAAATAAAATAAAATAATAAGAATGAAGAAAAAAAAATTTTGGTGCGAAATTTGGAAGCTCTTTGCCAAATCGTGTTAATGAGAGGTGGATTGTATTTGATACTAGGTTTGTATTACGACCCTGAGTGGGGAAGGTGGGCTGGTTCGAGGAAGGATTGTATTGCAAGATGGGTGTAGTTAGCTGAAGCGTATTCCTGTCTGATTTAGTGAAATTTAGTGTATTGCAACATAGAATTTATGATTTGTATCGCAATACAATAGAGTTGTGATAATGAAGAATTTGGGGTACATTTGTGTGCATGACGAGCGCGTCACGGCCATGCTGGCGCACACACGGCCACGACGCGGCGGCCCAGTAGCGTGCGGCGTGCGCCCATGATCCCTGGCGGCCCCGAAGCGCGCGAAGCGAGCTCAGCGAAGCGGCGGTAGCCTTGGTAGCCGGCGAGCGTGGCGAGCGCGGCGGGGCGTGCGGCGAGGATCTTTTATCACGTGCCCAGGGCTGCTGACCGCAGTGACCTGCCGCGACGGCCCGGCCCCTTGCCCGCGTGGCCGGAGACCGACCCGCGATCGCAGCGACCATGCGCGGCAGACGCGCCGGTCTGCCTGGGAGTGCCAGTTAGGCGGTAGGTGCTATGCTCTGATTTTTACTGGTTTCGACTCGATCTTGTTTTTGGGTCACCGTTTGGACCCGGTTCATGAACACTGTTCATGAACACTGTTCATCACAAAAATTCTCGCAAATTATTTTTTAATTGAAAAAAATAATAATAAATAAAATCAAATCAAATAAAATTTGATAAAATTACCCCGAAAAAATAAATTTTCAAAAATAAAATTTTGAAAATAAAATTTTGTTGAAAACAATATTTTAAATGCAAAATGGAATTGCCTTGCATTACGAAGTAAATGCAAGGACAATGTGTCTAGCGATTTATGTGTATAATTAGTGTCTCGAAATTTAAATGTTTATGCCTTAGAGATACTGTAATGGATTTAACTACCATTTGAAATCATGATTGCGCGGTAGTGGCGTAGGAAACTATATGCATGGTGTAATGTGTATAGGAAAAATGGTGAATGCTAAAGGTTAGGAACTATGACCTTAGGGATTTGGATACTGAAATGAATAAGAAAGCTTAGAAATTTATTGAAATAAATGAATTGAGTGGTTGGAATTTAGCGCCACTTAGGAAATGAACGGGTCAGTTCATGGTTGTCAAGTCTATTAGTAATTAGCATCTGCATTACTAGTTAGACTGAAATGAAAATTAAATGATTCTTGTTGCCATGTTAATTGTGTAAATGGCTAGTAGAGGACGAGGGCGTAGGGGCGTAGAGGGGCGTCCACGGGGGCGCTGGTCGAGGGCCTGATGATGATTGGCTGATCGGCCGGCATTTGATCGACGGGCCTTTGTAAGAGGTCGTGAGTGTTGCGAGAGTTTGCTATTGCACGGACTAGCATAGGGAGTGGTCAGGGAAGATCCTAAGTAGCCTCCGGAGGTTTAGGCGCATCATCCTCCCGGAGCATTCACGGGGAAGAGATCAGATGTTGGTAGACCATTGGTTCATGCGGATCGAGAAAGTGTTAGAGGCTATGGAGATTACCTGCGGCGGCCGGATTAGACTAGGCTGCGTTAGCTAGAGAATGAGGCTGAATATGGTGGAAATGGGCAGGACCTCCTAAAGACCCTTAGAAGGCTATTATATGTGAGTTCTCCTGGGGTAGGGGCGAGACTAGGGATGATATGTCGAGGTTGTGAGGCGGGAGATCTCGAGGACTACTCGCGGTGAGACTGAGGATTATGGACATGTCGAGTTCGATGTCATCCTTGGGATGGATTGGGTGATAGCGTCTGGGATCGTTATCGATTGTGACGTAGGAGGGATTCACCGCTATCACGCGGGGCAGTCTTAGTATGGTATTTTAAGGGAATGACATGATATTTTGCCAGACGATTATCTGAGTCAGATGTCGGGGGCGATTAGCGAGTTGGCTAGCGAGCCCTTACTAGAGGGCCCGGAAGTCAGGACTTGGATGCACCTCGGTAGTGTGCAAATATGTGGATGTTTCTCCGGATAAGGCTACGATTTACCTCCACATCGGGATGTAGACCCGATTGAGTTACACCAGTACTTCACCCATCTCTATGACTCACTTAAGGATGGCATTGGTTAGTTACGGGAACTCGAGAGTCAGGCTACGGGAGTTCTTGGATAAGGGGTTCGTGGTAGGAGCACTTCACCATGGGCGCTAGGTTGTTCTGAAAAGGACAAGACCCTTCGACTATGCATTGGCTTATAAGCGATTGAGCGAGGTTCACGATCAAGAATCGGTACCCATTGCAGAGGATTGAAGATTTGTTTGATCAGTTGAGAGGAGCGCGAGTCTACTCCAAGATAGACCTTCGCATTGGTTACCATCAGCTGAGGGTTAGGGAATACAGATATCCCTAAGAAAGCGTTTAGGACGCGTTAAGGGCACTTTGAGGTTACGGTGATGCTCTTTGGATTGACGAATGCGTTAGCAGAATTCATGGATCTCATGCATAGGATGTTCCAACCCTATCTAGATCAGTTTGTCATGGTCTTCGTGGATGACATTTTGATCTACTCCCCGGTGCTAGAGTGGGAGCATAATTATCCTTGAAAATTGTGTTACGATTCTTGAAACATCATTATACACTAAGTTCGGTAAGTGCGATTTTAACTTATTGAGGGGGAATTTTTGGGACACGTGTGGTGTCGGCCCAGAGTGTCGATGCGACCTAGAAGGTTGAGGCGTGATGAGTTGGGAGGCCAGGATGTCAATCTTGAGATCACGTGGTTTCTTAGGATTGGTGGGTGATACGAGAGGTCGAGGGAATGGGCGGGGAAGTTGTCCGTTCGGGCTGGGGATTATAGGATTTCACCTATGGGACTATGGACTCCATGGTTGAGGGTGGCCACGACCATAGAGAGAGAAGGTGAGATCACCCGAACACTTGGGATCACGGGTGTTGGTAACAAGAGGGAGGATCGACTTTCTCTAGTTCGGAGAAGAGGCGAGAAGACTACGCCTTCTGCTTGGTTAAGTTAGAGACCCGGGATTGAGCATAAGTGATGGGATTGCCCCAGAGACAGGGATCCCAAGACTTTAGGACAGCACAGTCCCAGTTAGCTGTAGAACATGAGAGTATACGCAATTCATTCCTCACACTGAAGTGAGGATAAGAAGACAGGTTCGGAGTTTCGGGGTGCTATCTGAGCACTTCCCGGCAACACGGATAAGCGGAGGGGCGGAGTGTGGGTCGAAGTCGGGACGAGTTAAATTGCGCCGGTAGGCGTGGTGGACCTTAGGGTGGTAGACCTATTGGTTGTTGATTGTCAGGCTTGACATGGATGAGTTGACAACCATCGGGTTGTCAGTAATTGAGACCTAGGTCGGGTTGTCATACCCAGGCCACGACGTGGATTTGAAGCCCCAGAGGTTAAGGCCTTTGAGAAGTCGGTATAAATGTTCTTCCCTAGGATGTAGGGTGAGGATTGACGATAGGTCGGGATTATGGTGAGGAGATCTCTAAGATTACGCTCATGGTGGACCGGGAGTGGGTGTCATGGTATGGCATAGTGCGTTCGGGTGCACGGTACGGTCATTCACCACTCTTGGTGAATGAGGGTTGAGTTGTCTTTGAGACTACGTCCAATGAAGACTCTTAGTTCGATTCAGGAAATGACGAGTAATTAGAGTGTGTGGGGCAAAGCAAAAGGGGCGCAAGTAAATCCACATCGGGTGAGAATCACCGGAGTTAGGGTGTAAGAGACGGGGAGATCTTCGAATTTACGTGAGAATGTAATAGGCTTGAAGTGTAGTAGAAAATTATGTTGCCGAGTAAACGCGCGGTCAGAGTATCACATGAAACAGGTTGAGTGATGGGGTCGGGAGTGACCGAGGATGACCGGACGGTTATCCTCTTCTTCCTTCCTCATATTGAGACTTGGGATGATAAATGCGATGACTTCGTGTTGGATACCCATTGGAAATTACGTGGGTGTGGTTAGTCGGCATGTCATTCGCGACATGGACTAAGTCAACCGATCCATTAGTTATGATGATTGTGACCTTGGGAAGGTCGGCGTTTACACGGGTAAAGGGGTTGTGTAGGGGTTATACGTTGTCGCGGATTATATGCATATATGTTAGGGCGGCTGAGCATGTGTCATGGGTCATAAGGGTAGAGGAGCATTTTCCCTTAGTGGAATTCGCCTACAACAACGATTCTGAGCCAGAGTATACGGATGGCATCGTATGAGGCATCGTATGAGAGGCCATGTAGATCAGATTTTGTTGGATAGGGTGGGAGAGAGCTCCATTGCGGTCTGATCCTGATTAAGAGACACCTCACGAGAAGGTAGAGGCTTGATACGATGAAAATCAACCTCACATTTCGGTAGCCGAAATTTATGCGAATGTGCGACGTTGACCCTTAGAGTTCGAGGTTGGGGATCATGTCTTCTTGAAGGTGATGCCTAGGAGAGGAGTGGTCAAGTTCGGCAAGCGTGGGAAGCTATCGCCGAGGTTTATTGGACCTTTCGAGATACTCGAGAGGGTAGGCCTGGGTGGCACCGGTTGGGCGTTACCGCCCGACATGTTAGGTGTCACGAGGTATTTCACGTCACCATGCTCGATATGCCATATCCAGGCTCATGTGGTGGATTGGGGACGGAGATTGAGACGGCCGCGGATGGGACCTTGAGGGAGGACCGGTGTGCATTGTTGATAGTCGTGATCGGGTTTTTGCGGCGCAGGAACCGTGAAATTTGATGAGGAGTGCTATGGCGGCCTTGTGGAGTGGAGGAGTGTCAGCGTGGAGCGCGAGGGCGCGTGCGGGCCACCTATCCCTTCTTGTTTAAGGATGAGTGCGTGGTAAGTCGTTTAAAATTTAAGTAATTTGTTTGCATGCATGGTGCGTAGAGGTGCGTTGCATGTGCATGTGCATGATTGTGATTGTCACACAGATTTCGGGACGAAATTTCTTTCAAGGAGGAGAATGTAAGACCGAGAATTCCAATTTATGGAAAAGACAAAATCGTAGGTCGATTACAAAATTATAATTTCGGTTAAAAATCGATGTAATTCTCTAGATCTCGGATAATAGCGGATTTCATAAATTGGAATTTGTCTCGCGAAATCTAGTTAGCACATAAAATTTCGTAATATTCTGAGACGGTCGGATCGGCCGTTTTGAGCATCAGCCGGGTCTTAGTAAAACGATTTTCGATGCGACGAAAGTCACATATAACATGTACTCATGTGCCATAAGTGGCATGAGTAGAGAAATTATGAATTTGGACGTCCGAGATAGTGCCGAATGTCAAATCTGGTAAATGAAGGGACATAATAGGCATTTTGGATTTTGATTTTAAGTCACTAGATGACAAAAATTTGAATAGTGTCAGTCTCCTTCCTTAAACCAAAAACGTGAGAGCAAAATGAAGGAAAAATGTCCAGTAGCAAAAATGGAGGTTTTTCTAGTGTGAGAAGGTCTTCCTTCTCTCTAGAAATATGGGCGATCCGACCGTCGGCAGTCTTCGGGACAAGAAGGAGGAGGCGCTGCGCGGAGAGGGGCTTAGTGGGTGCGGTTTAGGAGTTTCTTGAGCGCTCCTTGAGGTAGAGTTTCTCCCTACTTGAGTTTATTCATTCTTTTTAAGTGTTTTTCAATGTTTATTAGATTAGGGACAAAGCAGGGCGTTTGGGTGGTCTGAACCTTAGGATGATTAATATAAAATTTTGAAACAAAATGGGAGCAGCCAGTAGCTGCTCTGGTATTGTTGGTGTGAGTGTGTGTTTTGGTGTTAATCATGTATTGATTGGATAAAGGCCGGAAATGGTCGTGAAACCCGGGTTCACTAAGTGAACCGATGTTTTATGATTTTCTAGGAATAGTAAACGAGGGTTTCACTATTCCCGAAATAGTGTTCTCAAAATATATTTTTATGAAAATATGTGTTTGGCCGAGTGATTTAAATTAAATTGATTGTGTTTGATCATTGTAGTAGGCTAATTTGATGTTTGAAATGATAATTACATGACATGATTGTGTGATTGGATATTATGCAGTATATTCGTATGTTTATATATTTGCGTGATTAGGCTATGTGGAATTAGCGTCACATCATTCCATATGCAACTGGAACACCACAGGATTATAGGAGTGAGTGCATGAGATGAGTGTAGAAGAAAAGGTTCGGAGGGTTGTCTAAAAACATTAATTATCGGAGGAATTGGTCAAATTTAAAATATCAATGTCGGGCGGCCCGATTGATATTCATCGGGTAGTCACAAACAAATAATATATCAATCGTCGAGGCGGCCCCGATTGATATATATACATCGGAGGGTTGTCCACAAATAAACAAATCAATAATTCTCATACAAGGCTTAGAGTGTGAGAGAGTCGGTGGCTCGGGATGCGAGTTAGTCATGTAGACATTCAAGTAGGATCGTAAAATTTGCTTGAATGTGTGTTTCTTTGCTTAACGTTGCGCACTTAGGTGGTGAGTAGCCCACTTAGAGGCGATTCTCCCTGCGAGCATTAGCTCACCGTCGTGGGACCCCCTTTTATTTTCTGGTACGGGAGGCGTGCGGGGAGACGACTCGTCCTAGAGAATTTGAGTTCAGAAGAAGCCGAATGTGGCTTTGGTGGTTTTACATGTATTAAAACTCTTTAAGTTTAATATATGTATGGTTTAAGAGTGAAAATATTGTAACTCTTGTAACTATGGGATATATAGTTAGATTCATAGTTGGTATGCATATTGAGAATTGTTTATGGCCTGAGTGGCCGTGTGGATATATGTTGCCTTTGTTTGGAGACGGGATATCTGAGTCTTGTATTTGGGTAGAACCTCGTCTGAGGATGCTGCGTTTAAAGTGGCGTCGGGTAACCCGACATCCACTTGTATTCCGCGGGTTGACGGGTAGTCAACGGACCCCCGGGAATTGGGGCGTCACAATATTTGTATTAGTGCTTTAGATTTGAACATTACAAATTCTAAACCTTTTTATTATCGTCGTATTACTGCAGTGATGACATGATGGAAATTTAATTGAAAGAATTGTCTCTTTACATGCTCTATTTGATGGAGGCTAAATATTTATTTTATTTTTTACTTTTCTTTATTTTGCTACAAAACTAAATATTGTCTTTACCACCATTTCATTAAACAATGATTATTTTGGCTCATTATAAACATTCTTTATAATTTTCCCTTAATCTATTTTTTCCCTTATTCATCATTTACATAAAATAATAACTATTTCCTTCTCAAATAAAATGACTAATAAAAAATTACCATTAATGTATAATTTTAACCATACTTTATTTAATAAAATATAAATAAATAAATATACTTTTGGCCTTCTGTCCGTTTTTTTGGTGTTTATGAGTGAAATCGAATATGATATTTTTGCCATTTAAATTTGAGATACTATTCCAAAAGATTACATCAAAATTTTATTTTCAAATAATAAATAGGTGTGAAGATATTTTAAAATATTTTACAATTACCAATATATTTAATATTTATTATATCTCGTGACATCAAATGGATTGGATCGTGGACAAGAAGTAAAAGGGCAAACGAGTGGATATGGGTTGGTGGTAATAAATGGGGTTAGGTAGGGGTATAAATGGAAAGTACCTTGGGCTGAATGAATGTAGATTTGAGTGGCGTTGTTTTTTGGTGCAATCTTGTGATGAGTTCGGCGTTAACGACTGTTTTAAAATTTTCATGACTTATTCTTGAAATTTTTTAAAAAAAGTTCGAATAGAAAAAGTGAAAATATTTGAACTTACATTCGAGGAAAAAATCATTTTTCGCAAAATAAGAAAAACTCAATAATTGCCAATAAAAGAAGAAATTATGATATACCTTCTTAGGGATGACAACGAGAGGGTTTGGGACGGGGCAGTCTCATCCAGGCAGGCTTCGTTATTTTTCGGTCTCAAGCATGCTCATTTAAAAAATTAAACGAGGCGGGAGGAGATGAGAAAATTAGCTACATGGGTTTATATTTTATTTTGTTTTATTTTTAAATTTTAATTTTTTTTTATATTTTCTTTTTATTTTATTATATTAAAATTAATATTTTTCATAAAAATAAAAATATTATGAATTTTATAAATTATTTATTAAAAAACATCATAATAATTATTATTATTTATATTAAAGTATAAAAAATAAAATAATAAAAATATTTTAAAAATATAATCGGGGCCGGGACTTATTATTATTATTTTGGATAAATGGTTTCATATTGCTTCGTTCGGGTCGTTTACGCCTGAAAATTGAAAAAATCTAGATCATGGAGTCGCGACAACTTGTGCCCGGAAAATAAAAAAATTTCCCTTTGTCTCGGAATTCGATGAAACTTTTGATTAACAGATTTGTGAGGCGAATTTATGGCGCCGATCCGTTTAGTTATCAAGAGATCTAGAGAATTTTACAAGCTGCTGAACCCTTATGGCAATTTATTATTTTATTAACATTTACCATTTTTTGAAAATTTCTAATTTTTCGAGTTTTACAGTAACAATACTGAACGTATCGGATTTGAGAAAATAAGCATAAACTCATTAAAAGCCGATTAAATTAAATTAAACATATGTCATTAGACGGCGGGACGGGAACCTAAAAAATAATCCGTTAGGTTATAAGTACTGCTTCATTCGCAATGTTAAAAAACAAACGGCTTAATACTTAATCTTTATTAAGTCTTTATTGATATTAAAACGAAAAAAGTTATTCGGCGTGAAGTGAAAAAAAAACAAACGCAACCTAAATATCCAATGCTTTTTTCCATTTAGGGTCTTGATTTATCATTATGACTTCAACTAATAGATATTAAGGCATTAAAATTCTCCTTTTTTCCTTTTTAAATAATAATAATAATAAATAAATACATTTAAAATAAAATAAGTTTTAAATCTAATAATTTTTTTTAATAATATTAGTTAAAGTCTAAATAAAAATAAATTCCCTTTCACAATTTTTGCTCCATATTTGACTATGTTAAAAGTCATGACTTAAAATCATTCCAAAAAAGACCTTGAATACTTTTTAATACCTAGTGGACCGTGGACTATAAATCCAATGTTTTTTTCCATTTAGGGTCTTAGTTTACTGTTATGACTTCAACTAACAAATATTCAATGTGGGCATTAAAATTCTCTTTTTGTTTTTTCCTTTTTAAATAATAATGATAATAAATAAATACACTTTAAAAAAACACAGTTTTTAAATCTATTAGTTTTGTAATTATATTAGTTAAAGTTTAAACAAAAATAAATCCCATGACAAATAGGGACCATTTTTAGCTTTTGCTCCATGTTGACTATATTTAAAAGCATGAATTAAATCATTATAAAAATGCCCTTGAATACTTTTTAAGTAGTGATAAGTTTATCATTTTTTGGACTCATAAAAAAGGCCTTTTAATGTTTGGTTTCAAATAAGTAATAATATGTAACAAGTTTTTAAAAAAAATCATATTTGATTCATTATGGACAAATATAAAAAGAAATGCAATTAAATAAAACTAATTTTTTAAATATATAGCCATTTATTATTATTATTATTATATATTAATTTTCTTCATTATATTATACCACTTTAACTAATGTGTGTCTACAAATTTTTTTTTACTTCTATGCACTTTTGTTTTATTAAGTTATAGTGCTCTGTTCTTACAAGAATTCGATTTTGGATTCTCCTTATGCAATCCCGTCCCTTTATTAGTTGAGTCGTACTTTAAGGGCGGGTCTCTTCATATTTATTTCCTTTTTTATTTATTTATTTATCAAAATACCATATATAGTCGAAAAACTAATAATCTATTTATCACTTTCATATTATTGGTTTTTTTAATGTAAATTATAATTAAAGAGCTACTTTTTTTTATTTTGATTCACTTTGTATATTACGTTGTGGTATATTGTTCTTATAAGGATTTGAACTTAAATCTTTCATAGTCCTTTCCCAACACCTTGCTAATTGAGCAGCTAAAAAATAAATTTTAAGGAATGAATAAATATATTTCTATGATTAGTTTAATCTTGTAGTTTTAATTAAAGCAAAAAGAAAATTATTTCTCTAACTCTGTTAATCAATGGAATTCTTTATCCTTTTATGAAATGCTAGAAAATAAAATAAAAAAAAAGAAAATTAAGGGAAGAATGAACTAGAAATACGTTTCACTTTTCTGGAAATTTTCAATTATTTATCAAGTTCATTTATTTATTTTAAATTTCAACCTTGCTTTCCATAACGAAGAATATGAGAATATACAATTTTAAATATATTTATTTTATATTATCTTTATTTTGGTTCTTAAATATTTCTTGATTTGTCTTGAAGCTTAACTCAAATGGTAAAGGGATGTGATAAAGTTATAGGAGATCTTAAACTCGGAAATCCTTGTAAAAAGTGAATACTACATCATAATATCCAAAGTGAATAAATATCAGATTTTTTTATATATTTGATGGAATTAAAATCACAAAAACAACCATTTTTTAAAGGGAATCACAAAACAACAATTAGGGAAACTTAATGAAGGTTTGTTCCTAATTTTACTTCAATTTTTGATAAATTATCTTACCAAAATAATAAGTTTGATAAGTCAATATATAATATTTATTAGAGTAGTCCTTGAGCCTTGGCTCTAGTAATAAAGGGGTGAAATAACTTTATTGACTTGTATATTACAATGTGGAACTTTTTTTTTTATCAGGTCATGAGGTGTCTTAAAGCTAAATGTCTTGCCTCCCCGAAAAACGCATTTCAAAGCTATATCGCACCAAAACTAATCCCCCTTCGAGCCGGGATAAGCCAGCAAAAACAGTAAAAGCTACTGCATGTCTGGCTTCACGTTATAAGGGCTCGAACTCGAGACATCTTGTTAAACTATAAAAAAAACGTTGTAGTACTTTATTATTGTAAGGATTCAAACCTATATTTGCTATATAAATTTTAAATTTTAAATTTTAGTAACTTTCAAACGCGTAAATTAAGATATCATTTAGGAAGTGTGTTTTATCTTCAAAAGTGTTTTTGTCAAATACTAAATATTTGACAAAATATAGAATCACTCTTAAATATCTAAATCATTCTTAATATTAAGATATTAAGAACAAAGTACTCTAATCTGTTATGCAAAATGAATATAAGTAAAAAAAAAACCAAATTTTAATATTACAAAATTGCTTATTGTGTTTTTTAAAGTATGTGTTTTATAAATATTTTTTTCTTCAAAACACTTTCCATAAAATCAGTTCCATTAAAAATACTTTGATTAGAATTCATCCCATATATATTCACAATTACTATTATTATTAACAGAGTATTTAAGCGCGTCGACCTGAAAGTCCCAGATTGACCACAGTCAACCTGCGAAAAACCTGTGTGTCTCATTTCATGGGACTCGTACATGAAATAAGATGACCCAAATAGGGCTGTAAGACGAGAAATTCAATTTACGGAAAAATGGCAAAATCGTAATTTCGATTCTGAAATTGTAATTTGATTCTGAGAGTATAATTTAGGTTAAAAATCCGTAATTTATTCTTTAGATCTCGGATGATGAAACGGATTTCACCGTTGGAATCGTCGCAAAATCCCTAGCCTTACGTAAAATTTAAACCGAATTAGAGACGGTCGGGAGGTTGACACGTTTTTTGAGGCATCACGTTTCGGGTGCCGTAAAACGGTATTTGATGTAGAAAAAGTCACATATAACAAGTACTCATGTGCCATAAGTGGTATGAGTAGAGAAATGATGAAAATGGACGGCCGATGTAGAGCCCAATGTCAAAACTGGGAAAATAAGGACAAAATGGTCATTTTGGAAATTGTTTAAGTCATAAGAAGACAAAATAAGCAATAGTGATTGTCTTCTCAATTCAAAAGGAAGCAAAACTTGGAAGGGCGGGGAGAAGAGCCAGTGCTTCGTTTCGTTTGGTTACAGTGAGAGAGAGTCTTCCTTCTCTAAAAATACGAGCGTCCGTAGTCGGCGATCTTCGGGACCCGAAGGAGGCATTTCTTCACGCGGAGGAGCCGCGTGGGTGCAGTTTAGGGAGTTTCCTCGAGCTCGAGGAGGTAGGGGTTTCTCCTACTTGGGTTTTACACTTTATTTAAAGTGTTTTTCAATGTTCGGTTACCTTGAGGCCTTGAGCGGTGTTTGATCGGTCCCGAACTTGGGATGTTAGTTGATATAAATTTTTGAAACCCAAATGGTGCAGTCGTGACTGTCCACGGCTGATTTGGGTGTTAAATGGTGAAATTATGTGTAAATGCATGAGATGGTTTGCTTGAGGCCGGAAATAAGCTAGTAGGCAGGTTCACCAAGTGAGCCAGATAATTTATTAACACAGAAGGAGCAGTGGCCAAGGGGTTTTATTGTTCCCGAAGCGGTGATCTAAAATAATTTTCTTGAAAATAATATGTGTTTGGTGTGGGATTATTTAAGTGGAATTGCTAGTGTTTGATAATTAGCCCAAGTAGGCTAATTTTAATTGAAATGAATTATTGGAATTACACATGGCGTGATTGTGTGATTTAAATTATGCGAATATATGCATGGTGATATATTTGCATGTGATGAGTTATTGAAATGACATCACCAATGCGACATTTCATATGCCTTTGGGGTAACTAGAAATTAGGTGAGTGCATGACATGAAAAAGTGAAAGAAGCAGCGTTTTTAAAAGGGAATTTCACGGGATGAATTTGGGAGAATGGGGTTGGGGAGAAGGTCAACGAGATCATTTCGGATAGAGGGCCATGGCTATTTCGGAAGGTTCTCAGCATTCACTTCTCGGAGGGTGAATCCCATATTTTGACCGATACTTCAGTAGTATAGTTTCGAAAACAAGCAAATTGTTTGAAAGATGTTTCCTCATCACATGAAACAGACGGGTGTGAGGGGAGTCGTGAGGCTCGGGGTATGAGTTGATCGTAGACATTCAAGTAGGATCATGTATTTGCTTGAGTGTGTTTATTTTGAAGTATTGCATATGCACTTAAATGGAGAGTAGCCCACTTAGGGTGATTCCACTCTTGAACAATTGCTCCTTTGGCTCGGAACATATTTTGGGTGCAGGGAGCGCACGAGGAGATGGCTCGTCCTAGAGGCTGAGTTTAGAAGAAAAGCCGGATTGTGGCTTTGGTTTTGTGATGTATACATATATTAGAATTCTCTAGTTTTAATATATGTGTTGTATAAAGATTGATTAACTCTTTTTGTGTGGATATAGTTGTTGTATCACTTGATGAGTATAGTTATTGGGCCCAGTGAATTGGATTTTACTGTGTTGTGATTATATTAGTTTGGGATGGGTTTCATGCGGGTGTTGTATTTGGAGTAGCTCCGTACAAAGAAGGGACTCTGCTCGATTTTGAAGTGGCGTCGAGGTAACCCGACATCCACTTGTATTCATGAGTTGTGAATTGAGTCGCGGAACCCGGGTTTAGCGGGAAGAATCCACTTGGGGCAATCTACCCTTTCGTCCGTACGGTTACGAGCCACTTGTTTTTCTATAGATTCAAGAGTCATTGCATCACTCTTAATACAAAACATATATTAAAACTAGTTCGTTCTAATATATACACAAAACATGAATCAAGGCCACAGTCCGGCCCGCTTCATAGTCCCAACCTCTAAGGAGCGTCGTTTGCACATTACCTTTCACATTACTGGAATGGGGGGATCATGACGGGGTGAAATGGCCGATAGTGATAATCTCTACCGGGGTTATCCCACCTAGTGCTCATGCAATGACACACCAAACATTCAAGTAAAACATACAAGTGTGAGAAACACTGTTTTCAAAACAAAAGGTTTTTGTTCTTGAAAACATAATACCAATTTAGATAAAATTCTAATGGAGCCAGCCTCAGAAGGCGGGGTATTTAGGATAACTCTAAAACAATCATTGGACAACTCTCCAAGGCAATTCTTCGGAAAATATTCTCATGAAATTCATTTGACAACCATGTTTTTCATCTCATGCACTCATACCTACTATTCTAGGTTGCCCCAGTGCATATGAAATGTAATATGTGATTTCATAATAATTCATGTTAATATATCAAGCATGCATATATATTAACGAAATTCACACCACATGTTATTTATACAAGCCATAACACATTCTTTTGGCACTAACCGACCCGATTGTCCAATATTACGAGGGTGAGCAATCTTGATTCAATGGGCTTTCCATAGAGTGAAGAACACGAAATGGAGTTGGACGAGTTATGACCTTGAGAGTTGGAGGTCACACATGAATAAGGCTGACCCTGCGGCGGCCTCGACTTGCCCTACCCGAATTCCCCTTAGGCCAGCTCTAGTACCCACTGCCCTCTACAAGCATATGGCTGGAATCTTGACTAAATGGGTTTTCCATAGAGTCCAAAAACACCCGAAACGGAGTTCGGACGAAGAATTTATGATCTTCTGAAGTTAGAGGCCTCAAATGAATAGTCAAGGAACCCGGCCGGCCCTTGGCTGGCTGACCCCATCCCAGGGCTAATCGGTAGAGCGAGACGGTGGGCCTGACCTAGTCGAGCCCTGACCCTTCCACTAGGCATTCGAGCGAAACGGACCATAACCGTTTCTGAGGTCAGATTTGAGAATTAGCCTGCAATCGAGTTCAACGATGTGGTTATAATTTTCTTTGAAGGACTCACACGAATTCCTTTATTTTCACCTAAAAACCCAGTTCTAAAGTCCGGTTAATGTGTACTACCACAATATGGCAGCTTCCGTAGTTGAAAACACAATAAACATTCCCCTTAGGCCCGAGACAATAACACCATTATTCATTTTAACTCTAACACATAAAATAGCCTGAGGTGTAGCGCCCCCGAACAGGGGTGTCAGTTATTCTGGATTAGCATACTTGGAAAATCATCACATCTCGTATCGCGAGGCATGCAGTAAAAATGGTCGCGGAGCCCGTCAACACTCATCAAACATATACCCAACTATATTTCAATAGTTCATGAGTTATAACATTTCTCATCAAAATAACCAGCAACCTATCTCATGGTTAAGAGTTATACATTACTTTTAATATAAATAGATATTAAAATCTATAATTCTAATACATATTATCCAAAAACATCAAAGCCACAACCCGGCTTTCTTCAAAATCGGTCTCTAAGAAGCGATCTTCTCGAGCGCCCCCTGTACCTGAAAAAATGTTCCCTCGACAGGGTGAGCTATCGCCCAGTAGTGGAATCACCCTAAATGGGTTACTCTCCACCTAAGTGCATATGCAATGCTCCAATTTAAACACACATTCAAGTAAATACGGGATCCTACTTGAATGTCTACATGCCCATTCCCATGTCTCGAGTCCTCACCGACTCCTTCACACTTGCCTAAGCCATGTATGAGAAAAATAATTATTTTCAAAACAAAACCTGTTGTTCTTGAAAATATACTGAATTAGGTAAAAGATGGGACTACCTCCAGGCGAATGCGTTGGAGAACTTCCCAGAAGCAGTCATGGTCCTCGTCAAAATGATCTGTTGGGTATCTCTGACCCCATTCTCTGGAAAATCATCATGTGAAATTCCTTTCGCAATCATGTTCATTTTTCATAAAATTCATGTCATGCACTCACACCTAATTTCTAGGTTACCTGGTGCATATGAAAATGCATTATGCTTTTTCAATCATTTTCATACCAATATATCAAATGCATATATTCTCAATTTTTTTCAATTACACCACAGGTAATTCAACACTATGGATCAACCAACACCCAAATTAGCTCACTTGAGCAAATCATAATTTCATCTCCAATGGCCTATACACACAATTATATTCCATATAATTGTGCAAATCACAATTGCATCTCTAATGGCCTATACACACAATTATATTCCATATAATTGTAACATCATGTGAACACATCAAGCATTAACCTATTAATTTCTTTGATAAACCAACTCCCCAAAGTAGCTCACTTGAGCAATTTGCAATATCATCTCCAATGGCCTACAAACACAATTATATTTTATATAATTATGTAATTGTGTTAACACATTATAATCATGTATTAACCTATCTAATTCCACACAAACCAAGCCGTTCACATCAAACAATTCCAATTCCAAAACACATGGACATTTATGGTCCATTTCATATAAACTTCGGAATTTGTTTTTAGTCAAGAAGCAGCTGCTGTGAAATTTGTTTGGCCAAGGCAGCCACTCATCTGACCTCGGTTCTTCTTTGCGAACTAAATTCCACACATCCATTTAGGTCTCCTACTCACCCAAAACACAATTTAATGCTTAATTTATACCACCAATTTCCCAAACCGATCAGGTAGACTGTCAGCTAAAAAGCTGCTGAATGAGCTCCCGAAAATTCAACAATTCGGTCTAAGTTTTGGGGCCCGATCAAAGCGACCCTCACGGCCTCAATCAACTCAAGCATAATAAATACACTTAAACAAAGGGTAAAACAAGAAGGATAAAACCCCTACCTCACGGAGTTTGTCAAAAACTCCCGAAACTGGTGCCCACGTGTAGTCCTCGATGTTTAGAATCACTTTGCTTCTTGGCGAGGAAGCGTCAGACCCGGTCGAACATGGAATCCTAGAGAAGTTGCACTTCTTTCTGTCCACCATTTAAATACGTATTTCTTCTCCTCCTACACGTTCGAATAAATTGGAGAAGAAAATCCTCTTTTAATCTCTCCACATTTGCCACATGTCCACACCTCTCATTGGTTGAGAGGATTTATATCCACTCGACCCATCCACCGTGACTTTTCTATGGTGGCGTAAATGCCATGTCAACGTGGGTCCCACCTTGAGCTGAGTTGGCAGGCGGAGCTTGACCGTGGCGCAGCGGTAATGTACCACTCAAAATCACGCCATGTGTCCTCTGAGCGCTCCTTTCCTCGAAAAAGCGTGCAGATTCGTATCTCGGAGTCGGCGAATCGACGCGTTAGATAGATTTCGCGAGACGATTCCAATGGTGAAATCCATTTCGTCATCCGATATATAAAAATATTTTGGATTTTTACCGAAATTACGATTTTGCCATTTTTCCAGAAAATTGGATTTTCTCGGGGTTTCACCTGAGACAATTACTTTGTAGCGCCCAGAGCCGAGGTCGTGACTGCCCGTTAACCTCTGAAATTCAATACATCCTCGGATCATGAAGACATACATGATAAAAAATGCCTCTTGGGCTCATAAAACAATACTCATAAAATATAATTATGCAACTATTCTCCAATTATCTCCCAATAATTTAATAGTTGATTAGACTTTCTCACAAACATATATTAAAATCTATTATTCTAATACATATTATGTCCAAAAATCCTCAAAGCCACAAACCGGCTTCTTCAAAATCAGTCTCTAATTGAGTTGTCTTCTCGAGCGCTCCCTGTACCTGAAAAATATAATCCCTCGACAGGGTGAGCTAATGCTCAGTAGTGGAATCACCCTAAATGGGTTACTCTCCACCTAAGTGCATATGCAATGCTCCAAAGTAAACACACACTCAAGTAAATACATGTTCCTACTTGAATGTCTACATGATCACCTAATGTTATGAGTCCTCACCGACTCACTCACACTTGCCTAAGCCATGTATGAGAAAATAATCATTTTCAAAACAAAACTTGTTCTTGAAAATATACTACCGAAGTGTCGATAAAAATATGGGACTACCCTCTGAGGCGAATTGGTTGAGTGAAGCTTTCGAAGCAGTCATGGTCTGTCCAGTGATCTGTTGGCCCATCTCCCGGCAATTCCGGAATATCATCTGTGAGAAATTCCTTTCGCAACCATGTCGATTTTACAAAAAATACCATGTCATGCACTCATACCTAACTTTTAGGTCACCAGTGCATATGAAAATACGATATGCCATTTCAAAATCATTTATACAATATCCCTGTCGATATGCATATTTTCAATCAACTACAATTACACACATGTAATTCAACACATCAATCATCCCCTTTAATTTAGCTCCTTGAGGCAAATCATAATCTCATCTCCAGCGGCTTACAAACACAATTTAATTCCATATAATTGTGTCATTTGATAACACATTAAATAATGTCTTAACCTATCTATTTCCTCGCATACCAAACCATTCACATCCTGATTCAGTACGAAACACATGGACATTTTTATGGTCCACATTTCATGCAAGCCAGAATTTGTTTTTTAGGTCCTAAAGCAATCGTGGTGTCCACGGGTAGCCCACTCCTCCTACATCGGTTCCTCTTGGTGGAATCGAATTCCCATAGCTCTTCCGGCCTCATACTTACCAACCTTGATTCAATTCATAAATTATCACCCAAACACCAAAGCAGTCCACTGGCACTCTGAATTTGCCTGAAATGGGTCTGAATTTAACACTTTGGTTCCAAGATTTGGAACCAGATCAAGCCCGGCCACTCACGGCCTCAAATCAGCCTCAAACATCACAAAACACTTGACCAAGTGCTCAAAACAAATAGGATGAAACCCACTACGCTTTGTGGGGTTTGTCAAAACTCCCAAAGCCCAGGTCTTGCTCCTGGCGTTGTCACTCTCCGTGATTGAACTCAACTCTCCTTCTTTGTTTCGAAGGAATCCAGACGGTCGGATCCCGCGATTCTAGAGAGAAGGAAGGAAATTTCTCTCTTTAGAAAATGAGATCACAGGCACTCCTGCATCTTACTCTTTCTTCACTCTCACGATTTCGTACCAGAACTTTTGTTTTATTCATCGCTTTGTTTTCTTTATTTTTCTCGTTATATTACCGTTTATAACTCATTTACTCTCATTTCTCACCATTTTCTCCTCTCTCTTTGCCTTCTCTCCTCCTTTTGGAGTTATCATGTGAGACAAAAATGAGGAAACCTCATCCTCTCCTTCCTCAGACGAATAGTGGCTTTCCTTTTCCGTCTTTTCTTTTATTTCATAACTCCCTTTATGACATCATGCACTCAAGGTGACAAATTTGTGTTATGAGTTCCTTTCCATACATGGCTAATTGTGAACCCGTTATTTTTATGCCAAGTGTCATTCTCTTGAAGGAGTGCCATGTGGCATCTCTCGTCTTGCCATGTGTCACGACGCCTCTCTGCCTCGGCGCTGAAATCGGAGCCGCCGGAATCCAGCGAAATTCGACGTGGTTGCTAAATGTGAGGCGATTTCAAGCGGAGAAGTCCCGGATTTCGTCATCGAGATGCAGAAAAGTAGTTTTACGATTACGATTTTGCCATTTTTGAGAAAATTGGATTTTCTCGGGTTTCACATTCTCCCCTCCTTAAAAGAATTTCGTCCCGAAATTTCACGCACATATCCGACCATGCCAGTATGTAACCTTACTTAACTCCAAGACCGTCAATCGAGATGATGACCGACTAAAGGTCCCAGTGCGATAACCTTGATAGTACATCAACTCATACATGTCAAAATGACGATGTAACTTGATATATCTACCACCTAAGGTCCACCACGCTTCATTGCGTAACTACGATCTAGAATTTAAATCCCTCACTTACATTCTAGGGAAGAATTTTCTCTTATTTTACGTTTTTCTAAAGGCCTCAGCCTCTATGCCCAAACTTATCACACAAGATGTTTATGAATGAACATGATTGCATCGATTCCTTCTTTCGATCAACAGTGTTGGTGGAGGACGGATATTTGCATCATTGCTGACATGCTAACTTTGTATTACCAGTGAGTTCTGCCTCTGGGATAATCTGGCCTCACCTTGGTGGCGAGCAATGATAACAAATCATTTGCCTGGCGACGAACTCTGAGCTGATCTGTTGTGGTACTCAGGCCTCATGCGACCATGACCTCATGTGTTTTTGAAATGCCTTAGATCTGTTTGGTGTTGGCACCTCATTAGTGTGTTAACTCTGGGCAAATCATGATCTGGGCCCATACTGGGTGTGGAGAAACAGCCTGTCAGTGCTCATCTGATAGTGAGGACTGCCGCAGAAATCATAAATACAGAGATCCACCATCTTCAGAGGCAAATACTCCTCTTATAATGGGCTCGCGTATAATGGCTACACACCATTTGCTATCACTGGTGTAACCTAACCGTCAGATGATTGGGTTTGGGGTGTCCATAGCAGTGGATGCCGCACTCATTAGGCAAATCCTCCTTCATATCTGGTGGGTAACAATAAAAACATGTGCCAGCCACTGAGCATCACAGTCTCTTGAGAATTAGTGTGGCAGAATCTACTCTGCCCTGCTCAGGATTGGAAGAAGATGGATCTTCCTTCCTCTTAGCACCAACACGTATATCCCATGTGCCTCGTATGTCATCCACTCCTCCTTCTCTGCCGAATGGAGAATGATGAGCTTCTATATGTTGGAGTCGTTTGACATACTGGTTCGCTCTTGCTGGCTTGTGCGATAGCGTGACTGCAATACCCTCTGACCTCATCAAAGGCTTTGCTAAGTAAATATTATTTGGTCAAATGTTGGTGGTGCCTGACTAGCGCCCCGTGGACGACCTCGGCGTCCTCGCCCTCTACTTGCCATCTACACATGTCCAATGGCAACATTTAATTTTTATTTCAGTCTAACTAGCAATGCACATGCCAATTACTAATAGACTTGACAACCATGAATTAACCCGTTCATTTCCTAAGCGGTGCTAATTGGCAACCACTCATAAATAAATTTAAAACATTCATGTTCGTTTCCTTATCCAAATTCCTAAGGTTATAGTTCCTAACCTTAGCATTCACCTCTTTCCTATACGCATTAAACCATGCATATATAAAATTCTTGCGCACTAACTTAGCGTGATCATAATTCTATATATATAATCACCGTGTATATGACACTCCTACAATTTGAAACACAATTCACGCAAAAAAAAAAAAACATAGAACATTAATGACGTATCTCAAAGGGTGTAATTACAGCCCTGAGACACTAATCCTAATCATACACATAAATCAGTGTATATGCAGTGTCCTTGCATGCATTTACAAGTAATGCAAGGCAATATATGTCCAAAAGAAGAGTCAACCGAGAGTCTTACAACGCTCTACTGGGAAGATTAATTTTTCTGTACCATCTAGAACATCAAATGGTTCAAATTCCCTCATGGCTACATTCTACATTCAAAGATCTTTCCAACGAGTACTCACACGCCCAAATCCGAGTTAAAATGAAGAAGTTATGGCCCCGACAAGTTGGAGAAAAAAAACAGGTTGCTGTCAGGAAGTATGTCGCGACCAGGAAAGTATGTCGCGACAGGAAGTATAGGAAGTATGTTGCGACCAGAAAGTATGTCGCGATAGGAAGTATGTCGCGACGGTCATCGCGACCAAGCGGTATCTTCGACCAATGTCGCGATAAGCGATATCATCGCGACCCGGTCTTCGCGACCAGCAAACTATCGCTGACGGTCATCGCGACCCAGTAGATGTCGCGACGAAAGCGAAACCTAAAAAGGCGAGTGATATTTACGGCCCTAATTTCAAGCCCATTTCACCCTAGGACCATATATATACTCGTTTTTTAGGTAAAGAGGCGAGCGGGAAGATTGGAGAGCCTCTCTCATGGGGTTTCTCTCTCTAGACTGCCCATTTTTCTAGTTTTTCACTGAAAAATTTTCTCCACTCCAATAAATTTATAAAAATTTATTTTCTTCATTTCCTATTCCGATTTTGGCCCACCTTTGTACCACTCAAATATTTTCTAACACTTCCATGTGCTAATCACAAGCACACACATACAATTTGATACATGAAACGGTCGTGCACACGAACACACAATAATTCACCAAAATCACACAAAACCACCACAAACACATGCATGCGGTGTCCTAGTTTTGTCAGTGATTTCTAAGATAATCTCATACCTAAACTTACATTAGAGAAGCCACACCCAGAGTGGTGATGTTCTCATCTCTTAAAGACGAGGCCTAAACCTGAATCCCCTCGACCCTAGGTAGAGTATACTGGCTTATCGACACTAAGCTCTGGTGTTTATAAACCCTAAGCTCGATGCAAATTTGTGATGGGTATCAGATTTCAACGCCAATTAATCCTAACCGGGCACTACACTACAGCGTTGCATATCCTAGGCCCATGCCCGGTACGCTATAAGTAATCGTGTACCTTGGCTCGTGCCATCTTTGTGAAGGTGGTATGTCGGGGACCTAAACTTTCTCAACTACACCCACCCAGGAGCTTCCAAGATGTCCGTTTACCTTAGCTACGATCTCTGGCTGTGGCGTGAGAGCCGGGGTCCGTTGACTACCCGTCAACCTGCGGAAATTCAATACATCTCGGATCATGAGACGCATACATGAGTAAAAATGCCTCTTGGGCTCATAAAACAATACTCATAAAATATAATTATCACAACTATTCTCAATTATCTCCCGATAATTTAATAGTTGATTAGACTTATACAAACATATATTAAAATCTATTATTCTAATACATGTTATGTCAACCTCAAAGCCACAAGCAAGCTGTGAAATCGATCTCCCCAGTGAGTTGTCTTCTCGGCGCTCCTGTACTGAAAAATATAATCCTCGACCAAGGGTGAGCTAATGCTGGTAATTGGAATCACCCTAAATGATTACTCTCCACCCTAAGTGCATATGCTGCAATGCTCCCAAATAACCTACCCTCGAAGTAAATACATGTTCCTACTTGAATATGCAGATCACCCCATGTCACGAGTCCTCACTTGAACTAAGCTCACACTTACTTTAAGCCGTGTGAAAATAATCATTTTGAACAAAACTGAATTTGTTCTTGAAAATATGCTACGAGCATTAATGGTAAAAATATGGACTACCCTCCGAGGTGAATTGGTTGGTGAGTTTTCCGAAGCAGTCATGAATTCCTCATCCGAAGTAATCTGTTGGCCCATCTCGACGAATTATAAGATATCATCTATGGGAATTCCTTTACGCAACCATGTCGCGTTTTACAAAATCCATGTCATGCACTCATACCTAACTTCTAGGTTACCCAGTACATATGAAAATGCATTATGCCATTTTCAAAATCATTTATACAATATGTCAATATGCATATTTTCAATCAACTACAATTACACACATGTAATTCAACATCAATCATCACTTGATTTAGTTCACTTGAAGCGAATCATAATCTCATTTCAATGGCTTACAAGCACAATTTAATTCCATATAATTGTCATTTTGATAACACATTAAATCATGTGTAACCTATCTATTTCCTCACATACCAAGCCATTCACATCCACAATTCCAATGCGAAACACATAGACATTTATGGTCCATTTCATGCAAAATCTTTGTTTTACGATCCTGAAAGCGAAGTAAGTGGGGCATCACGGGTAGCCCACTCCTCTATCGGTTCCTCTTGGTAGGAATCGAGATTCCATAACTATTCAGGCCTCATACTTACCAACATACAATTTAATTCATAAATTATCACCCAAACACCCAAAACAGTCACACTAAAGCTGCTACGGACTGCCTGAAATGGGTCTCAAAGAATTCCAACATTTCGGTTCCAAGATTTGGAATGATCAAGCAAAACTCCCTCACGGCCTCGATCAACTCAAACATCACAAAACACTTAAATAAAATTAAAACAAGTAGGATGAAACCCCTACCTTTATGGGGTTTGTCAAAAACTCCCAAAACCGGTGCCTACGCGTTGTCCTCTCAGAGTAGAACAACTCTCCTTCTTGTTTCGAAGGAATCCGACGGTCGGATCTCCCACGATTCTAGAGAGAAGGAAGAGACTCTCTACAGAAAATGAGATCAAGACCTCTGCATCTTCTCTTTTCTTCCCTCTCTACGTTTCGGCTAGGCTTGTTTTGTCGCCTTTTGTTTTTCTTTATTTTCTCATTCACTCTTCTCGTTTCTCTTTCATTTTCTCTCCATTTCTCCCCATTTTCTCCTCTCTCTTTGCCTTTCTCTCCTCCTTTTTGGAGCATTATACGTATGAGACAAAAATGAGGAAATTTCCTCCTCTCCTTCCTCAAACCAAATGAGTGGCTTTCCTTTTCCATCTTGTATAACATTTATCAGCTGCACATGATAATAAATGCGCTCGAGTGGCTCGTTGTGAGCATTGGGATTCCTTTAATACATGGCTAATTGTGAACCATTCGTTTTATGCAAGTGTCATTTTCTTGAGGTGCCATGTGGCATCTCCTCAATCTTGCCATGTGTCACCCAGGCCTCAGCATCTCAGCATTAGAGCAGATGGC
Source organism: Tetrastigma voinierianum (assembly GCA_016808115.1). Lineage (NCBI taxonomy): Eukaryota > Viridiplantae > Streptophyta > Magnoliopsida > Vitales > Vitaceae > Tetrastigma > Tetrastigma voinierianum. The sequence continues at coordinate 478,726 of JAEQBH010004434.1, read as the reverse complement.
TCTGAATCCGTGAGGTCGACGTAGTTCTTCAAATTTGCGACGATTTTGGAGGAAGTTCGTTTCGTCGTGAGATCTAGAAAGATTCGAATTTTACCAAAATTACGATTTACACTTTTTGAGAAAAAATTGGATTTTCTCGGGAGTTACTATACTTAGTCAGTCGATTGCACGATTGTCAGCCAGTCGAAATCGGCACATTGTCCCGAGGTCTTGGGATGGTTTACCTGACCCATCGTGGCTTTCAGCACTGGCCAATCTTGGGTACATTAATGGCTGAAGCCAAGGGATTAAATAAGTGGAGGAGAAAACCCTGCCTCTTGGAGTTTATAGAAACTCCACAGGTCTAGTCTCCCCTTGTGAACTCTTGTCACGGAAGGCTTTCCCTCTTGCTTCTCTGGCCAGGTGGTCGGAGTCGTCGGAAAATCAGAAGAAGATAGAGCCTCTCTGCTCTCTCTCTAACTCTTCATCTCGAATTTGATTTGCCTTTGTCTGCTTTTTCCTCTCATGTGGGTTGGGAGAAGATGGAAGTCGAGAGTGAGATGTCGCCTCAATTTCGCCAGCTTGTCGATTCTAAGTGGCTCAGCCCCAGGGTTCAGCATGAACTGTCATCTGGCAGATTTCCCTCGATCATGTGTTGCCACGTAAGCTATTGCAGGTCACACTTGGGCTATTTGTTTGATAGCTCTCCCGCCCGATACGTGTCTCATCTTGAGCGCTCAATTAACATGAAAGTGTCCTTATTCTTTCTCGTCTCCAGCTTTGAAGTTTCGAATTTATGTGAATTAATGGAAATTTGATGTGGTATTTAGATTTAAGTGAGACGGTCACGTGGTAAAATGCATTTTAGTGTTCGAGATCATAAAGAATTAAAAAAAATCGGATTTTGACCAAAATTACAATTTTACCCTTTTTCGAAAATTCGGATTTTCGGGGGTTTCACAATTTCAAAATAAATATGTATTTCATAATTTTGTGATTATAAATTTACTTTAAGCATTTTAAAAATAAAATTTTATCAAATTATGTTAATAGTGTAAATGGTTTTTCATATTACTATATATTTGGTTAAATAATCTCCAATAGGTTATTAAAATTTTGTGCTTGATTCTCATTAAGTGTCAAGGAAATAATATTACTACTTTCTAATATTTGATATTTTTGTAAAAAATAAAACTAATAAATACTCGGTAAATTAAATTTGTTAGCGTTTATTGTTTTGAAAAATAATGATTTAATCCCTATATAATAGAAATGAATAAGTAAATTATATTTAAAAAATATAAATAAATGAGTTTGTATATTTAAAAAACTATTAGTATAATATTTCATTTATTTTTACTTTTCTTTGTTTTCCTTTAAAACTAAACATGGTCCTTTAGTCTACCTGTATTAATATTCTTACAAATACAAATCATTTGATGAACATATTCTAAAAATCACAGGCAGTTTCATTTATTTGTAAGAAATGTTTAATCAGAATGGATACTCATAAAATCTTATGTACTGATTTAGTATTTATGATTTTCTTATAAAAAATAATTTAATATATTTTCCCTTATGCATCATTTACATAAAATAATAACTATTTACTTCTCAAATAAAATGACCAATAAAAAAATGCTATTAATGAATAATTTTAATATATTTGTTACTAAAATATAAAATAAAATAAATACCTTTTTGCCTTTTATTTATTTTTTTGGTGTTTATGGATGAAAATCGAATATTTTTTCCATTTAAAAAATAAATTTAAGAAATGAATAAATATATTTCTATGATTAGTTTAATCTTGTATTTTTTAATTAAAGCAAAAAGAAAATTATTTCTCTCACTCTATTAATAAATCGAAATCAATTCATATTTTATTTGCAGCTTATTTTATACAGAATGCTAGAAAAAAATAAAAAAAATAAATATATATATATATATATATATATATATATATATATATATATATATATATATATATATATTGAAGGAAGAAGAATTATAAGCGTTTCCACTTTTCACAAATTTTCCCAATTGTTCATCGTTCATTTATTTATTTTAAATTTCAGCCTTGCTGTCCATAGCAAAGAATATGAGAATGTGCAATTCTAAATATTTTTATTATATTTATTTATTATTTAGTTTTTTCTCCATAAACAGATTAATTATATTTATGATAAATAAAGTATTTGAATGGCTTATGGAGATAATATTTCCAACATGCAAACTACAGTTTTTAAATTTGTTCAAAAAGTTAATATCGTAGTCATTAACTATGGTTTTAAACTTAAAGTTAAAATCATGATTATGATTAGTAACTACGGTTTTAGCCTTTAAGTTAAAATTGTGCTTAATGACTACGGTTTTTAAAAAAATTTAAAACCGTAGTCACAAATTTAAATCTAAAATTATAATCACTAACTATTTTAACTTTTTGAACACATTTTAAAACTGTTAGGATTTCGATGATTTTGGACATTATTTTTGATAGGGTTTGAAAAATAAGGCTCGCAAGCCCGCCTTTGAGCCGAGAAAGGAGCCCGGTATTGGCTGAAGGCCCAGTTGAATTCCAAGGAGAGGCATGCTTGATGAGGCACTCAGGCCTTTACTTGACATTCAAGCCTTTTGTACGGCCCAGGAATGGAGGAGTCAATCCAGAAAGCAGCCCCAGGCCAATTATGAAGTATTAAGTCTCCCAGAGAGAAGGGAAATAGAATAATCTCCAATAATATATTATCCTGCAAATCCAACCAAATCTCACCAATAAGGAAAGGAAAATAATAATAACTCATCATCAAAAGCGGATCCCGATAAGGAAGGAGATTATCTAAAATAAAGCTGCTGCTTTACATATCGTATCACAAATCCGATACGGACTATAATAAGAAATATCCCACTCGATAGAATGAATCCTAATTACCATCGGTAGTGGAACATCTACTATAAATCTGAGTCACCCCGCCGGTGAAAGGTACGCCATTAACGTCACAGCATGCTCTCACATAACACATTAAGCCCTCTGGCCAGTCTCTCTTTTCTCTCGAAGCGAAGCTTAGAGCGTCAGACGACCTGGTAAAAGCCCTGCGAAACGGCTTCTTTCTTGTTTTTTGCGGAAGAAGTGCCGCATCCGGGAGCCGCAACGAGACCCGGCCAATGACATTCGAGTCCGGTAGCGGCCAGGCACGCTCCGGCCCGATTCGGTTGAAAAAAAGCATCATCGGTTGGCGCGTGCGCTGGGAGCGGCGGTTCAGCTACAAATATAAGCTGATTTCGATTCTTGATGGTATCGACTCGGAACCTGGCCAGAGAACGGCTAATCCTCAAGGATATGGGACCCGACCCGAGCGGCGGACAATCGACCTCTGGCGCGTTAGAAGCAATGCAAGCCCGAAACACGAGCGAGGTGGGCGCTCGCCTCTGGCCAAGCGCCCGATAAGTTAGAGCAACTTACTGGCGAGATCTGCGCCGGGATACGGCGAAGGCTCGAAGGTTACAACTTTCCTCCTCACGAGGAAGCGACACAATCTCGACATCCCCAGAGGTCTTGAAGAAGCGAATCTACTTAGAACCGGGCGGGGACCCGCAATTAGCCCACGATGAGGAGACGGCAGGGGAACGATGTACGTGTGTGGCATTTCTTCTGTCGAAACATGTCGAACGGAGAACTCGCCACCCTCGACAGGAAGCGTGAAGTATCGTAGGGCGTAGGTTGAGAGCCTTTAGCAAGGCTGTGGCGTGAAGGAGGTAGTAAGGACGGCGCTCACGACACCTATGGATACCTTGGTCTGACAAGCTAAAATCACCCTTCACAGCCGAAGTGCTTCACTTCCCTCTTCCAGCGAAATTTAGGATGCCACAGGTGGAAGCGTTCGATGGTGTCAAGGATCCAGTCGATCACCTCAATACTTTCAAAAACCAAATGGAGCTGCATGGGTATCAGGACCCTGTGCAATGTAGAGCTTTCGCCACCACACTAAAAGGCCCAGCCTTGGCCTGGTTTAATAGGCTTCCACCTTCATCCGATCCTGAATTGAGAGAATTATCCATTGCGTTAGTCTCCGCTAAATCGGGCGGAACGCTGAAGTAGAGTTACCACTTATTGGTCGTCAAGCAGGGTTCGTAGGAAAGCTTGGGAATCTCACGTGCAAGGTTGGCCCAGAGTCTCTAAAGGTAGACATGCAGATGAAAAGTTCCACGATCGGCTGCATTCATTCTTTGGCTTGAGTCTGGAGCCGAAAGATCGATGTTTCCATCTCAAAATTCCCAGCAACATGGGTGAGGTGCTTCATAAAACGAATATATTAACGGTGAAGAAGCCCTTGTATAAAAAAAAGAGAGCTCCTCCACTCATAAAGAAAAGAGTAGAGACGGATGACAGCGAGGCCAGAAGCCCCCGAAATATAGCGGCCAGGGGAAGTGTCTCGAATGGAAGCGGTCCTAAAAGGCGTGGCAACCTCGGAGATCACATCTGGTCCACTTAATCAGAAGAGCGATGGCGTTGGTCGCGGCGCTTCACCCCCTGCGCGGCCTCGGGTATCACGGGTCACGTGCGAAATGCAACGAATAGTTCACGAGATGGTAAACCCGAATGAAGTCGGACCTCATGACGAGAGACAACTCGAATCTTTGTGAGTTCCATAGGGACCTACGAGACACGCAGGCGACTACATACAACTCAAAGAGAGAGAGAAATAGAGTACTTATGCGACGGATACCTCAGGCCTTCACTTATCCCCTAAAAATCGGGTTTCCAAAATCAAGCTTAGAACCGGGGCCATCTTGCAACCACCGCCTCGCGGATGACGACTCGGCACAACCCTTAGTAGGGAAATCCGGGTAATCTCGGGAGATTTGCGGGAGGAGGGGGAATCTAGCTGACACGGAAGGCCCACCTCGCGGCCTTCAGTCCGCGGAGATGGCGGAAATACAAGCGATTAATCGCAAACTACCCGCGACTCGACCGCGTCGATCACATTCTACGACTTAGATGCGGAGGGATGCCAACACCCTCATGGCGACCCGCGGTAGTTCGGCGCGATTAGTGGCGACAAAGCGATTCATCGAGGTCTAATTGACAAAGGAGTTGGTGATATCATCTTCGCGTCAGCCTTCGATAAAATGGGCATCATAAGGGAGAAACTGGAACCCGTCAATGCTCACCTGCGGGGGTTCTCTGGGGAAAAGGTATTACCTCTAGGCTCAATACAACTGGTACTCACCTTGGGAGATCCCATGCCGGTAGCTGACCGGCCAAGATTCCTCATCGTAGGCGCCCGGATTTGCTTACAACATGTTGCTGAAGCGGACCCTCTCTCAATGCGATAAAAGCCGTCCCTCCGCGTACCCGCATGATGATCAAGTTCCCTCACGTAAGCGAGGAGTGGGAAGATGGTTCGAGAGACAACGAATTGGCAGGGGAATGCTACTCGGCATCCATGAAGCAAAAAGCGGTTGACAACATATACGGATGGGCTCGACATGCGTGTGAGGTGCTCGCTGACTTGAGGCCATGAGGAAAAGCCCGGAACTTTGTATTATTGGACGGCGACCGGAACATCGCCTATATACGATCGAGCTAGCGGAAGACCTCAAAAACCTCCTTATCCATTTTTTAAAACAAAACAAAGACTGCTTATAGGCGAGGCGAGATAAGGGAGGAATTGATCTGATAATCACTCCACGAGGGTGAGCGTCACGGCCCGTGGCTAGTCGATCAAGCGAGGGGAGGCGACGCGGCGAAAAGGCCAGCCATCAGCGGGAAGTCAGCGAGACTCCTCCAGGCAGGAGCGGTCAGGGAGGTAGAATATCCTGAGTGGCTAGCCAACATAGTACTTGTCAAAAAAGCCAACGGCAAGTGGCGACTCTGCATCGACTTCAGCGACATCAGCATGCCCGAAGGCTGAGTTTCCTGCGCGCGAATACGACCTCATCGTAGATGCCACTGGCAGTCATGAACTTCGACTTTATGGATGCCTTCCTCCGGCTGCGAGATCGATATGGACCCGGGTGACGAAAAAGACCTCGTTCGGTACGGCCGCAGAGGAACTATTGTTGCTTATCGTGTGATGTCGTTCGGGCCTAAAAACGCGGGAGGCTACGTATCGAAGGTTGGTGAATCCGAATGTTCCCGAGAAGCGAATAAACGCTATGGAAGTACGCTGAATTGCCATGCTAGTAAAATCCACCACCGGTTGAGCTCCACATAAGCTCATCTATCAAAGCGTTCGGATCTTAGAAACTACAACATGGCTTGAATCCGGCCAGTGTGCCTTAGATGTCAGTAGAGTAAATTCACGGGTTTCATGAGTGTAACCATGAGGGGTGAAGCAAATCCGAGACAAGATAAAGAACATTGCTCGACGCCTTCGCCATCAAGTATAAAGGAAGTTCGGCGCCTGAAAGGTTCTTTGCCTTAAGCGGAGCCGTGTCGGGGCAAGTGATAAATGCCAGCCTTTCTTCCAAGTCCTAAAGAAAGCCTTTCAATGGGATACGAAGTGCTAGGAAGCATTTTCAGCTTTGAAAACGTATTTGAGCTCTCCTCCCATTCTAGTAAGTCCTGTTGAAGGGGAGCTCCTTACTCTATACTTAAGCCGTGTAGAGACTTCTCAACATTGTTGTCCTCGTCGGAGGCAAAGAATGAGTCACGGCGCCAGGTTACTAATGCGTAGGGCTTTGAGGAGGAGGGCGGAGGTACCCAAGGATGGAGAAACTAATTTTGGCCTTGGTAACCGTAGCTCGGAAACTCCGCCTCTACTTCCAGGCTCATACCATAGAAGTTCCAACAGAATACCCGATGAAGAAAGTGTTACACAAACCAGAGACCTCCGGAAGGCTGATGAAATGGGCCATAGAGCTAAGCGAGTTCGACATCATATACAAGCCAGCTTCTGATAAAGGCGAGTCTTAGCCGACCGTCATGAAATTTATTCACGTGGGCTGCGAAACGCTCGAAACAATGAATGACGCCCCATGCGGAAACTCTTTGCCAGATGGAGCCTCGGAAGATGCCTGAGGAGGCGGGCGAGTCTAATCGACCTCTCTAGAAGGAATAGATATTGATACGCGCACTCGGGTTGGTTCAAGCCTCCAACAAACGAGGCCGAGTATGAGGCGTCATAAGGCGAGCTGAACCTCGCCCATTCGCTGGAGTTGACCCATTTAGAGAGTGCGGTGACTCTGGCCAGTAGTAAGATAGATAGAAGATACCTGCGGGCCAGCGGGAGGATGATCTTATATCTCCAAAATCTGAGATTTATTAAAAAATTCATGTTGGTTGGTCGGACATGTCCCAGGCTTCGAGAGAGAGAACTCAGTCGGCCTTGACAAAGTTAACTGACCTTACAGGGAAGACCTCGACGGTCGACCTGTCGGAGTATCGGGGCGTACGAACAAAGGCCTTGAATTCGAGCAAAGTGACACGAGGTCGAGAAGTGCGGAGTTTATCTTTATTTCTTATTTTCGGATATTAGAATTATGTTTTTAACACTAAACACTTTGATCTTTTCATTCAGTATGTTCTAGATTTATTTCTAGGGTTATATTGAACCCTGTCATATGTTGATGGATTAAAGTTTGATCTTTTATATTATTCAGTTGTTTATCAATTTGTTACACATCTTTGCTCACATTTACGTAGTTCAATTATATGATATCGCTGGCAGTAGCATAATCACACTAGAGATCGAGGTCGAGATGAGGTTTTCGAGGATGCAGGTAGAGCGACCTTGATTGATTCGGTAAATAGAGATATTCCGATCGAGAAGGTGGCACTTAGAGGTTAGAGCGTTTAAGCATCTCGAATCTGCGAGTTAAAGATAGAGATATACTCAACTCTATTCACGAGATAGGCGGATATACCTCAGAGATATCTCGTAAATGAATCACCTCGCCATTGACAAATTGTAAATACATTGAATAATAATATCTTTAAGAAATAATCCGTGAAGTAGCGGGGAGATATAACCTAGCCTTCAATACCAATAATTCATTAGAATCTAAAACTGATCGACTTTTCACATATTCACCTTCTTTCCACAAATCATCTCTTAGAGATATTATCTAAAAAGCCCAGAACCTTTGTAGTGATACACATCCTGTGGATCGATATGCATGCGGTGAGTACCTATATTACTTAGGCGACCGCGTACGCTGCGCACATAGGTGTACATTTGCCCACCGGCGTTTTCGGCTGTCAAGTTTTTGGCGCCGTTGCCGGTGACGAGGTTTAGATTGATATAGAGAATTAAGCAAATAGATATTCACGGAAATTTCTTTACTTTTGTTTATTTTACAAGTCTTTGGTAATTTGGTTTTGTTGGTTCGTGTGCTAGTCTGTGATAGTTTTCGATAAGTACATGCGACGGCGAGATCGAGGTCAACCAACCTGTTTGATCTGACAGAGAAAGACTTACGCAGTGCGCGAGCGAGAACGCAACATATTAGAAATCCAGTAATCATGGAGAACAACGAAGAGCAAAATCTTGGCATTGAGCGGGCCCGAACCCGCAGAGAGAGGCGAAATGGAATCCATGGAAGGAATCAAGCACCCAGACCGTGTATACAGCCGGATGACCCTTTCATGCTATTAGATGAGTTCGTATTACCACGGTTGTTGTTCGGGCGGCTATCAGGCGACCACATTCAAGCGAGCAATTTCAGAATTAAAAGTCGGTCCGTGCAGGTCTTGGAATATCTTGTTCCATGGACTGCCCCATGAGAACCCGAACATGCATTTGACTAACTATAGAGTTTGCGATACTATAAGTCTGTGAGTTGCTGAAGAAGCTCAGTTCACGGTTGTTCCCTTTCTTGCACCGGGGATAGAGGCGAACATTGGTAGCCGATCGACCACGATTCCATTACCTCGTGGAATGACTTAGTCGCAGAATTCTGACCCGAGTTCTTCCCGCAGCCCGAAGAATTGCCGCGACTTGTGCAAGAGATCAATACGTTTGGACAATTAGAGGAGAACCTAGCGAGGAAGCATGGGGCCAGTTTTCACGAATTATTGCGGAAGTGCCCACCTGCCATTGACGGATGGATGCAAGTCCGCATACATAATGGTGAAGTGCGAGCTAGAACAATTATTGATGCTTAATTTTGGAGGAGCACTAATGAAAACCCTGAGACCCGAAACATGAAATCTTGAAGATCTTTGCGTAGCAGCTGTCGGTGGCACAGAGAAGGCTACACCGATAAGCGCGGTGGGTGGCCGCGGATAATGAGTCCTCAACAATACGGTGAATCATGTGCCGCGGTGACTAAGCGATTAAATGAGCCCGACAAGGAACGCCGCCTTGATCAGGCGACCATGGGGTTATGTGAATTACGTGGTGGACGCGCGATAGCACGGAATGTCGGTCGAAACCTACGGTAAGCGAAGCCCGATCGCGTGTCGGGTTTAATCGATCAATCCTGCCAGCCAAGGACCGTATGAAACTTGATTATCGGAAATCGGAATCGGGGCCCGAGGGTGGTAGTAATAATCGGAACCGAATGGTGAGCAATCGAGGATATGGGTGGCGGAATAATCGGAACAATACGTTATCAAGTGAACCGAGTGAACCACCCTCTGAGAAAAGTTGGATTTAGAACAAGCTCTTGCCGCAGAATGTTAACTTCCCACTCTTGCCTTTATGAATGAGGTAAGCGAAACATGCGTAATGGCAACCCGAGTTGAATAATCAGCGACACAGTGCAGAAGTTTGGAGAACCTGAATGGGCTGAATAAGCGAACTCTCTTGGCAGAAGACAGCAGGGGCCTTGCAAGCAATTCGAGTATTAAACCCGAGAAGAAACGGGAATGAGCATGTTAAGCCGGTCATCTTTGAGAAATTAGGAAAGAGTTGGAAATACGGGTTACAACCCACGGTTGCGAGAGCAGGTTAAGTAGAAGGTCGTTCGGCGGAGCGAAGAGCGGCGGATAAAAACGACCTCGGGAGAGAAAGCAGTCACGGAGAACTCTGAAGCAAGGCCCGGCCTTATCGGTTCCTTACCGCGTCTCGAGAAACATAAAGCTGGATAAGCAATTCACTAAATTCTGTGGTGTTCAAAAAGTTACACATCGATATCCGGATTTCTTGATGCCACAAAACGGATGCCAGTTATATCAAATTTATGAAAGACATTTTTGTCGAAGAAAGATTAGGCGAGGATTTTGAAGCAGTGAACTAGCGGGGAATGCGGTGCCATACTTCGAGGAGGCGCATGAGCGCTCAGGGACCCGAGGCGGGTTTCACTATCCGCCACCGTTCAAATGCTATCTTTGGCAGAGAGCCTTTATGTGATTTGGGTGCCGACATTAATCTGTACTTATCATTTCAACGTTTGGGGATTAGAAGTGAAACCCGCTGACTCTGATCCCGCCGCCAGAAACACGGGAGACCAGATGCTGAAGCATCGAGAGGGATAATAGAATGTCTTGGTAAAAAGGTCGACAAATTTATCTTTTATTGATTTTATTGTTTTGGATATGGAGGAAGATCAAAGAAATCTGGGAATGTCTTAGGTGAGCCAGTTGCGTGGCGGGAGGTAATGATTGATGTTCGGAGGGAGGCGAGCGAGAATACAAGAGAATGAGTAAGTTCAATGTGTTTGAAACGTTGAGACACCAATGAGAGTGATACTTTGCTTCATGGCTGAAATAGTAGAGAATTTATAATTAATGCAGCAGTGGTCTCATTGACCCTTTGGGTAACTAGTGGAATAGATAGAGAACTTTGTGAAGAGGCGGAAGAATATGTTAAATGGATGGACTCTTCGAGACACAATAGAGCGAAATGCCAGACCTGCAGGCGAGAAGGAGTTGCCTTGGGCCATCGATTGAGCAACCGCTCGAGATGACAAGCTCTGCAACCGTTTAGTATGCATACCTTGGGGGTGAATCCTTCCCGTGATTCCTCCGGCATCTTTGGCGCACTAGAGGGAAGAGGGTTATTGAGGGTCTCGAGATCCACAAACATGCACACTCGGATGGTCTCTAGGCCCGATCTAAAGGATTAGTCCTTCTATGTGCATACATCGTATTTGCTAGAAGATGGACATAATCCTTGATGGGCGCGATGAGAGTTAAGCCAGAGCAATGAAGAGGTAGTCGGAAGAGGTTTTTAAAATGGCTAGACTCTTGGGGTGATTTACCCCATTTCGGATAGTGCATGTGGATCGGCTTCCCCGAGTTCAGGAGTGCCAGAAGGGAGAACAAGCATTATCGGGGTAGCTCAACGTGTGCCGTCTGAAACGGGTTCACCAGGGTGGAGATTTGTATTGATTAAGCGAACCGAGCCACTTTCAGAAAGATCATTCCATTGCGCAGTTTTTAGATCGGATGCTCGATCGATTGGCGGTTATGAATACTATTGCTTTTGGATGGATATTCGGTTTACAATCAAGATTATGTCATAGCTCACGAAGATCGAGAGAAAACTGACATTCACTTGTCCTTATAGATGCGTTACGCATTCCGACGGATGCCCTTTGGGTATTGCAATGCGCAGGTACTTTTCAACGATGTATGATGGCCATATTCACCGGACATGGTGGAAGACAATTGAGATCTTTATGGACCGATTTTAGGTAATGGGAGATTCATTTGATAAGCTGATTGAGAACTTGAGGCATGCGGCAAGATGTGAGAACGACAGTACTCGGTGGGAAAGTGCCATTTCATGGTACAGAGGGTGTGTTCTTGGATGGGATCTCGACAGGAAGGGATGAGGTGAATGGGGCGAAGATTGAAAGCGATCGAAGTTACCTCCACCTCGTCGACAAAAAAAGAGGGATTCGAAGTTTTCACAGGCCACGTTGGATTCATAGGCGTTCGTCGAGGATTTTCACGATTGCAAAACCGTTGTCTAACTTTGCCAGTCAGAGGATCCCATTTGAGTTTAATTATAATGTTTGTGCATTCTCGATGTTGAAGGATAAGTTGGTTTCAGCTCCTGTGTTTGTGGCCACCAGTTAATTGCACCTGGTTTGAACTCATGTGACACCGCCGACAGCGGTGGGGCGATTCTGGGGCAGAAACGAGGAAAATCTTCGGGTAATCTATTATGCTAGTGAACATCGAATGATGCTCCAGCTAAATTAATACCCTCTGAAGAATTGTTGGCCATTGTGTTTGCTTGACAAGTTCGAGCCATATTTGATTGGCAACCGAATTGAGTGGTGCACTAGCGATCGTGTATTAAGGTACTTGATGACCAAGAAGATGCAAAACCAGTTCAATTGATTGGGTCCTCTTGTGCGAAATTCGATGTGGAAATTAAAAAGATAAGAAAGTGAGAAACCTGATGGCGGAGACCATCTTTCCCACGGTAGGAAGGGCGGAGATGATGTGGGCGATGGTGGCGGTGGGCTGAGACTCTGTTTATTGAGGAAAGAATAGGTTCCATGGTTCATGATTATGTGTGAATTATTTGGTAGCTAAGTAGTCCCTCGATTTAACTATCAACCTTGAAAGGGTTTTTCCTTTTATAGAAGAAAAAAAACTACTTACTATTGGGAGGAGCCAATTCTTTCTGATTCTTCTTGATCGGGTCATAAGGGAATGTGTGCCCGAAGGTGAAATCGCCGAGCATTCCTAAACCATTGTCACACTTTCTGCCGTGTGGTTGACACTTTGGTGGCGAGAGCGACTAGGTGCTTCAATCGGTTTTCTTGGCCTTCCTTGTTTAAGATGCTCATGATTAGTTTTCACTTGTGTGACAAATGTCAGCGAATAGAGGAACATCTGGAGCGAGCCACCCATGCATCCCATGCAATCCCATTTTGATAAGAGAATTGTTTCTGATTTATGGGGGATAGGATTTCTACTGACTATTTCCTCGGGATTACATACAAAGAACTCAGTACATCTTGTCAAGTGACTATGTCTCCCAAAGGTGGTAGAAGCAATACCTACACGCACCAATGATGCCAAGGTTGTGGCTCAATTCCTGCGCAACAATATATTCTCACGTTTTTGAACTCCTCGAGCCTCGATCACGTATAATGGTACCCATTTCGCAATAAGGTAATTGATAAGGTTTGCAAAGTACGCGGTACCGCCATCATACATCTTCAGATACCACCGCAAATAAACAGATAAGCAGAGGTATCAAATCGAGAAATCAAATACATTCTCAGAAGACAAGCAACTACTTCCGTGAAGGATTGGTCTAAAAGATGGACGTATGCACTGGGCATACCGCATGCGATTTAAAACTCCTTCGGGGTATGTCACCGCTTAGAATCATGGCGGTAAAGTCGCGGTCATCTTCCAGTCTGAATCGAGCACGAGCCTATCGGGCCACTGACAGCTAAACATGGATAGTACATCGGGTCAAGAAATGATCTATCTCCAACTCGTTGAACTGATGAATCTCAAACTTAAGCTTATGAAAACTCGCGATTTATATGAAAAGACTAAAGTCGCACGACAAACACATCACCGTGAAAAGGAGTTCACGAATGACAACAAGTTCTTCTATTCAATTCCCACCCCAAAAGCTTTCCAGTGGAAACCAGTCACGATGGTCCGGCCTTTCACCGACCAAGGTCTTCACACTCGCCAAGCGGCAGCACATCCTGAGAAAGGCATTTACAATACCACCCAACGATCAAGCCGTATTATGGAGGCGAGTTTCCTGCAGACAAACAAATCATTCCTTTGACAGCAGCAGACGAGACGTAGTAAGAGATCATATGAGTTCGGGTTCCCGAGCACATTGCGACTCAGGGTCGTCGAGTTAACGACATTAAACATAGCGCTTCTTGGGAGGCAACCCAAGTGTTTCTTAGTTCCAATTTCTATTGTTTATTTTCAGCGATATAGTGGTTTCACTTTCTCCGCACTGTTTCTACTTGTTCATTTAATTTTTAACCCGCGAACGTGTGTAGGAGAGGATTCATCTGCTTCTCGTGCATTACAAGTCCATAAAGTCACAAGTACGAGGGGGGAGGGTTTCCCTGATCAAGAGATCATCAATGTGCACAAATTATGACTGATCCATACCAGCTACCGTCGCTGACGCGGATCCTCCCACGCCGCGACGCCAAATCAATTCTCTCCGCCACGCCAGCGACGCGGATCCCAACGCCGACGCCAAAATCAGATTCTTCTTTCAGCCACGTCGCGACGTGGAATCCCAACGTCGCGACATGGATTTTCATGACTCTCTGTCACGTCGCGACGTTGGCTGATCAACCTCAACAGGCCTGGGTATTGGCTGATCAACCTCTTTTCCACTTCTTAAGGTAATGACAAATACTTCATCCATTTTGGGAGGTTCAACGAATACTCGGGCCTACGGACTCCCTTGGATTTGGCAAAGGGTCGAAGGGAACCTCCTCGCTCGATGATTTTCCATTCTCGTTATGATGCCTCATAGTCGCCAATTCTTCTAGCTTAAGGCTACTTTCCAAATCCATCTATTCTCTGCTCGCTGAGCCTTCTACATTTCTTCAATTTTTTGTCAACTGAAAGCATTGATGCCTTTTGCTCCTCCACAAAATTTCCACCACTGGCGATTCACAATGGCTTCGTCATCAGAGAGGAGGTAAGCCAAGCCGGTGAAGGTGTGGTGTATCACCGTCGCCAGGTTCGGTACATATACAGAGGTCGAGGTTTCCAGGACAAGTTCGACAATATCTCCAATTGGGTGGTTATTATGTTACCATGTGGAGCATCTATAGTGGTTGATTTTGACTTATGGCATGGGCATGCTCTGTGCAAAGGTTCTCGTGGTAATTATTTGACTGAAAATCAAGCAAGAAAATCGGGATGAAGATAACTCATTTATCAAGCCAGATTTCAATACGCCGGTTTTCATTTTATCATCCAATCTGAAAGCAACTAATCAATTTTGCTTTCATCTCCGTGTCTTCGTGAAATGCGAACTCGGTTTCGCCTCGGGTGGTTCAATGGTCCCAATCTTCAAATTCTCAGACTAGGTTCATCCTAAGCTTGAGGTTTCAAATACATAGTTCAAAAATCCATAGCTTCATCGTGATGTTTACTCAAAAGTTACTCCCCACACATAGTTTCCAAAGAATTTGTTTTATGGCAGAGACATATTCACCATGTGAAGTGTTCACTAACATCCATGTGTCAAACCCATATGTGGGTATGCACTCCATGGTTTCCATAAATCTCTCCCAACACCGGTAAAATCTCTCACCATCCCGAGCCGCAAAGGTATAAATTCGCTTTTCAAATTATTAGTCTTATGAGTACCGAAAAACTTCTTCAGAATTCAAATTTGCAAATTTCAAATTTCAATTTATGGTTCTGTGCCTCAAATGAGTTGAGCCACATTCGGCCTTGTCCTCAGAGTCAATGGAAATGCCTTTAGCTTCAAAGAATCCATGTCCATCATACCTTCCTCGGGCTTATGCAAACCTCCCCAAATCCTTATATGAGCGATGGATTTTCATTTTCCATACCATGATATGTGGGGAGTAGGGGGTACTGGGGTCAAGGCCTCACCGCTACATCTTCAGCAGAGGAATGATACAGATCAGGGCACCTAACTTGTGGGAGGGTGGATGTGATCCCCCGCGGTTCCATATGTACTTGACCACAGGGTCTCATTGACTCATTGCTCCTCAAAATGGGATCCATGGTATCGCCAGCACTAACCTCACTACAGCCGCCAGGTACTAATCCTATTCACTTACTCAAGTGTCTCTATCCCACTGTCAGATACGCTTGTTACACAATTGTGTAGACAACAATTAGAACCAACAAAGAAAGTGCTAAAAGAAAATTAAACTAATCTAACAAAAGAAATAAATGATCTGAATGAAAACTGGCTTGAATCGCTTGCCGCTATGCTAGAACCGCGCCTCGCAACTCCGACATGCAAAAAGAGGTAAAAGGTTGTACCTCACTTGTGATGTGGATCACGCACTGGCTAACTTACCACTGTGAGGTTTGGCACCATCCCCGCAACGGCGCCATTTTACCCGCGTCACAAGAGGGCCGAAATGAATCAACAATATTTATATACCTGTTCTCCTGCATCACAGAATAAGCCATCAAGAAGATAGTGGTTCAGGGTCGAACACGGGGATGGGTTTTCCTAGAAATGGCCTCGCATTAGGGCATGGCGTAAGGCTTTATTCGACTCTTTGAAATCATTCAAAACAGGGAATGGCTCAAAAAAACAGAAATTGTAAACCTAAAGTTAAAAACTAGAAATTAACAATGAAGAAATTTACTTTGAAGATTTAGGTCACTAACTTGGCAAGCTAGGGTAAACACATGTCCTCAGGTTTTATCCTCCTATGTGAGTCAACACAGATGCGCTTACGGCCCCTTTTGCTTAAAACCCCTAACATTCCATTATCATTTTTAAGGCAAGTAAAGACCATCTAAAGAATCACAAACAAGATTCTCACCCGAGCACCCAATCCTAAAGCATGGAGAGTATTGGCTAAACAATAAAAGTCAATGTTATTTAACCCTAATTTGAAGAACCCTAACATGTAAGCAATTTCGTGAGCAAAGTAGTGACCATCTAAAGAGCCACAAGATTTTGTCACTAAGTTAATCGATCTAAAGTATGGAGAGTATTGGCCAAGACAATAACATCCCATGTTATGCAACCGTAGTTTTGAAGATAAGGGCCATAAATACACTACTCCATAACTTTTAGTACATGAGGACAACATGCTTAACCCACGGGCTGTTAGCCTTCCTCTTCAAAGGAAGGAGGTTACCAAGACCAATTGTCATCTTCGAGAGGTGTGCTTGGCAGCCGAAAGTGGAAAGAAAGAAGAGAGAAAGAAGAGAGAGAAGAGAGAAAATAAAAAAGCAAAACTAAAATAAAACAATTTATTTACAAAGCAAGAAATGAAAACTTACAAATCACCAAAACTTGTATTCAATTTCTTCCACCGATCCACACCCTTTATTACAAAACATGAGGGTATTTATAGCTCCTCAAGGTATGAAAATACCAAAACCCACTAACTGCTTAAGTTATAGGATAGAGAGTAATTCACCAAGTTTTGAAGGCGGTTGCATTAATTACAAAGGATGACAAGGCCCGTAAATTTCGCTGTGAGGGGGAGAATTTCACATCAGGCTAATTTGGCAAAGGGTTAGCGAATTGGCAAAAGGTTGCACTGGGTAAGGTCGCACTCGCATAGCGAAATTTCGCTAAGCTAGCGAACCAAAGTGAGAAGCGAATTCCTTCATTTCTTAAATGAATAGTGCAATGTATAGCGAATTTGCAATGGTTGCTAAGATTGCGAACCGGTTGCGAATATTTAAGTAAATTCGCAAGGGTTGCGAATTGGTTGCCAATAGGTTGCGAAATTGCTGCTTTGTCGTTTCGCATTCCTCTCAATAGTGGTCTTCAATCCATCTCATTTTCTTCACTTTGCCTTTGTTTTCCATTGATTTTTTGGGCTTGTCATATCGAGACTAAAATTCCAACCTCATGATCGATCATTCGTGATGGAGGCTGGAAGTCTAAAATGTGTATAAAAGTCTACAAAACAAATCCAAAACACCCTCAAATTGGTATAAGCCTACTAAGACGATTACGAAACACTTCAATTGGGATATATAAGACATGATTACCGACTGTACTCAAACCCAATCTGGTCATATATAAACCGTCCAAACTCTGTTCCAATCATACCCTCTAACCGAAACGTCATAGTCCCTTTAGCAATGCAAAATAAGAATTCGAGATGCATGTGGTGATTTTCAAAAGGTCATGGATTCAAAAAAGGTTATTGTACTTATATACAAACTAACATTGGTTTTTAAAGGAATAATTGAAATCAACATTTTAGAAAACCTATAAACAAGAATAAAATCCATTAGAGAACAATTTTTTACAACACCGTTTCATGATTTTCAACTCGATTTCCACCTAAGTCTAATGGTTCATTTTGTATAACCGCATTAAGCTAATAAACCCGCAAAATTGCCACCTCCCCCAACCTAGCACCGACATGGCCTTAAGTCAGCGAACAACCTGTATGTGGCTAGCTAATTTTCCTATTTTATTCATCAACATCATAGAGTGCAATGCTTAAAACTGGCTCTCACCAAAGTCCGTAATCCGGGGTCCACCGATGACTTAACCAATTAAGGTTTAGGGGCATCGCTTTCATGAGGATCTTTCTGACCACTAACCTTCGTGTTTCACCTGACCGAATGATTTCAAAAATTAAGCACCCACAAGTCATTGGGAACTCACCCATCCACCCATGTAACGAATACTAAATCGATGACTCCCACCAATTAAGGCTTAGGGCATCTGCTCAAAGGTTTTCACCATACACCCCTGACTGCTCTGTTTCAAAGCAAAATTCACTTAATTTTATTTTTTCTTTTTCTTTCTTTCTTTTTTTTTCTTCGTTTTCTTTTCTTTTCTTTTCTTTTCTTTTCTTCGAAGAGTCAACATTGGTCTTCAAATGTGGGTAACTCAAAACTATCCTAGGTAGCCAACATGCCTAAGGCCTACTATGCAAAGCTTAAAGAAGTAATACTAATTTTACAAATTCTATAAGAACAATCTAGAGCGCAAGGTGTGAATTAGCATAAAAGTGGAAAATTTCAAGTCGAGCATGTCGGATCGTGACTCCACCAAAATTTAATTCAAGCATGGAATTCGCCCTAGCATATATAGGTGACAAAAAAGTGATTCAATTTTCCAACAGTGCACCACCGGTCTAATCAGTAATTCAATCGTCTAATCAAGCAATTCAATCGCCGCCAGCAATTCACTGTCAATTGAAAAGATAAACATTACCCAATATGGAAATACAAAAAAGTACTTCACACCAGATAAAGATGGGCATACTCTATCGCAGAATCAAGCACTACATCGCCCAAAAAAAAAAAAAAAAAAAAATCATTAAGCTCTAACTGATATCACTATTTTTAAACACACGACAGTTTAAATAACTAAAAAAAATGAGAACAGTGGCTATTGGAACCAAGCAAAGAGCCACCTCGGGAATTTACAAAACGCGGATTCAGTGGAGGGTCCAGAGGAGAAGCTCCTCCACGCATGCAATGGTGTGTGCCGCAGTGTTTCATGCTCGCCCATTGTTTCGCAACTGTCTCTCGTGGCGTATTGACTGCTGCGTGGAGGGATGGTGGAATTTACATTAATCGCTTCATGTTCTCCCATCAATTCTTCCCGCCGCTTGTTAATATCATGCCTTCCTACCCGCGGTACCACCTGTGCAAACTCTTCATCGATTTGGCTCCCCATCTCACCGGTTTCGCTATTGCTCAAGTGGAAAATGTCGAGCTCCAAAGGTCATGTTTCCAAATGAGCGATAATTCATTCCTAAGAATTGATAATGGCATTCGATGTGGCAATGAAGCTTCTGACATAATGGGCACTTGATTAGTGCCCCTGCCTCTGGGCTCTATGTCGAGAACCACGAAATCCAATCGACAGTGTATCCTATCTTACTTTACCAACACATCCTCCACTATCCCTTTGGTATTTTCAATCGAACGATCTAGGCCAGAGATAGGTGATGTCGGGTCGGTTTCGCCCCAAACCTAGCCGCCATACACCGAGCATGGCATTAGGGCCGACACCCGCACCCAAGTCTACCGCTGCTTTGTCAATGCGTTCCTCTAATGTTAACCGAGATAGTCAGTCCCCGGATCCTGTATTTCACCATTGTCTGCATCGATGACGAGCTAACTTGTTCCGCTTAAGAATGCCTTTTGTTAATGCCCAACCCTTTGATCAGATGCAGATCTTTCAAAACTTCAGATAGGCGTGGACTTGTTTAATGATGTCCAAAAGGGTATGTTGACCTTTCACCGGCCTTAGACTTCTAAGATACCCGTCACGGATGCCTCATCTCGCTTCTGGGCGCCGGTGGAACGGAGGTGGCATGCAAAGGTTTCATCAATCCTCCTTCAAGAAAATGTGTTTTGCCCCACCTTCCCTTTTTCCTGCTTCCCCAACAGCCGTATCGGGCCGATCAACTTCTTTTCCACTTCTTAAAGTACGACAAACTTGACTTCATCCATTGGGAGGTTCACTGAATAGCTCGCTTCATGGACTCCCCTCGATCGGCAATGGCCGTAGCGGAACCTCCCTGCCTCTTGCTGATGATTTTCCATTCTTGTTATGTGGATGCCCTGTGAGGCCTGCCAATTTTCTGCTAAGGCTACTTTCCAACTCCATCTATTCTCTTGCTCAAGGAGCTTTACATTTTCAATTTTTTTTCATTAACTGAGCATTGATGCCTCATCTCTCCATTGCAATTTCCCACCACTCGCTTAGATTCACAATGAAGCTCGCTTCACCGTGAGAGGGTGCTTGTCAAGCCGTGAAGTGGTGGTAGAATATCACAATGTGCTCCGGGGTACATATACAGAGGTTGAGGTTTCCAGTGACAAGTTTGACAAGATTCCAATTGGGTTATTGTTACCATGTGGAGCATCTAAGGGTGGTCGATTTTGACTTATGGTACGTGGCATGCTCTAGGCAAGGCTCCTCGTGGTAATTATTTGACTAAAAAATTGAAGTGCAAGAAAATTGGGATGAAGATAATCATTTAATGCTTGTATTTCATAGCCAGGTTCTTCATTTCCAGATCATCCAATCTGAAGTTAAACAATCAATTTTGCTTTCATCTCCGTGTCTTCAGGAAATGCGAACTCATTCAGGGTTCAATGGTCCCACCTTTCAAATTCCCTTAGACTAGGTTCATCCTAAAGCTTTGGAGGTTTCAGCCATAGTTCAAAAAATCCATAGCTTCATCGTGATGTTTACTCAAAAAAGTTACTCCCCACACATAGTTTCCAAAGAATTGTTTCACGGCAGAGACATACCACCATAGAAGTGGTTCACTAACATCCATGTGTCAAACCTATGATGTGGGCATGCACTCGATGGTTTCCATAACCCTCCTAACACCAAACCCTCACCATCCCGAGTCGCAAAGGTATACCTCACTTTTCAAATTATTAGTCTATGAGTACCAAAACTTCTTTCAGAATTCAAATTGCAGCCAAATTCCCAATTTCTTACATTTCTAGTCTCAATGAGTCGAGCCATATCTTGGCCTTGTCCTTTAGAGTCAATGAAATGGTTTCCTTTAGCTTCGCAAATCCATGTCCATCATACCTTCCTAAGGTAGTGCAAACTCCCTCAAAATCTTTATATGAGTGTATGGATTTTCATTTTCCATACCATGATATGTGGGGAGTAAATGTATTTAAGGCCTCATCAAGCATCTTCAGAGGAATGACAAGGTGATGGGGCACTAACTCAGGAGGGTGGATGTGATCCCCTCATGGTTCTATATGCATTTGATTCATAGGGTTCCCGGTTGACTTTGTCGTTCTCTAATGGGATCCACATGGTATCGGGCCAGTAATTCAACCTCACTAGCTAGGTCGTCATGGTACTAACTTATTCAAATTTACCCACGTCTTATCCCACTGCTAGCCACACAGCTTGTTACACAATTGTAGAGACAACAATTAGAACCAACAAAGATTGCTAAAAGAAAAATTAAACTAATCTAACAAAAGAAACAACAATCAATGAAAAACTAAGCCGACCAAATAAGTAGCTTGTCGCCAAGTGCTAAACTCGGGCAGCCTCGCAATCGATATGCAAAAAGAGGTAAAGGTTACCTTCACTTGTGATGTGGATCACAAGTACTCGTCAACTTACCATCAAGAGTTTGGCACCATCCTAAGAATCCATCACGGATTCGCGCAGAATAGCCTAATCAAACAATATTTATATACCTAAGTTCTTCCACGTCAGTAGTCAAGCTGCATCGCAAAGATAAAAGGGTTCAGTGGTCAACACGGGATGGGTTTTCTTCCCAGAGAATTACTGCATTAGGGCATGAAGGTAAGGCTTTCTATTCGACTCTTGGAAATCATTCAAAAAACAGGGTCAGTTTGAAAAAACAAAGAAATTGTAAAATCAAAGTTAAAACTAGGAAATTAACAATGAAGAAATTTTACTTGAAGATTTAGGTCACTAACTTGGCAAGCTAGGCAAACACATGTCCTCGTGTTTTATCCTCCTATGTGAGTCAACACAGATGCGCTATGGCCCCTTTGTTTAAAACCCTAACATTCCATTATCATTTTTACGCAAAGACCATCTAAAGAATCACAAACAAGCATCTCTCATTCGAGCAATCAATCCTAAAGCATGGAGAGTATCGTCAAAACAATAAAAGTCAATGTTATTTAACCTAATTTGAAGAACCCTAACATGTAAATGCTACTCTCGTAGGCAAGTAAGGATCCATCTAAAGAGCCACAAGACTCTCACACTAAGACTGATCTAAAGCATGGAGAGTATCAAGCCAAGACAATAACATCCCATGTTATGCAACCGAGTTTTTAAAGATAAGGGCCATAAATACACTACCCATAACTTTAGTACATGAGGACAATATGCTTAACCCTACCGCTGCTAGCTTCCTTCCTCAGTGAAGGAGGCTAGCCAAGCATCCTTGAATCACATTCGAGAGGTGTGCTTGGCAAATGAAAGGAAAGAAAGAAGAGAGAAAGAAGAGAGAGAAGAGAGAAAAAATAAAAGCAAAACTAAAATAAAACAATTTATTTACAAAAGCAAGAAAATGAAAACTTTATAATCACCAAAAAAACTTGTATTCAATTTTTCCACCCCGATCCACACCCTGATACAAAACACAGAGGGTATTGATAGCCTCCTCATATAGAATGTTCCAAAACCCTAATAACTAAGCTAAGTTATGATGAGAATTCACCAAGTTTGGAAGGCTGGTATTTAATTGCAAAGGATGACAAGGCCCGTAAATTTCGCTTAGAGGGGGAGAAAATTTCTAATTAGCTTAATTTGGCAAAGTGGTTAGCTAAATCAAAGGTTGCGACCATAAGGTCATGAATTTCGCTAGCTAGCGAAATTTTGCTAAGTTACAAATTTTCAAAGGAGAAGTAATTCTTCATTTTCGCTAATGAATAGTGCAATGTGGCTACGAATTTCAAGAATGGTTGCTAAGATTGCGAACTGCTTTATAACAAGGCGAAATTCTCCGCATATTGCGACCGTTGCCAACAGTTGCGAAATCGCTCGCTTTGGTCGTTTCCGCACTTATTATGTCTTCAATCAGATCTCATTTTCACTCTGCTTTGTTTTTCCATTGATTTTTGGTCTTGTCGATGGTCGAGACTAAAATTCCAACCTCATGATCGATCATTTCGCATTGAGGCTGGTAGTTCAAATGTGTATAAAAAAGTCTACAAAACAAATCCAAAAAACACCTCAAATTGGCATAAGTGTTACTAAGATGAGATATGAACAGACTCAACCAGATATATGACATGATTAATGATCAAAAAGTACTCAAACCTATCTAATATATGGTTCAAAATCG
Organism: Tetrastigma voinierianum; assembly: GCA_016808115.1. Taxonomy (NCBI): domain Eukaryota; kingdom Viridiplantae; phylum Streptophyta; class Magnoliopsida; order Vitales; family Vitaceae; genus Tetrastigma; species Tetrastigma voinierianum. The sequence continues at coordinate 455,377 of JAEQBH010004434.1, read as the reverse complement.
TGACTGAGCACTAATCGAGCACCGCGCCCTCGTTCCCACAGATTTGTAGGCCCTCCGTGCCGAGCATGCAGACCGGCCCCGGCCAATCGTGTCGCCATTCTTCTTCGCCAGGCAGGAGACTCTCGCAGCCTAGATCACCCAAATTCCTCCGCCGTTCCACGCTCCACCACCACCACCGCAATGATCACTGTGTGGAGTCCCTTCACCCTACTATTTATTTCTGGGGACATTTCGAATATTTTGTCGTGTGTGCGTGGTGGATCGTGGTTTTGCTTTGTTTAGTTCTGCTTTTGTTTTTAGTGTTTTTATAGTGCTTTTATTTCGTTCAAGATAGTCAGGTTTCTATTTAGTCTAGCGTTTTCTTAGTCTAACCTTTACTCCGAGTCATGTGTAGTTCGCTTACGTCAGGTGCCAGTCAATCTTATATGTATTAATCACAGTGGTTTGTGTGCTATGTTAAAAATCAGATCACTTTGACCTAATTCACAATTAACATGGATGTTCAAATGCATACAATGTTTTGATGCTCTATAATTAGGTTGAATAGATGGAAAGGGTTAGTGAACCAATCCTGAGTAGTCAAGACACCCGCTCTCAAGAACCCCTACTCACACCACACACTAATGACCTTCGAGATGTACAGGCGTTTCTAGACTAACCATCAGAATAATTAACCTTGAGACTGAACCATTTGGCGACGGGACACCCAATAGCAGGGATCACACGAGCCCCAAACAAAAGAGAAAATACAAAAACAATAGAAAGTGTGAAATATATATATATATATATATATATATATATATATATATATATATATATATATATATATATATATATATCTCGCATAAGAATATGGATTATCTCAGAAAACTTTAAAATCCAAAAGATTTTGGATAGTGGTAAAATAGAAATTTCAGCCAGAAAATCCGACTTTTCTGTATCCTACGACGAAACGTACTCTCCGCTGAAATCGTCTCACGAATTCTAAATACCACCCACTCCCTTCGGAGATTCCAGCTGGCCGATTTCACGCTCGAGATGCGCTGGTGTCCGATGACACATAAAGAAGATAAGAGGATGCCATTTGCACCACAAGTGTGACACTCGCATCAAATTAGTGGCTCACAAATGCAGCCATGTGTGGAAAGGTCCCATACTACATCGAGCCATGTGGTCAGATGATGTCATAATGGGCTTAAGAAAATAAAGAAAATTATGGGAAAACGAGGGCCACCAATTGCTCGAGGAAGCGAGAGGAGGCAATTTCCACCATTTGACCTGATGATGATCTCTCCAAAAGGGTGAGAAAAGGACCAAAGGAGCAAAGGAGAAAATGAGGAGAACGCTATAAAACGGTAGTTATAGTTGCGTTTATGCTAGTGCTAAAAAAGGAAAGGCAAACGGAGATAAGAAAGGAAAAAGGACAGCAGGGCGCTCGTTTCCCATTTTAAATAGAGAGTCTTCCTTCTAAAGGGGGCAGAGATCTCGACCGCCGATTCCTTCGAGACAAGAAGTGGAAATGTTTCACACCTATATGGCCAACGTTGGTGGATCTTGCCAGTTTCTTCAACTTCCAAAATAAGAGATATTTTCCTACTGATTTATTTAAATTTCAAAGGTTTATAAATTGGTAGGTTAAGCTTATGAGGCCATGAGAGGCCATGTGAATTAGTTCCTCTCGGGACTAAGGGTATGGATTTCAAGACCTATTGCATGTCTATGGGAGTTATTTTACTAGGAAACTGAAAGTTTCTAGATGGATTTAGTTTCGATGAGATGATAAATGATCGGGAACCAATATGGTTCATGTTTCGTGAAGAATGAAATTCTGCTGAATGGTCCTAAGTCAGACTTCATCGTGTGTTATGGTTTAAGCTTGAATAACATGCTATGTGGAATTGTGATATTGATGGTTTTTTGATGTATTGATATGTTTTGCATGGAGGTAAATTATAATGTATCACTATAATTATCCATGGTGTAAATGTTTCATGTAGTGCTCATTCATGCATTTAATATGGAGGAAATGCATCGTAATTACATTATATGCACGGTCACATCGCGCGCCCGTGTGGGTGCAGGTAAGGTTTATTCATCGTTGTTTCAGAATGGGTCGCGGAACTCTGGGAAAAATGGACAAAGTCCAAGGTAGAGATTCACGAAAAACGATCAAAACATAAATTACATGTTTCGTATTTGAGCAAGTCAGTAGATCCTCAGTGAAAGTCCCACAAAGTTATTCACTAAGAGATATGAATCCTACCTATGCAAGTTCGCAGCCAAAAGGCGTATGGCGCCTACTGTAAACCCTAAACTGGCCCACAAAATAAAGAAAAAGAAAAGGAAAGAATCAAAATCGGGCATAAATAAATTGAGTGGTTTTCCAATGGTTTAGTCAGGTGTGTGACTCCGGTTTTATTTCACATTTGGCATTCCAGTGCGAGGGATTCATTGGGACTCAAAGTATAATGTAGGGGTCGATCTCATGCATGACATAGATATTTCATATAGAAAATAATTGTATGGAATGTGACTGCTTGTTTATATATGCCATTGCATATGCATTTTAGGTGGGGAGTAACCCTTGTAGGAAAACTTCATCGGGCTTTGCTCACTCACAGGACCCCCTTCAGTACAGACTATCCGTGAGACTTGCACGCAAGTAGAGGTATCTTTTTGAAAAGAAAGCCAATGTGTTTAAGCAAATATTTTGTAACATGTATAACCAGAGAACAAACATGAAAACCATGAGAATATAGTCGAGATTTTGTTGTATGATATGGATGTACGGGTCCCATGTGGCTATTTTACCAGTATGCCTCTGATGATGTATAGACTTCCGCAGCCGATTCGGGGTCAATCTGACACCTTGATTGGGCGCACATTATCCTAATCTGAATCCCTAGTACGCCCGAGGGGCCTTTCAAAGCCTAATGCCCCAAGCCAATTGGCCGGGAGTCATCGACTTCACCCGCCTCGCCACGGGCGTAAGATGATTTTTCCACAACCCAGCTCAGCTCAGGTCATGTCGTGAAGCTCAAGGAACTTAATGCCCGGGTGCCCTTAACTAACTCGGGGTAGGAGTCACCTCAATGGATCCCCGCCACAGAATCACTCCTCATTTTAAACCCACTACACTAGTCTCATTATTTTGAGGTACAGAAGTCTGAAGATTTAATATGATAATAGATACTGACTCAATATCTCCCAAATGTGAGTTGAGCTCAAGTTCGGGGGTGTCTAACCAGACATATATCGGAGGTCATTCATTATGGGCACATAGGGGCTTGGGGAAAGGCTTATTGAATATCACGGGATGTGATGCACTATCAATTTCATCTATTTCAACCGAATTCTTCTCCGAAGTCAAATATCCAGATGCATTTTGTGAACTTTGAGCAAAACAAATGCAGGTGAAGCAAATTCAAAATGATCCCCTATATTTCAAGATGTGCAACACAGTCCAAAGAGAATTTTCAAGATTCAGTGTGTGTCCCCATGAGTCGGCCTACTGAGGACAAGCAAGAAACTAAGCTCGGGGTGTGATGAGTGCCTAAACACTCATATTATACTCAAGGCTGGCCTTTCTTTTATCGCTTATTTGATAGTAATTTTATAGTTTTGTGGCTAGACTCCTCGATTTGGTGTCCGGTTTCGGCTGCAGTACATCGAGCCAAAAAGAGCAAACTGGTAGCTGGAGCAATGGGGACCAAGGCAGAAAGCCGGCCGGCCACGCGCGATCGCCCAACATCGCGATACGTTTCACGCCGCGACGCCCCCACGTCAAGCGAAGCGACGCCCCAACGCCACGGACGCCGGGTCAACAATGCGTATACGCGGTCATCGCGGAAAAACGTCATGACGCTCCCAACGTCACACGCTGCAACGCCGCGAACGCCAAGACGGTGATCTGCCTCGTCATTAAAAGCAAAATAGGTCAAATCACAGACGGAGGCGCATTTAACAAAGGCACTAATTCAGTAGAGCAGAGGACACAGACTCGAGAAGTGCCTGATTTGTACTGCTTATTTTGATATTAGAATTATGTTTTTAACACTAAAACACTTTGATTCTTTTTATCTCAAAAGATGTTCTAGATTTATTTCTAAAGGTTATACTGGAACCTCGTCATATGTTGATGGATTAAAGTTCGATCTTTATATTATTCCGCTTGTTTATCAATTATACATCTCGCTCTATTTCTCAGAGTTCAATTATAGGATAAATGTCTCGGCCAACATTAGTATAATCATACTGGAGATCCGAGATTCGAGAGATGAGGTTTCTGTGGATCCGAGAAATGTTCTTCAGCCATTCAGAAATGTAGATATTCGATCTCGAAGGTGGCACTAAGCTGGTCGCTTAAGCATCTTAATACCGGAAATAGATGTAGATATACTCAACTCTATTCACGAGATAGGCGATATACTCTCTGAGAGAGGATATCTTTAAGTAAGATCACCTCGCCATTGACAAATTGTAAATACATTGAATAATAATATTCTAAGAAATAATCCATTAAAAGTTGATACGTGGGGAGATATAACCCTAGCCTTCAATACTCACACTACATTAGAATCTAAACTCAATGACTTTCACATATTCACCTTCTTTCCTAAAATCATCTCTTCGATATTATCTAAAAGCCGAACTCAGAATACTCACACCCGTCCTGTGGATCGATATCTCAGATCAAAGGAAGACACTATATTACTCGTGGCGCATCGCTGCGACCATGCATGGGCGCACATTTTACCCACCGCTGCTTTCTACTGGCTATCAATCAACTACCACACACATGTAATTCCACACTCTCAACTCATCACCCAATCTAGCCCACTTGGAGCAAATCATAATCATCAATTAATGGCTTACAACACAATTTAATTTATATAATCGTATTACTGTTAACACTCTCAAGCATTAACCTAATAATTCTATGACAATCAACTCTCCAAATTAATTCCTACACATACCAAGCCATTCAATTCACACAATTTCAATGCCAAACACATGGACCTTTATGACCATTCACAAACCCGGACTGCTTCACCGCCTCCCACTCAAAGAAGGCTGTCCATGGGCACCCATGTCCAACCCTGCTTTCACCTTTGGAACCGAATTTCTTACCCATTCCCAGGCCTCACCACCGAAATAGAATTTAATGCATAAACTCCCATAGAACAGCCCACATCAGTTTCCCCTCGGGCATTCACTGACCGGTCCCAAATGTCCAAAATATTTCATAATTCGTCCCATGTTTTCGGACCGATCAACAACCCATTCCCTGCATTTATTCACATCACATGATTGCTTTAATTTTTGCTGAATAAAACACCCAAACAAACCCACTCACTTCTCGGGCACCACGCCTAATCAAAAAAAAATCTCAAAGAAATTCCAACACCCGGTCCCATGTTTTCGATCCGATCAAACTACCCTCACCCGCCTCAAACCAACCGAAATACTTAAAACCCTAAAATGAATAAACGTGAAGTAGGGGAGAAACCCTACCTCAAGGAGTTTTAAGAACTCCCGATCCCTGAGTCCACTGCTGCAGCCGCTCCGCGCAGGTAACATTTCTCCTTCATTCCGGCCCGCCAACTGGGCCGGACGCGCGCAAATCTGTAGGCGCTCTCCTCTCTAAAACCCTCTCCAAAATGGCTACTGGCCCTAAATCTATTCCAATCCCGTTTTCGTGGTCTTAAGATGTAGAGATGAAACACTATACATTAATTTGTCCTCTCGACTTAAATCAAACTTAAAACGAATCTTACTACGTCCTTCTCATTCCCAGATTGATATTCCACTACCGCCTCGTCCATTTTCATCATTTCTTGACTCATACCACTTATGATACATGAGTACATGTTATATGTATTGCCACGTCGAAACCGCTTTTACTAAGACCCTAAACGCCGATGCCCTCGAAAAACGTGTCGACCAATCGCCCCCGAAAAATTACGAATTTTACGTGCTAACTAGATTTCATGATTGATTCTGCAATCTGCAATCCGTTTCACATCCAAGATCTAGAGAATTAATTACATTTTTAACCGTAATTACAATTCTCAGAATCAAAATTACGCTTTTGCCCTTATTCGCAATCGGAATTTCTGTCTTACAGAATCGTGATTACGCCAGAGTTATCAGAAAATTATATGCATGGTGTAATGCGATAGAAAAAGGCGACCGCTAACAAGCATAATCCATGACTCCAGTGAAATGACATCAACTAACAAGAGAGCCTGAACCTTCTCGAAATAAATAAATTGAGTGGTATCGGAATTTTTTACTACCACTTAGAAAAATGAATCCGGGCCGTCTATGGTCACTAAGTCTATTAGCAACTATCCGCATTACTAGTTAATCGCTTTAGAAAATTAAATGACTTTCGCGCTACGTTAATCATGAAATGGCTGGGCAGACGGCACGCAGAGTGACATCCACGAGGTAATCGGGTCGCAAGACAATCGCTTGCTCGATCGCTGTATCTTTGCCGAGGTCGTAGGTATTACAAATAATGCTATAAAGACAGTCGGTATAAATAGTGTGACAGAAGATCCAGTAACCTCCGAGGTTTAGACGCATCATCCTCCGATTCACATGGGAGAGATCCGATGGCGGCCGGCACCACTGGGTTCATGTAAATCGAGAGGCAGCCAGAGGCTGCGGAGATTACCCCGACGCGACCCGGATTAGACTAGCTGCGTTCCAGCTAGAGGTTGAGACCTTAGAGGAGCCAAGTAGACGTGAGTTCTCCCCTTGTGTGGATTAGTGGCGAGAATAAGAATGATAGGTCGAGGTCATGAAAGTTAGAGATCTCAGGACTCTACCACAAAGGGACTCGAGGACTGCGGACATGTCAAAGTTCGATGTCATCCTGTGGATGGACTGCTGATAGCCACAGATCGTTATCGATCAAGGAGCAGAGGATCACCGCCATATCGTTGAGGATCTGCGACTGTATGGTATTCTTCAGGTGGGGACAAGCATGACGCTTCTACCAGACAAAGATAATGAACCAAAGTTTCTGTGGATTGCCACGGTCAAGGAACAGCCCACCGTAGAGGATCGAGGAGAGACCTGGACTTAGATTTACCCTCAAGTAAGGTGCGAGTATGTGGATGTTTTTCCGCATGACATCTGACCGCTCTCCACAGAGGACAGAGACTTCAAAGATCGAGTTACACCTGGTACTTCACCCATCATGACTGCATAGATGGTACCACTGATTTAGAACTCAGAGTCCAGCTTACAAGAGCTTATCGGGATAAGTGGGCTACATTCAACCGAGCACTTCACCACGGGCGCTCCGCTTCTAATCGGCAAAGAAGAAGGCAAGACCCTTTGACCGCGCATCGACTATGCAGCTGAACAGTGGTTATGATCCGCACCCACTACCACGAGGGTTGATGGGATCTGCCGATCACGAGGAGCGCGAAACACGGCATGCACCTTCGCGACCGGTTACCATCAAACAGGTTGGTGGAGACAGATATCCCTAAGACAGCGTTTAGACGCCACATGGGCACTTTATTTACTTGGTGATGCCCTTTGGATTGACGAGAATGCAATTCAAGAAGATTCATGGACTCCTATGCATGGTATTCCAACCCTATTTAGATCACTTATTAGCGCTGTAGTATTTTGATCTACCCCACAGAGGGGAGCATGAGTATCACTGAGGATCGCTTACGCTTGTTAAGAGACCATCACCAGACGCTAAGATCGCAAGTGCGAGTTTTAACTCACCGAGGGGAGATTTTGGGACACGTGGGTGTTAGCACCGTGGAGTGTCACGACCCCAGAAGGTCGAGGCAATGATGAATCGGTGAGAGACCGAATGTCAATCTTCAGATAATAAGTTTCGATCAATGGATATTACAGAGATTCGAGAATGTATCAAGTTGTCCATTCAAGGTGATTATGTGATTTCACCTACGGGACATGGACTCCATGGTCAGCTACCACCATAGAGAGAGAAATCGAGATACGTGGAACACTCGATGTCGTGTTGGTAGCAAAGAGGGAGGATCAGCTTTCCCAATGGGAAGAGTGCGTAAGACTTCTACTTCACACTAGTTTCGACTAAAATGGATCGAGCATGAGTGACCTGGATCGCCTGCAGACGTGGGATCCCAAGACTTTGGGACAATGCAATCTGCTTAGCCATAGACAGAGAGTATAAGCACCATTCCTTCACACCCTAAATAGGTTGTGAGGGAACCGCTCAAGCATTTGGTGCTATACAAGCACTTCCAAAGAATACGTATAGGCCGTAGGGCCGACGTGGGCCTAAGTCGTGACAGATCGCAGTCACAAGAATCCGGCTGCAGGACTCCAGGTGGCAGACCTATCAAGTCAGCTGACAGTCGTGCTTGACACGGATGAGTCGACAACCATCTAAGTCAAGGCCGCAATCGACCCAGGCCGGCTGTCATAATTCGACACCTATTACTGGATTTAGCTTGCAGGTTGCCTCAGAGAAGCCGTGCATGTATGTTCTCCTGATGGGGGCGAGAGTCGACCGGAGCAGTCGAGATTACGAAAGGAGAGATCTCACCCCGCTCACAAGGACTCCCGGGAATGGGTGTCACAACCAAGGCCACACTGCGTCATAAGATGGCATTATCAGGTTCGCGTACCTGCAACATCACACGAGCCTGCAGGTGCACTCCAGATGGTCATTCACCACTAATGTTTGTTGGTCGAAGCCTGTTTTGTGATTACATTCCAATGAGGACTCATAGTTCGATTCAAGGAATGAAGAGTACTAAAGTGTGTCATAAAGCAAAAGAGGGTCGTTAATCCCCAAGGTGAGAATCCCTGAAAGTTGGGTGTAAGAGAACCCGAAGACATCCCACATCCTGTGGTGAATGCAATGCCCGAAGTGTGTCAAGAATTAAGGGGTCGCTCGAAATGAAAACACATCTACGTTATCACGTAAACTTGAAATGAGTGATGTGAGCCCAGGAGTGACTCGAGGCTTGACACCCCATCGGGAAATCGACCGTGTCGGTGTGTCAGTAAGGGCTTGGCATGTGGATGTCATTCATGACATGGACTAAATACTAGCCCTTCGATCGTCACGATAGTGACCTGGGAAGGCCGCCACATACACCAAGTAAGGGTCAGGTAGGTTATACGCCAGCGATTATATACATGTGTTGGGAGGACACGTCGTGAGCATGTGTCCGGTCATAAGGGTAGATGGTTTTCCCTTGGAATTCTCTCCTACAACAATAGTTATCAGCAGTATACGAATGGCACCATATGAGGCATCAGATAGGAGGCCAAGTGAGATCACCGTTGAGGTCGGGACCGAGGTAGAGAGAGCTCCATTACCGGTCCCGACTGATTAGGAGACACCTTAGAGAAGGTGAGCTTGATAGACATCGCTTCCTCACTACCGCAGCCTAAGGTAAGAGTTATGATGTACCGACGACCCTTAGAGCTCGAGGTCGGGTGATCACGCTTTTCTCAAGGTGATGCCTAAGAGAGGATGGTCCGTTCCGCAGGGCGCGGAAGCTATCGCGAGGGTTATTGAACCTTCGAGATACCGAGAGGATAGCACCGTCAAGGCACGCTAGGCACACATCGCCCAAAGATGTCAGTGTCCATGAGGTGTTTCTTACGCTCCATACTCAGAAGTATACTCCAGATCCAAATTTCATGGGTGGATCGGGGATGATCGAGTTGATTACCTGATGGACCTTCGAGAGGGACCAGTAAGATTATTGACACTGCGATCAGTTTTGCGTACACAAGACCTGAGGCTAGTGAGAGGCGGCTACGTAATCAGGAGTGGTGAGTCAACGCGAGCCACAGGACATCGATAAGGCCACATATCCTCTCACAGTGACGGGGCCGCATTTGGCTACTGCTTAACATTTAAACGGCTACTACATGCATGATAGAGTGCACGTTATCAGATGTGAATGCGATTAGATTATCAGACGGAATCTGTGAGGAATAGGACACAGAAACCCACCAATAGCAAACGAACGATTACACGACTGGCAAATCCACGCGATTTTATCCCTAGATCCCTGATGACCAAACGCATCGCACCGTCAATCGCCCGCAAACTAAACAAGCACGCAAAATTTCAGAAAATCGAGACAAATGAGTCGACATCGCTTGGTAAGATTACGCGTCGTGTGTCGTGAAAACGATTTCGGCTGCGACGAAAAGTTTCATATAACACGTGACTACAAAATTAAGGCGGTATGAGTAGAGAAATGATGAAAACGGACTACGGTGAGAGGTGTTTAAATATCACCTCAAAAGAGGACGAATGGTTACATGCAGACGGATTTTTAAGTCACTAAAGCGACAAACTAGTTGTATAAAGTGGTCGCTCTCCCATTCAAATGGAACAAAAACGTGAGGAAGAGGCAGAAAATAGATGCAACAGTTTTAGATCCGTTTCTAAAGCGAGAGAGAGTCGTGGCTTCTCTTAAATACACGCGATCCAACTGGTCAAGGCCTTCTGACAAGAAGAACTGGTCTACAAGGAGGGGCTTCATGGTACCGAATTTAGAGTTTTGACAACTCCAAGAGGTAGAGTTTCTCCCTACTTGAGTTTTATTCCTATTTTAAGTGTTTCTGTCGACAAACAGTCGGAATGAGGCCGCTGACTGACGGTTCCAAACTCTGACCGAATTGATATAAATTTAAACAAAATCGAGCAAACTACGGGTACGGCCGTCAGGTACGCTTTGTGTTAATTTGTGCATTAAATGTTTGCTCGGTATGCACGGGGCCGCGAACGGGTCATAATCGCGGCGCCTTCACTAAGTGAACCGTTGATTTCAGGATTTTTCTGAATACAGATCCTGTGCCTCACTATTCCCGAAACAAGGTTCTCAAAATATATTCGCGGAAAATATATTTTGTGTGAATATGCTCGCCGCAGGATTTAAAATTAAATTGTTTGCTCGATCATTAGCCCAAGTGAGCTAATTTTTGATGTATGAGTTGTAAAATTACAACATGATCAGGTGGATTCACTCATGTGGAGTATATTCATGTTTATATATTTGCATGTGATTAATCAGATTAAACCGTATATATGCATTCCATATGCACTAGAACACTTGCATTTATATAGAGTACTTACAGATGAGTTTAGAGAAAACGGCTCTGGTGGTCATTTCAAAAACATTAATTATCTGGGAGGGTAGTCCAAATTTAAAATATCAATCGTCTGAGCTTACCCAATTGATATTCATCTGAGGGTCCACACAAATAAAACAATAATTCTCATACAAGGCTTAGGCGTAGTGTGAGAGAGTCTATGGAGAACTCCTGATCCGAAGTCATCAGACATTCAAGCAGATCATGCATTTGCTTGAATGTGTGTTTACTTTGGAACATCAGACCGCACTTAAAGTGTGAGAGCCCCACTAGTATGCATTCTCCTAATTCGAGCTCTAGCTCACCTCACGCGAGACCCCTTTTACAAGGCAGATTTTAAAGGCTACAGAGATTTCCACTCATTCTAGAGGCCGAGCGCTTGAAGAAAGCCGGAATGTGGCTTTGTTGACATGTTTACATGTATTAGAACTCTTTAAGTTTAATGTAATACATGTATCATGAAGAGTGAAAAGACAGGTCTCAGAATCATGGGATATAGTCGACTAAGGCTGTATGGATATTTGTGAGCACAGTTTATGGGCCCAAGTGGCCGTGATTACTCATGTGATTTGATATATCGATATATATTACATATATCGGATTATGGGCCAGGATATGCAGATCGCATTTCAGAGCTCTTCATACAAAGGAGATCATTCTGATTTTCTGGCAGGTCTGCAACCCGACATTCACTTTCAGATGCCCCGCGGTCGACGGTAAATAACTGACCCTCGGGCTCGGGGGGGCGTCACAGAAGGAAGAGGAAGAATGAGATGGGAAGAAAAGATGAAAAAGGAAGGAGAAGAAAAAGAGGAAGAAAAAGAAAAACATAAATGTAGAGAGCACAAAGAGATGCACCGCCTCTCTGACAGACTCCTTCCCACACGATGTTGTGGAATAACATGACTCCCTGTGAAGGTGAGACTAGGGAAAAGCCACAACTCTATGTGCGTAAGTCCAATGCAATCGAACCACCTTCACGATCCCCAAATAAGACGCACTAGACTTCGACGCTCATCTCGCACATATTTCGCCACGCACCGTGGCAGGCGTAATCTTCAAAGTATAAACTCCATAGCAATGAAGCTGCCATTTATAAGAAGGCCAAAGCACCCAAAAGTCGAGCAAACATTCCAAATTCTCCATAAATCAGCATTAAAGACACTCAGACTCCCAAGAAAAATCGAAGTCGAATATTCAAGACTGAGTCTAAAGAAATTAATTCTCGACGAATGGTTTATCGACAGGTCTGCTACTCCAGGAGTCATCGATCACCAAAGAGAGCCGCCACTCCTACCGCGCCGTGAGCCCAAGAAATTTCACTTTGACGAGTCTGCCTACTCGCACAGTCACGCTACTTGAGGAGTCGACCACCCAGCTACATCGCCACTCCTACCAAATACTTCCTGAGCCCAGCCAGCCTCACTTTGATGAGTTCGCCTACTCGTGACAAGTCACGCTACCTAAGGAGTCGGGATAAATTTCAGCTATATCGCCACTGCTCGCCGCCCTGAGCTCCAAGCAAGACCACTTTGACGTCTGGCCTACCGAGACAGTCATGCTACCCGAGTCGATCGCCTAAAGAGATCGCCACTCCGCCAACGCCCGAGCTCCACAAATTTCACTGACGCAGGTCTCGTCTACTCGCACAGTCACGCTTACCGAGGAGTCGATCGCCAAAGAGAGTCACGCCACTTCCTGGGCCTCAAATACCGAACCCACAAGAAATTCACTTCTCGACGAGTTCATCCACTCAAAGATGTGCCACGCAATATAAGGAGTCGGGCCACCAAGTGTCATCCGACCTGAGCCCAAAGAGCTCACTTCTCGACGAAGTTCATCCACTTAGCTCAAAGTAACTCAAATCGACTGAGCCTGAAGAACACATCAGACGAGCTCAACCATCTACATAAAGCCATGCAAAATTCTAAGGAGTCAGGGCTCAAATTTCAAGCAATCTCAAACCCGACCGGAGCCCAACAAATTACATCGACGAGTCTAACCATCTCTACATGCTGTGCCATGCAACCTGGGTGAGTCGGCTCACCAAGCAGTCATCCGACCGAGCCCAAGAGCTCACTCGACGAGTTCATCAACCCAAGCGATAGGCCACTAGCCTCCGAGGAGTCAGCCACCGTGCAAGGTCACTAAACGTAGCCTGGGGCCAGCCCCTCACTTCTGGTCAAGTTCATCTACTCAAAGACAGCCACGTAACCTAGGAATCACTAATTTAGGAAAATTAGGGACGACTGAGCCTAAGAAACACTTTGACAAGTTCATCTACTCCGCACAGCCACGCAGCTTATGAAGATAGATCAACCTCGTGTTCACAAGATCCGTAAGCCCAACAACACAATTCTTGGAAAGGCTCAACTACTTACCTCGTGCCATGAGCCTGGCTGGGACTGCCTTCAACTCGTGCTATTCACCCCATAAGGCCTCGAGCCCAGGAAACCCTCAAAGAGACCGCCTGAGGAGCTCAACATCTTAACTCAGCGCTTAATCTGCACTATGCATAAGAAGTAAAATCTAAATCAAGCGCATCAAAGGCGAAGAGCACAACAGAGGCGAAGAAGTAAAGTGAAATAATGAGTATTCATCGAGGAAAAGGCTACATATGTCTCTGGGTCCCAGCCCACAAAAAATATATAAAAAAAGAAAAAGAGAAGAAAAGATAAAAGTCCACATCTGCAGGCTAAGATGCGTACGTGAGATCAGCATCGTAAGGAGGAGCAGACGAAGAAAGGGAACGGACCTCACGGGGCGCCTTGCTTCCGTAGATAATCAAAGCAGAGAAGGACCCTTCATCCTCCTCGTCGCTGGGAAGGTCAAAGTTGAAATCCAGCCTAATAGGTGCATCGACAAATTCTCTCTTTCCGAAGTGCCACCCGTAAACCCATCGACAGACGCCTCTACTCAGCCTTCCAATAACTCGCCTCGCGCAGCCACCAAAGCATTTGTCACTTAAGATCCCCACGCTAGCTCGCAGACTCCTCAACGCGGTCCATCGAGCCGATCGCCTCGGCAAATTTCGCGACCAAATTCGGGCCCAACAAAGGGTCGCCCACGCTGCATCGCCTCGACGCACCGCGCCTTCCTTAGACTGCCTCACCTCGGGATAAGAGAGTCATCCCTAACCATCCGAAGATCATACTCGCGTGTTCTCGCTCATCCCAAATTTCCATCATAGTTCCGCACAACCTCAACCCCAACCCGAGCCCCGGGCCTCGCCTCAAATCTCCCTGCCGTCTGGCCTCGCTTCCCCAACCCGGCAGCCCACCCCCGTCGGATGTGGCGGAAGCCACCGGCCTTATAAGCCCTGGCCGCTCTGACATGACCCCGCTTAGCCTGGGCCATTCCGCCAAACCCTTCAAATGAGTAGCCACCCGCACACCCAAAGATGTAATCAACATCTGCACGTGGATCGAAACCCAACTAAAATGGAATCAAATATGACAAGGTGCTGGAACTTACTAAGCGACTCGAGAGATACAGTGGGCCAAAGCCCTCATCAACTGCACAGAACCGACTTCTTAAGGTCAGAGTCCTTAAGAATGGACGAGACCGCCTCCGCTTCAGTTCTAAGATTATGGAAGGCAAAGAGTCCTCGTCACCGCCCACCCTTAGATTCCTGGATCTCTTTCCTCCTCTCCTCTTCCACCCTTCGAGAAGGTGACCTAACCCTCTTCTGGCCTACGGGGTTCCGTGCATTGCTGATGGGCGCGACCATCAATCCACGCCATTCAACTAGCCCCACCCGAGGACCCTCCACCTCCGCAAACATCCGTAATTTGGGACCGCTGAACTCAAGACTATAGAGCCTTGTCCAGAGGCGACCGCACCCGCTCCTGCTGGAACACGAAAGGGTATCTGAGAAGATGAAGATGCCCCAACTTCTAACTTTGACCAAAGCCTAACATCTTTCAACTGAGTCCGAGGTTTTCTGCCTCGCTTCCTCGGGCTTCCGAGACACCATCTCTGTCAGCCACCAGCCCCCTGCAATTGGCAATGAGGGCCCCAACTGGGAGGAACTTTCATGGTAGAAGGAGGTGAAACCTCAAAGCAGCAGAACGAGTGGACCTCGAACTCGAAGGACCAGAACATCCGAATTTGATCACAAAGATAAGGACGAGGAGGACACTCGCGCCTAACGCTCACATAAATAAGAGTCTCGGGGCCAGATCAATGTAGCACTCGAAAAAGCATGTAGACAAAGTGCAGAGTCGTGAATGTACCAATGACCATACACAAACAAGTTTTGACCAAATGTAACAAACACTCACGGCTATTCCTGGCAGTCTGCTTTCACCTAACGCCTGTGGTGTCAAGGTCTCACAAGAGGGTCATAATTCCACCACGACCACTCAACGTAAAAGTAGCGCCCTTCAACAACCCGTGGAGAGGGCGACGAAATCACCGCAGGAGTTTAACGCCAGGAAGAAGAAAGCTCCCTGACGTCTCTCGCTAAAAACTAAAGGAGCAAGGCATGGGCTGGAACACCGAGCCCTATCCCTAAAGAAAACCAAATAAACTAACCAAAATAATTCCCAACCATCGGGGCGAGTCGAGAAGGACAAACATCGGGCGGCCGCAAAACCCTTTGTTGCTGGGATGCAGAAACGTACATCATATCGCGCCACTGCACGCCATTCGTACGTGCAGACCCCATAGAGGTCAAAACGTCGTGGACTACACCCGAACGCCGAAGGGAGGCCGATAACGCCTGTGTGATGGCCCCATATTTAGGGACCGACTCGCAGTCCCATAGTTAAAGCATGCTGAATGGCATATCTTAGGTATTCTGACCCCCCAGGGTATTTAATCAGGTTTATTTTTCCCTTACCCTTCTCCAAGGGAAAAGGAGGCACTTCGAGGACATCTCCAAGCTCAACCCCGGCCGAACGTTCGGAGACACAACCAGTTCGTCCAGAACCACCAATAGCCGAAGAATCACCATCGATGCGCAGAAGAAGAAAACTAATCTCTGAATCTACGATGAAAATAAACAATGAAAATAAAATTCACAACTAATCTAATACTATCAGATCGCCTCGAAAAAGACCAAGGAGACAAAGACGAAGCGAACCCAGGAATACAACAGAAAAGGCTATCCTAAGAAAGACGATGAAGAAAGACTCTGCATAAAAAGGCTAAAACAGAAGACTAAGAGAGAAGGAAGTCCGAATTCACTAAAGGCAAAGAAAAGGTCTCAGGATCAGAAACACACAAGACGTAGGATGTCCTAAAAAGAAATGTAAGGTAGAAACTGAAAGGAGAGGGAGAAGTAAGCTACAAACCAAAGAGTCATCATTATCATAAGATCAATGATTCACGACCAAGCCCTAACTAGTCCAAATTCCGAGAAGACGCGTGGAAATTGCACCCGAAGGCAGAATTGTTATACACTCGGGCCCCACGTACACCATACACAAGGTCAGGGCAACCGATGGGCTTTGAAAGTAGGCTCAAGCCCACACACTGTGCCCAGGAGGCACCCCAAACACGAAGGCCCACTAGTTGAATTCCAAAGGAGACGATAGCCCAATGAGGCACCCATGCCTTACGCCAAAGATTCAAGCCTTTTCAGGCTGTACTCGTAACGGGAGGTCCAATCCGCCGCGCCAAAGGCCAATTACAGGTAGTTCCGCAGCAGGCCGAACATAACAATCTCCACAATATATTATCCCGCAAATCCAACCAAATCTCACCAATAAGGTGCTGGTTACACAACTCATCATCAAGCCGGATCCCCCCAATAAGGAAGGAAGATTATCCCAAATAAACTGCTCTTTCTATATCCTATACCAAATCCGATACGGACTATAATAAGAAATATCCCATCCAATGGGAATGAATCCTAATTACCATCCAACTGGTGGAACATCTACTATAAATACAAGGTCACCCCATTGGTGAAAGGTGAAAAGACATCGATACGCATGTCATATGCAAATACATTCGCTCTCTGCGCCCTCTCTTTTTCTTCTCGAAAAGAACCGACTTGCATCTGAGCTGCCACCGCTAAGCTCCCACACCCCTCTTCTTCTTTGTTTTATGCAAGTGCCACATCAAGGAGCTTGCACTGTACCCCAAGATCTTGTGTCCAAATTTAACGACCCCGACACGCTCCAAATCTAGCCCCAGCTTGGAAAGCATCATCAATTTTGAAATATGTGGGTTTGGAATTTTTATTTTTATTTTAAATAGGGACAAAAATCTAATTGGAATAAGACAAAAAGATCAACCAATTCTCACTTAATAATGCTTTTAAGTTTATAAACAAGAATACAAGAATGCATGATGTTTAATAATGCAATTTTAATTGTCATATTTTTTCAAAAAACACTTTTTAATCTAAAAGTGTTTTTCGATTAACCCGAAGAGATACTAACCAAAGTACTTAAAAGCAAATTATTACTTGAATAACGAAAATAATAATGGGCAAAATACTAGAGGGCCTAACTATTAATGGGCCTAATAACAAAAGGCCCACAAAACGCTTTCAAGAGATTTACCTCAAAATAATCTTTTAATAAAAAAATTTTCCAAAATAATTTATGTTTGAAAATAATGGCCATAGTGGTCTCTCATTGTCATATCATTGAAATCCTAGTAAGTATTTATGATTTTAAATTTTTTCAAAAGTTAAAGTCGTAGTAAATAATTGATTTTTTAAAAAACTTTAAAATTGTAGTCATCATCTTCATGTGTTAATTTGAGGATTTTTTTTGAAAAAAAAATTATTTTTGGACAAAGCTCCATTTTCATAAAGGTAGCATTTTGATGAGTTCCTCTCTCATGTGAACTCTCAAGAATTAATCTACAAATGAATTCTCTCTCTCTTCTTTTCAAGTAATCACAGCTTCAAAATCATTATTTGAAAGGATAATATGCAAGGCTGACAATAGTTTGAGCATTATTTTGGTTTTCACACCTATATTTGTAAAAAATTTAAAAATAACCTTTTTTTGTCAAACCCCTTTAGAAACGATTTTTTTCTCTAAGCCTAAGGTAGGTTCGCCATTGAGTTCGAGTAGCTCAAATATTGTCAGTCTTTTAATAGTCATTTGATTTGACTTATCACTCACACTACACTGGTATCTCGAGGTATCAGAGGTCATTTAAACACACTAAACCCTGGACGCTGACAGTGAAATATTAATATCTTTTCTCATTCATTATCAAAATCATGTTCATGTATAACACAATACACAATGAGGGAAGTAGGATTTAATTGTAGAATCTCAGAATGCTTCAAGTACCTTGATTTCTAGAGATAAGATAATATATCAGTTACCATTTGTGTTTTTTTCTTATATTGTTATTCTTTTGTTAAATTACAATTATGCCTTTATTTTTTATTTTTTTGTATTTTCGGGTTATCCTCAGTTTGATATTTTATAGCCCATTGTTTCTTATTTAACTTCCGACATGATGGGTGCTCTGTATTTAAACAGGCGTAACATAGGGAAAGAGTATGCCTGTAGTTTAAATCCTAATGAAGACAATTTACTACATTGTAACTCTATTATTTGGTTGTAAAAAAAAAACGTCTACTAGGATGGATAGGCAATGCCATAAGGAAGAGGTAAAAAACCTCAACTCAAAGAAGATATATATATATAACATATACGATAATTAAACACTTTGATAATACAAAGAATTGTTCCAAAATAATTTATGTTTGAAAAACAGTAGCCAAAGCAATTTTCATCAGTTGCTATCCTTAAATTGTAGTAGGTGATTATGATTTTAAATTTTTTCTTAAAAGTTAAAGCTATGGTAAAATTGATTTTTTTTTTTTAACTTTAAAATCGTAGTCATCATCTTCTATGTGTTAATTTAATGATTATTTTAAAAAATTATTTTGGGACAAAGCTCCATTTTAAAGGCAAGCTGCTTTGATGAGTTCCACTTCATGTGAACTCTCAAAATTAATCCGCAAATGAATTCTCTCTTTTCAAGTAATCTCATACTAAAATCATTTTTGAAATGACAATATGCAAGCAATGACAATAGTTTGGGCATTTATTTCGGTTTCAACCTATATTCAGAATTTCCAAAAAAAACCTTTTTGTCAAACCCCGTTAGAAACGATTTTTTCAAATTTTTGTGTGGAGGAATTTCGCTCTCTAAGCCTAAGGTAGGGTTCGCCATCGAAGTTCAAGTGAATCTAACCATTTATCTAGCTGCAGTTCGAAGTTTCTGAGTTTTTTAATCGAAATGAGCCTGCCTCGACCTCCGATTCGACTCCAATCATACCCCTACCCCAAGATTTCCAAGATATCCAATTAAGCCGATACTTAACTCCACTTATCCCATCTTTGATCTGATGAATCTAACATCATCTAAGACTTCATGTGGTTTGAAGAATCGGTGAAACTAGAGCTTTTGCATTTGTTGTTATGATGATATTCTTTTTTTTTTTTTTTTTGATAGGTTGAAAATTGTTTGAAAAGGAAATGGCAGACTTGACAAAATTTAACACGATCCGCGAACATGACACAAATCTAACATGTTTTACATGTCATGACATATTATCTAATTATTAATTGGGTTGTGTTGGAATTTGTTATTTTTGACTCGTTTATTATTAATGTGGTTTAAATTGACGAATACCATAGAAAAAGACATGGTATTGATACAACCCAAATACAATCCATGGACACAAATTGTCATCCCTAGGAAAAGGTATATTCCTTTTTTTTTTTTTTTGTGGTTATGATGATCATTTAATCGGGGTTTTTGCGGAATGCACTTTGCCTTGTTTGTTTATTTAATATCTTTCTTTAATAGGGGAATAAAGATACTATTAATCAATGTGTTTTAAACATTGGACATCGAATAGATACCATCGATCGTTGACCTTGGTCCTAATTTAATCCACCTGACCGATCTCACCCACGTCAAGCTGTGCCCTAAACCTTGAATTCGATAATTTTTTCTTGCTCAACTATCAATTCGATTTGATAGCTTGGATACCTTAGCTATCATGATTGCATGTCAACTGTGATTAATTTGATAGTCCCAAAGGCCAAAACGTGGAACTCTGTGAGATAATAATGTTTAATTTCCTTTTAAGATACCACTTTAGGTGTTATCTATAAACATATATGCAACGCTTGAAATCGATTATTTCTTCTTGGAACAACTTTTCTTTTCGTGTCGAGATATATTCTTGGTTCAGAAGTTGGGAACTCTCAATAATTCCCAACTTATTAAGAGAGACGACTTACCTTTCGCTTGCTCTCTATTTCTTTTAAAAAAATGCATGACTTAAAATGTATATTTAATTTTTCCAATAATTTTGTGTATTATAATTGTAAGTAAGATTAGAAAAGCTGCAATTAAATTAATTATCTATTCCTAAATGACTTTACTCACTCATGCAAGAGCTCTTCTGAATAAAATGTATATAGGAATATAATAACTTCCATTTAACAAAGAGAAAACAAAAAAGAAAAAAGATGAAAGAAATCACAAACACTCTACAATCAAAACCCAGAGGATTTAACCGTATAATCTATAAATGGAACATTATCGATTCAACTAGTGGTTCATGCACGACCATCAAATTAAGACCATTCTCTCTCTCTCTCTCTCTCTCTCTCTCTATATATATATATATATATATATATAAAATATTATAATATCGGGCATCTAACCTTGCACGATGCTGTTCTAATATTTGAATATAAATAAAAAACCGAATCCCCAAGTAAGATTACAATATTACAAATTCAAACTCAATTAGTGTGTTCTTTCTCTAATTGTTGCTCCTCACTACCCGGAAGCTCCCTAATTTTCGACGGATTAGGATTTCGCGTGTATCAATAATAATTTTCTAAGAAAACAACAATTTCAATAATATGCTTGAAAAGCTCAAAATCACGTGTACATAATAACTCTGCTAATTTTACCTACTTGAGGCATGGATGGCAATACCGTCGTTTCTCTCTCATATTTGCTCTTGGTGCTTTTTTTAAACTATCATCCCAATGATCTGCTTACTCGAGAATTTAATCGCAAAATTAAAACACATGTACCATTTAATCAAACAACTCTCGCCAAGTAGATCCATTATTGAGTACATAAAACCTTCAGTTTTCTATTAATTTAGTGTCGCACACTGGATGGGCAACTTTGTATATGTAATGTCACATGAAAGGAAGCTTGGCATTATCTAATCAATAATCAAATGCTATAGATTTTATATATATGCACATAAAATGACAAACATTCTTACTGCACACAGTCTCCGTCGTTAAGTCACACTCGATCATGACAAGAAATCCTGAGACTAACATTAAACAACCTTTCCACAATCAATATAAATTGCTTTGAGGTTTTAGTTCCTATGAATATGTAATTCCCCAATATTTCCTAAAAAAAAAAACACAAACCATAGTCAAGGAAAAGCCATACACCAAACAAACATGTGAGAAAAACAGGAAACTTAAAACTTACTAGTTTCATGACGCATCACAATTGGAAGATTCTCTAGTCGAGAAAAACAACTTTGAATGCTTCGAGAAACATAGCCCAGGCATGCCACATGTAATCTATAAGGATTACTGTGATAATTTCACAAGCTGTGCATTCTTAAGAAGCATCGTCTCGCTTCTTTCCAACATAAGTAAATGAAACAAGGCTTGTGTCACATATCTCAATGGTTTCAAGAAGCCTAACTCACCACTTCAAGTGCCTCAACAAGAGATACGGCTAACAACTTAAATTTCAAAGCGTAGTCGAGATGTAGATTATCAGTCAAGAAGGGGACAATTGGATAAAAGTATTCAATAGCTTTATCATCCACTTTAACCGCCTAATGATAAAGTCTGAGGGACTTAAACCCTACAAAACATATCGGGAGGAGGAGCTCTGAAGGGAACTCAATGCACTCCAACCGTGGAACTCTATTTTACAACGCAAACTTAATCCATCGATCAATATAGAGAGCTGTGATGCTTTATCCAATCAGCAACAAATCCTCTAAATTCAACTACGTTTGAGGCTGGGCTCTACGCAGCCAACACCCTTAACCCACTTACTGTACTCTTCCCTAGAAGAACTCTCAGAATAAAGAACTGATATACATATTTAGCACTAAAATTGAGAACCGAATAGAAGTCCAAACGTATCTCCATGGCTCGAAGAACACTAGTTCGCATCAGTTTCCCTAAGGGTCAACTTCCAGAGGTATTGAAACAACACTCATTCAACTCGCTTTATCCGATCTTCCTCTATCTGGGAGATATATATATATATATATATATATATATATATATATATATATATATATAGAGCATATATATATATATATATATATATATATATATATATATATATATATATATTCTAATAATAAATTGCTAACGAAATTTTATCTAATTAATCTAATAGATTTTATATTCTACCGCTAAAATTATGAATCTGCGACCTCCTGACGAAGCCTTGCCCTCTTCCTCTGATCTGCGCCTTCCATTCGAGACTACAATCCACACCATACAAATCAAATTCAAATTCCAAGAAGGTGGAAAAAAATTAAACTTTTTTCGATTCTTTAAATTTATAAAAACAAACTTTTCACAAACTGATCGAAAGGAGGAAAGCTCAGCTATTACCGATGTTGCCATATTTCTGAATTTCCGATTTTTCGTCTCCTCTTAGAAACCCTTAATATCGTCATATAACTAGTCGGGACTTCAGAGTTTTCTTATACTTTCTTATATAGGGTGATACTTCTGCAATTACAAGTATTATATAAAATCTAAGGAAAAGTGGTAATTAAATCTTTAAATTTTTGAGACATTACTATATCCTAAAAAAATTGGGCTTTTAAAGATGTTAACTTTCATTTTAACTTTTTAACTTTTAAATCGAATATGCCAACATCCCGTAATATTTCCCTTATCGCTTGCAGTACCGATTTTTTTCTCTTCATCTCTACAAAAATCTATCAAAATAATTTTTTGTTTTTTTTGTTTTTTTTTTGTTTGTCATTGGATCAAATGATATGAAGCTTTCAATCGACTGATGAGGAAGAAGAGGCGCATTTAGAGAAAGAAGAAACATGATTCATTTGCTTTGCCATCAACAAATTTAAAGATTTGGAAAAAGTTAAAAAAATCTGACCTTCTTGAATTTAAATTTGAATTTGTTTTGTGTAATGGAATTTTCTGCCTCAAATTGAATGTCTAGACTTTAAGAAGAAGAAGAGGGCTGGGTGGTTTCGTGACGCCTATCTCTGGGGTCCGCTTGACAACCAATAACCCACGAATACTGCGGAATACTGCAACTAATACCACTCACAAGACCTGCAGCTTCATTTTAGATTTAAATGTATCGCTGCATAAACTTGTCTCAATGAACTTTACAATGACCACATTGGTCCACATGCGAGTAAAAATAATGGTCACTGGGCCCTTCATCAATACTCACAAAATATATCCCAACTAAATATACTAAGCATGGTTCAAAAAGTTTTTACACACATTTTTAATTCAACATACATTAAAATTTACAATTCTAATACATGTTATACAAAATCAATACCAAAGCCATAATCTGGATTTTTTCTAAACGCACGCCAATAGCCGCCATTCCGTGCGCACTCTCGTACTCAAAATGGTGATCCTCGACAGTGGGTGAGCAAACCCAAAGAGAGATAATTTCCTACCTAGTTATTCTTGTACCTATGCACATGCATGGTAAACAATCACATTCAAGCAATTCTAATGAACCTACTAATGTCTACATGACCAACTTCATGTCCCAAGTCCTCACCCCGACCCCCATTCCTAAACCGGACGTAGAGTAAAAATATCTCGCTTTCAAAACAAAAAGTTTTTCGTTCGAAAACTCACTACCAAATCTCCCCAGAAATACATCGACTACTCCTCCTAGCATTTAATTGGTTTCGATATCTCAATAAACACACCTCAACCGCTGGACTGGCCGGGATAACCCTCCTGTATAAATTCTTCTAAAATCTTCCTTGAAATCTTTCACAAACATTTCGCTTGTTTCATTTCATGTCATGCACTCACTCCTAATATTCTAGTGGTGCCTCAAAGGCATACGGAATACGATGTCAATCACACATCGTGCTAATATATTCACATGCATATATATTAACATAATTAAATCGGCATAAAACATAAAGCTATGCAAATTCACAATCAATTACACCAAAATTAGCTCACATGACTAATTCAACAAACACTTTTGCAATTCATTTCAATCAATTAAACAACACATTTTCACACCAAAAATTCACGTGTCACTATTCACATGAACAGTAAAAACCCTCAGGTTACTGTTCACGACCACACAAATAGGAATTTTTTCACTCATTCAAAGCTTTTAAGACCGAAGCCACGGCGAAACAAGTCTCAACATTCCTAACCATTTACATGTCTCTTAAAGAAAGAATAACTAAGCAGGAAAAGATCCATACCCCTCGGGTTGCTCACCTCACAAATCTATACCACACAGAATTCAGCCACAAGCAACTTTGCTTCGTCACCGAGAATCGACTCGCCTAATGGCCGGAATCCCAGAGAGAACCAAAATTTTTGCTCTTTTCTGGAGAAGATGACCACGACACTTTTCATTCTTATTATCATTAACAATTCAAAATAATACCATCCATGTCTTCAAGTCTTGGATTTTCACTTGGCACAATCTAAGTCATTCCATTCTTCCCTCTCTACTCACGCACGACGTGGTCACACGCGTATTACGTGAAGAGCGACTTTCTGGCCACACATCACACGCCCTCAAACCCGCGATGGCACCCGACACTGTACCTCGAAAACGTGAAATCCGACCGCCCTCTAATCTCGACGAAATTCGATGTGGTAGCTGGATTTCGCGAGACGATTCCAACTTTGAAGTTCGTTTCATGTATCCAAGATCTAGAAAATTTTCGCATTTTTACCGAAATTCATCATTTTTATCTTTTTCCTGAAATTAATTTTCTGGTCTTACAGCTTTTTCAATGATACTACATTGATAATTTTAGCAATGTAATATAAACCTAGAAAAGTATTTATTAATAATTTTTTCAATTGATTTATAATACTTAAATCCCCGATAACTGAAGCTACTTTCCCGAGATTCATTTATTATTATTATTATTATTATTTTCCATTTAAAAAACCTCAGGAGCAAGCTCTATTTCAAGTTATCAATTCGAAAATTATTGTAAAATGGTCGAGAATCGATTTAGGTAGTTCAAATTACTATTGAATCTGCATGACATAACCAGTGAATGCAAGCATTCACTAGTTATGGTCGCATTTCTAGAGACATTTGTTATTTATGGTAGCACATCCATCGTTCCAATTCATTATTTTTTTTTACAGTAATAAATAGGTCACTTTTCCCAACCCATTGATTGATTAACTTCATTAATGCTTTGATGATCTTGTAGAGAGTATTGCATATCCGACAGGAGAAAGTCATATCAAGAAGTCAGTTTGACGAAGTTCTGCTTCAATACTATCCGACACCGTTAGTGGGAACCTGTACGAACTCGTGTTCTTCAAGCCGCATGGAGATTAAGATGTGGACTGCTTATAAGAAATGCATCCCGATAAGCCAAGGTCGGGTTACAGGCGGCGTGTCCTCGCTAACTTTTCGCATAAATCCTCAACCCGAAACAAGCTTTACCCGATCAAATCGTGGACCTCAAGCAGACGCGTAAGATCTTAAATGCAGCCTGGACAGTCTCAATTAAAGTTCTCGGGTGGGGACAAGATCGAGCAAGCTATCTGGCTGGGCTTCAGCACCTCAAACGAATTTAATCGGGCTTAAGCCATCCTTGCCTGGGATTGAATAGTACCGCATCTATCTCATTCACAAGCTTATAATTCAGAGTGATTCCCAATTGGTGGTGTAGTAAACGCATTATGAGTCCCCGATCTCGAATGGCAAAAAGCATGTGACTACTAAGGGCAACCGTCGGTTTTTCGACATGGAAGCTCGAACATGTTCCCAAGGACTTTAATGAAAGAGATATTTTCTAGCCATCAGAAATACATTTCATAACACCTTCAAATTATGCTCTAAACTGCTTATAATATGTTTGTGGGAGTAATAAAAGTAAAGTATATTTTTCCTAATAAAATATAAAATGCTAACCCTAATTAATATTGTTAAAATTTAAGGGTAAATTAATAATTAATAATCTGTAAGACTCCATAATATAATTTAATAAACCATGCCAAAGAGGAATATGCATAAGTTAAATTAAGAGGTTATCGGAGGACCAAAGAGTAAATAAAAGAAAGATATTAGAACGAAATAAGGAGGAAAATCAGGATGAGACAAGCGGTTTGAAGGGAAAGAGGGTGGGAGGAAGTTTCTTCCTTGGACCCGATGGTCAAGGATGCTCTAAAACGTAGAAAAGTGAAATAAAAAGGAATAAAGATCAGCAACATGATAGATCAAAACAACATCTAATTTTGGTCTGGAGAAAGAGAGCAAAACTGATAGAAGAGATAAGAGAAGAGAAATAAGAAGTTAAGAAGAAGCAAGAAGAATAATAAAGGTAGCAAGAGGAAAAGAAAGTTAAGAAAAAAGGAAAGGTTAAGATCACAGTATGGATGCTAAATCAGGTATGGAAGTTTAGTGTTTTTGTACGTATTATAGTATAACATTCAGATAAAAGTATAGATATTATAGAATTGGAACCCCATTACGTTATTTCGTCAGGCTTAAACTCCTAAACTCATTTCTGTTGTGGTTGAATGAGAAGAGCCTAAGACTTCTATATATGTGTTTTCGAGAAAGGTCCGCTGTAATTTGAAAAAAAAACCAAGAAAATTTCCCTATTTTTGGTCATATGCATTAGTTGGACCTTAGAACTGGTTTTTGGGTAAGAAATAAAGGGAATTTGGTAGTGAGTCCTTTTGGTAAATTGTAGCCATCAAGAAATTGATGTTAAAGCCTTTGAATTTCAATTCGACTCACTCAAGTTATGGTCTACGATTCTGATGGCGCTAATGCCATGTCCAAAGATGGCTAATGCCCACCGGCTCAATATAAAGTCCCGACTACGCTATTGCCTGTCCAAACCTAATATGGCTAATGCCCCATCTAAACAGGTATCAAAGTCCCGATGGCTAATTACAACATCAACATCATCCGCCACTGTACAGATCCAATCGATTAATAAGGGAATCAATAGTCAGAAATAACACATGCTTCCATTAAGATGTCCAGCCATACTTATCAAAATGTCTGACACGACGCAGGCAAAGGAGAATAGTTGCAACTACACAATGTACCTCTTAATCCTCACAATAAGACTCTAAATTCTCCAGCATCTCCCGGGCTACCCCGACGAGAATCGTGGTTATCATCACCGCCCCACGTAGCAGAGGAACGCCAATCTCTTTACCAATGTCACTTCTGTGAGCAAAGAAGAATTTTCACTGGGTGAATGGGGATCAGTGGGGCATCGTGAGGATTAAACAAAGGAACTCGAGTGACTATGAGGACCTAAATCCGCATTTCCGGCGAAGCGGAAAATGGTAATTTTTGGCCAAAATCGGAATTTTTATAGATCTCGTGATGACGAACTGATTTCATCATGGAATCGTCTCACAATTCGAAGGCTACCACGCCGACCCTTCGCTGAATCGATAGCCTAATTTCACGCGCCAAGGCACCGAGAGGATTTAATGAGGACACTGGCACGCTGTGGTCCAAGAGGCCCCACGGTCGCTGTGGAGACAAACATCGTAGCTCGGCGGAGCCTGCATGTGACATGGCATCATGCCATTAGAGGAAAATTCAAAGTGGTCGATAAGGATATGGTGTAAACCCACGTCCAATGAGAAACATACGTAAGAATGGTAGTGACTGGTTTCTCATTCCAATCTCACCAAAATCACGGTATAAGAGAGAGTGAAAGTGAGAGCAAATGGAAAGAGAGGAAAAGGGATTTTGCAGGCAGGTCACCTTCTCTCTAAAATTCCTACGATCTAGACTCGTTTCATTCGGCTGAAAGAAGGAGCAAAGTTGCTTCAAGAAGGACTGTGCACTGGTTCCAAATTCGGGAGTTTCGACAACCCTAAAGGTAGGGGTTTTTCTCCTACTTGCTTTACTTTCTTGCTTAAGGGCCATGTAATTGACGGTGGATTTGCCGGCGCCTCATGTCGTTGTTTCTACCCAAAAGATTTGATCGATCAAGAAATCCCTGTGAGGCTGGACAGCCCACTGATCGCTTCATGTTGATTTCAGGTGGATGTTGTGTTAGTCACGCCATGAGAAAATAACATGTTTGTGTGATGTCAGGCGCCCAAGATGATCACCGATTGCGTTTTAGCCCATGCGAGTAGAGCTAATTCATGTTATTGTCATAAATTGAATAACATGTCAGAGGCGACTAATATTGTTAATATATGCAATGAAAGGATACATTAGCATGTGTCGAATGTTTCAGGCGTGCCATTGCATCGCACTTAAGTGGGAGTAACCCGTAGAAATTCCACTAATGCTTACTACTCTGGTCAGACCATTTTAGGTAAATCGAAGACGACGGATGGACATCCGGTTTTAGACGCAAGAAACTACCAAGATGGCCCTCTCTCTGTATTTTGTAAAATTATAAGTATAAGACCCGGCTTTGTATAAATTGTAATCAAAGACAATTGTAAATAAATCAAGCCAGATAAAATACTGGTTTTTATGAGTATGATGTGTAGGCCCATGTGGCTATTTTCACTCGCCATGGTCCTGGACGGAGACATATAGAATTCCGGTCGACGGTAGTCAACTGACACCCCAATTGGGGGCCACATTAATTCGGGAGTCGAGACGTCCAGATCCCACCGAATCCCGTGGCCATTCCCACAAATATTATGTAAAGAAGAACATAGCCATACCTTAAAGATGACTTCAAAGCCGGCCATACCCGCTTCCAAAGCCTTCTTCCTTTAGTGACCGCAGAAGCGATCGCTCGCTCGGCAGCCTCCAAGCTCTACAAGCAAGGAAACTCGCTTAATCTGGGTCGACGCGCCTAACTCCTCCCCGCCTTCGCTCCGACCTCTCTAGAAAACAACCAAAGCCTCGAGCCCCGTCTAACTCGGGGACCCACCTTCGCCGGCATCTGAGGCGCCTAAGGCGCCCGACCTCGGGCTAACTCATATTTCCTCCAACTCCACTCATCACACCTCATGACGAGCCAAGATCTCTCTCGCCAAAGACGAACCGCCCTTTCATGCCTTCTCCGACCCGACTCTAAGCTCGACTTTGACTCAGCTTCCATTGGCGAAAGCACTCGTGGCATTTTGGTCCGAAAACGCCCGACTAAGCATGAGCCGCACTTCTCTCCACATCCTCACCCGAGTCCAAATTTTCGGCGTTGGAAGGCCATTTTCTCCTGATAGCAACAATCGTCAGGAAGAAAACATATTAATGATACAATAATAACTAAGAAATAGTACTAGAACGAGATATAGTGCTTCCAAACTCACCAGGTCCATCGATACAAATCATGGCCGGCGAACCAAAGATCCCATCTTCAATCATTTACCTGGAGATCTTCTTTACGCACAAGAGAGGGACTAAGACGGCATCTTCGCCGCACTCGAATCCGAACGCCATGGTGCGCAATCCAGCACAACGGCACGCATCGCAAATGGTCAGATTCGCCCCTCTGGGCGCCTCACTGATCAATCTCTCGAGCACCCTCCACTGAATCGACACCTCCTTCACGGGATCTGGCTGGAGAGGAGATACGACCACCAACATACCATCAGAAGCAATCCATCCCACACTAATGGTGTACTTCGGGCCCTATCCGATCGCCAACCCGCCTCGGGGAGGATGGATCACCCGGATGGCGCTGAACCTGGAAGCCTCGACTCCACTAAGGTGACGCCTTAGGGCCCATTTATCATTCAAAACCCATCTCATGAACTGGATGACAATACTCGCACCTCCTCCAACCCTCATATGAGCGAGACAGCCCATCCTCCGACCGCCTGTGGAGGGCATCAACCGCTTGCTCGAGGTTAGCATCTCGCTTCCATTTCCGAGCAACAAAGTTTTGAATCAAACCGTACATCCCGTCCTCTTCCTCTTCTTCTTCCAAGTCCGGGGAACAGCGGGATATTGGAGGGATCCAAGAAATGAAATCCCTCTACCCTTTCGAACCTTCGTCAGCTTTCCTTTTACCCGCCCCCTTCCTTTCTTCGATGCCCGAGGGGCGTGATGGGAACCTTTCAAGGGAGGACGCCTAAACTACACCCCCTCAACCTACCCGTGATGCTCAGTAAGGTGACCGAAATCTCGCTACAGAGGAAGGTTACTGGTCGCTACTCACCCACCACCCCGACGGCCCCGCTTCTCCGTCTCGGGTCGAGAAGAACTACTCGGGATTAAGCTCAAAAGGTCCGCAGTGACAAAGTGCTCACCTTCCACAATTTCCGAGGGTAGAGGACGCGGGATTATTGGGACACTATAAGGAGACGGGTGGCGGCTTAAATCATGCAAATTCTTCATGGTAAGAAGGACTTCATGAGGACGCTTCTGCTCGGAAATCTCTAATAACCTACTGATTAACTGGCTCTCTCCACCCAATGCACCACTCGCCCTTTGGGGCCTTTTTCCCGCGAACAACCCACAATAATAAAACACGCATGAATGTGGGTTACACGAAGATACATCAACAGCAGCCTGCTACTGCGACACACCTGGAAAAGACATCGAATGGTTAACATCAAACGGAAGGTCGGGGGAACCCGGGGTCTCGTCCCAAGGTCCCCTGACCAAGATCACCCCCTTCGCCTCACTCTTGGGTGAGTCAGGGAGTCCTGTAACGAATTGCAACCAAGGGCTCTAGGCTAACATAGACATCCCACCTCACCTCGCACTACCTCTGCTGTATAAGCAACAAACTTCCAACGTTGAAAGATCAGCCGGTAAAGAAGGTTCAAAGATACGCACCTAGTCGAATCCGAATCGACGCTTCGTGAACACGGGCCACACGATGCTCGTAAAGTGAAAATCATTTTACTAGAGATCAGACGGGGAAGCGGCCCAACCACCACCGCCTCCGGTGAAATATATTGTGTTATACTTTCTGGGTAGCATTTCTCAACCAGCCATTTGATAGCATGATGTCAATGTCATCGGGAATTTCACAAAAGGCCCTCAACTCCTCCATAGACAAGGAAGAGATGATGCCGTCAGAAGGCCCCCTGCAAAGCCCTCGTCGCGACTCCGTCTGGGTCAGGTCTCGACCTCTCGCCATTCTCTACAAGCAAATAGAGAAAAAGGGGGAAACGACAATCAACCCGCTCACACATCAACCGGTAAAGGCGAAATCACTTGCCAGCTCTCTAAGCCTGGGCGGGAGTCGCCCAGTCCTAACAAACTCTAAAGAATAACCTCCCCAAGCTATCCTAACGTCGAAGACGTGTCGATAATAAAAAATCAACAGACCCAAAGCTCCAATAGTGTTTACTCAGAATGGAACCAAAGTAGTTGGAGGAATCCGCTCACAACAACGCAGTTGTCACACCGCAGTGTTCAAGAAAATCTCGAGCGCAGAGGAGACAGATAAACAAAAGAAATAAGTACGTAAACCCGGGTAACATCAAATGATGGCTCTCATATATTGCCGCCTGTGGCCCGCAGATGCATTAAATGCGCTACTGACTCATCATCTCCACTACTAATTTGAATCCTGGCGACGCTTCGTCTATTAAGGCACGCTGAACTTAACGGGCCGTGCCTGGACTCACACCCTAATAGCCACGTTCACACTAGCCAACCATATTATTTCTGCACTGTACCATTTCTCAAAGCGATCTAATACCATCAAGCCCGCCATAGGACTAAGTCCTTGTCACTAGCCGGGAATTGGGATTGTTTCCTGTTTTCTCACGAGGTTCCTTTTTATTTGGAAATTTCCCTACCTGTGAGGCTGCTTGGTATCGAAAAATCAGGTCCAAAACCATAGTTTCGGGCCAGGTTTAATTTAAGCAGTTTTCGTTTGATGTGCGGGTGTGATTTTAGTGGATATATTTTCATGCAACTATGATGACCAGTGCAAGCAGAATGTAGGGGTTCATTATATTTCGTAACCATGGTTCCTGGGTGTGTAGAAATATTCTTTGTGAGGCATGTTATCTTGTTTATTAACTAAGAAATAAAGGAAGGAGTTTGAATTGCAGGCTAGCTCTTCATTTTTGATTTTGGAAGCTTTTTGAGATTTGGTTGTTGAACCTTACGGTCTTTTTCCAGCTGCAGTACAATAACTCAATGCCCGTTGTTGGACACTTAGACAAATGCATAATACCTTCTTGATCTTGATCACTGTGTAATTCTTATTTCAAGGTTCAAAATGTCACTATGTATCAGGAAGAAAAAGAATCCCTGGAATTCAAGGTAAGTTTTGGAATAAAGTACTACTCCTTTCATGCGAAATGAATTTATTTAGAAAGGCGATGGATTGGAGTTGGATTTCATCTTTCTCAATTTTTGTCTTCTTGCTATTTTGTCTACATTTCATTACGTTGTTGGATAAGAAAGTGTTGAATCCCTGAATTCTGCTTTGATTGTTATTTTTTAAAGCATTTTATATTTCTACTTCTTGTTCTTATTCGACATCATAGCTCTTCTATTTATTTATTTCTATTTTTTGGCTCTTACCCCCAAACTCCAACTTGCCCTGAGGAGACTCTTACCCAGGAGTACGTTCAGCATGGATACAGGGAGACTTTTGTGGGAGTTGAGATAAAATTTTGGAATAAACCATTTATGTTCTTTTTACTTTTTCTTTTTTAATTGGTGACCACCTATTACGAGTGGATCACATTGCATTTTTTCTGAAAGTTGGTTAACATCTTTGTTTCATTCATTTTCCTCTTTTTTCCTCATTTTATCCAATAAACCTGCACTTTTATTTTGTAAATATGTCTTTGCTTGAGGCTGCACTCGGTGGGCATTATAACCATGATTTGATGTGGTTAGGTTTTCATTCATGTGAGCTTCATGGTTCCTTCTAAAATAGTGAAGAAACTTTATCATCAACCGACTTTCTCCATTCTTTGGCCAACGGATGTTGTTGTATGATCATTTCAGATGTAATGTGTTGTAGAATTCTTGTGAGGAGCAATTCCGAACAGTTGACAGTGAGACACTTTTGCCATCTTATATCCGTTGTAAACGATAGAAGCTTAGGGCAATTTCAACTTCTGGGTTCTTGAAACCAAAATCTGACTGACATCCACTGTCATGATGCGATGATTTCCTCGTGTTAACCTGAGTATTTCAAGTGTTCAAAATTGATAGAGTGAGATATGCATATCTCACGAGAAATTTTCCTTTTAGCATGGTTGAGCATTTAGCGTTCTTTGTTCAATAATCACATGCCTATACTTGATGGGAACATTTTAACATTTATTCCCACTTTCTGTTAGCTCATAATGGCGTGTGATTTTCTTACTATTTTAACTGGTCGAGTTTGTCAGGATGCCGGAGAGGTCTCCTCACTCAGATTCAAGCTTTCCAGTAAGCCTACTGTAGTTCTAAAGTGCAAAGAGGTGATTTTCTTGCTGAATCCCTGATTACTATTCTGTTTGGCAATGCACTATGATTTCTACTACATTCACCAAATCTGATTGTCTTCTCTGGAAGATATGTAATGACTTCACCTTTTTCAGGCCATCAACGAAGCTCGGAGGCTTGCCTACTGGCAAGGTGATGCATTTATTCTTGAAATTAATGAAGAATTACTTTTTTTGGTTGTGAAATGATTCTCAATTCAAAAAGTAACATTAAAACTTCTACCTTTCATCTTTTCCTCGGATACTGTTATGTTAAATTCATGTGGATTTTGAAGCTAGAGGCTTTTTGTATAGCAGGCAGATTAAAGTTTATGGGCCCTCTTTCCAGGCTCGCTCTTGACTAAGCCTTTTGTTTTAGAACTCTACGGCCTTGTGGTGAACTTCCGAAAGAAATGGATTGAGGTTTGTCTTTCACTTTTTGGTAGAACTTCATGAATGCATCAGAATGAACTTATATCTTTGGATAACGTAGTTTCATTAGATAAGCAAGAAGATCAGTATATTACAAAGAGACGCTAAAGTAGCAAGAGGCATGAAACGGAAGGATGGCATACTGTATGTGACAAGAAGAAGTGCCAGACATACATCTGAACAAAATCATTATAAGAATGGATCTTTTATTTATTTAGCCTCATCTATGATGATGTACAAGAACTCAAACTTTTATGTCAAGGATCATCAATTATAAATATGAACCAAAAATAAAAAATAAAAAAACAAAAAGATGCCTTAAGGCTTTGTATGAGATAGAATCTCATGCCCAAAAGTAATGCCATTCCTCCCTTTCAAATCGACCAAAGATACATAAAGGCCCCTCTTTCCAAATGTTTTATACTTCTTGACAAAAAGTCCATTCCATCCTAGTGAGTATCTTAAGAATTGAGGGAACATCAAAGACACTTCAAAAGAAAAGAAAAAGTAGTTGCCATAAAGTCCTCATCTTGATACAACAGAGGAGAAGGTGATCCATGGACTTCTCACATTCTTGGCAAAGATAACATCTACAGACTAAAGCTAAGCCTCTCTTTTGCACTTGGTCTAAGGCCAAGATCTTTCCCCGTGTTGTTTCCAAAGTAAAGAAACAAATTTTTGGCTGCATACAAGTCCTCAAACCATCTTCATTGGGGTCTTGGCTCCACTCCCATCGATTTGTTGGCTTCAGTATTACTTAGGCATTTTTGTAATGCAAGTTACGCATCATAAAATGACAAGAGTGAGACATGATTTGGGTGTTAAACTAAACTACTCACTTGTTTGGTCTCTCTCTCTTTTTCTCTCCCTCTTGGGTTCTGTTTGTGCAAGCTAAAAAGAGAAGAGGGAAAACCAAAATTCCTGAAACATTTTTTCTTTTGACGAGTACCAAAGTTCCTGACACTTATCTGATTTGATGTCCAGTGTTAACCAAATAATGTACAAAAACCCTGAACTTTAATTTCTAGTATGGGCATTACATCATTGCATTAAATTAAAATATGTTGTTTGAAGTTTGATGACTTGAAGTCCTCATCTTCCCTTTTTCGCCCTTCTTTCCCAGGATTTATCCCAACCTCACAAACGATTGCGTTCTTTGACCGATCATGTTCCTCATGGTTTGAGGAAGAAAAACCTTTTTGAAGTTCTTATCAGGAATAATGTTCCTTTACTGAGAGCAGCTTGGTTTATCAAAGTGATTTATCTTAACCAGGTAGATGCTTCAAAAACTCATGCTACTTCTTTGGACTGAGGTTAGGTATTGTTAATATTGAAAGCAACGGATTATGGCTACTTTGTTTTTCAGGTTCGCTCTACCTCTGCTAGTATTTCTTCTGGCTCACCCGACAAGAGTCAGTTGTCTCGCACTGAACTCTGGACAAAAGATGTTATTGATTACTTGCAGGGCCTCCTGGAGGAATTTTTCTCAAGAAATAATTCTCATTCCACTCATCACAACAGGGATAAATCACAACAAATTCTTTATGCTGGGTCAATACAGCAAAAGAGTGATCTCGTATCAGGTCTTGATAGTGAGGAGCCTTCCCTACATTTTAAGTGATGGTATGTCGTGCGGCTCTTGCAGTGGCACCATGCTGAAGGTCTGATTCTTCCTTCTCTCATCATTGATTGGGCTCTTCGTCAACTACAGGTATCGGTTACCGCATGTCGTGTTTTTTGCCTACTTTGAGCAAAATGTATATTAAGTACTCAAGTAAGACAACTTCGAATAATGGTTATTTTATCAGTTTGAATGTCAGATCTTGTTCTAACTTTAATATCTGTGCTCTTTCAGGACAAAGAATTGCTTGAGATCTTGCAGCTGCTATTGCCTATCATATATGGCGTTATAGAAACCGTTGTTCTATCTCAGACATATGTACGCACTCTTGTGGGAGTAGGTGTTTGTTTTATCAGGGAACCTTCATCAGGTGGTTCTGATCTTGTTGATAATTGAAGGAGGGCATACACTTCCTCTGCTCTGGTTGAGATGCTTGAGTTTTTTATATTGGCTTGTATCTGATACATTTGTCGCTTTGGATTGCTTTCCTTTGCCCCCCTGTGTGGTATCTCATGTTGCAAATGATGGGGGTTCTTATCAAGGTATCAGGATACAAGAAAGACAAAAATTAATCCTGCAGAGGTTCCTATTGTATCAGAGATAAAGTGCTTGATGGTCAGTACCCATCCTTGTCTTTTCATCACATTGTTTCCTCTATTCAAAAATCGAGCGGATAATCTTGCTAAAGCTGCAAGTCCAGGCTATCATGTCATAGTGAGGCAAAAGCTGTACAGGCCTTGGATAAGGCTCTAATGGAGTGAGGACAGGCAAAAGCTGGATTGCGAAGTCAGTCCATGCCTAAGATCTTCATTGAAGTGGATTGGAACTGTAGGCTCATCTGACTTGTTTGCTCTGTATTTTTCCTTTGTTAGTGGGCAACATGTATGTGATTTCTGAGCACAGCCTTCAACTACTCATTATGGAACTCGCACAGTCTCGCATCTTTTACCCTCAGGCATATGTAAGGCAGCTTATAGTTAGCGGAAGAGACACTATCGAATCTTCTGTCGATCTGACAGGAGGAAGTATTTCTTCTCATAAACCGAAGTATTTCTTCACTCTTCAGTCTGCCTCTAAGATATTATCTGGGAAAACTGCTAAAAGCAATGCTGATGTTGAAGAATTGAAGGCTGCTATTTCAGGATTGTTGCAGCTTTTGAATTCTTCTTCAGCATCTCTGCAGATGCCACCGGACTTGATGAATCTCAAGGGAGTGTTAAGAAGTTAAATTGTAACAGAAACAGATCTAGTGGAAGGAACGCACCTGGATGTGAAGAATGTAGAAACAAAGACACAAAAATTAAGTGAAAAGAACAGAAGCTCGTATCAAGGAAATTCACCGAATCCCTCAAGATTTGTCCGAAAACTCGAGTCTTACTCAATTAGCTGCCAGGATTGAGGGTAGCCAGGGAGCATCTACAAGCCATATTTGCCCTCACCATAGAGCATTAAAGGCATATCTGCTGTCTTCTATCCGAAAGGTGTCGTTTATTTATTTATTTATTTGTTATCGGTCCCAGTTAATAAAATAAATGCATGTTTTGATCATTTCTATTTATTTCTTTGGTTGTTAATTTCATCTTCTGCCTTTTTAATCATTTGGCCTTTTGAATCGGTTCTTGCAAATTCCTTACTATTTCTGGAAACCAGTGCCATGAATTCCAATTAATTTTTATTTCTTTGTCAGCCTTAAATTTATCTTCCACAATTTTCTAATGTTAATTTTTTTTTTATCATCCTGTTTTACATTTCATTCGGGACAAAGTTTTAGTTATCTTTATATATATTTTTTCTTATGATGAATTTTGGGTATTCTTCACTTTATCGTTGTAGTCCATAGCTTGTAGCGATCGATTTTAATTACGTTCTGCCTTTAGTGTATGGCGGGTATGAGAATAGGTCTGGGAACTATCTGCAGCCGGTTCTTCGTGCCGTGCGGAGTTATAATATCAAATGAGGAATATATATACTAGTGTCATCGAATGGGGAATTCGGGTTCGCGGAGTTATCTGGAGTTGAAGATCATAAGTGGTCTTTAGTCAAAGATATAAGCAATTCAAAGTTATTCCTAATATTTGAGTCTAGATTAATTGTATATGAAAATAAATTAAATCTTACTATATTTAAAATGAGAATATTTTAAAAATAAAAATACTATTTTGATATTCTTCTTCTTTTTGTTATAATATGGTATGGTTTTAAATGAATCCAATTTGGAAAGATTTTACAAATTTGGGGGGCATCGTCTTATTTTTGGGAGAGAATAATTCAAATTCTATTTACTTTTTCGTTAGGATTACAATAATTTCAATATCGAAGTATATATATATATATATATATATATATATATAGTTATTTCTAATATTTGAGTAGAAATTAATTAATATATCAAAAATAAATTAAATCTGACTATATAATTAT
Organism: Tetrastigma voinierianum; assembly: GCA_016808115.1. Lineage (NCBI taxonomy): Eukaryota > Viridiplantae > Streptophyta > Magnoliopsida > Vitales > Vitaceae > Tetrastigma > Tetrastigma voinierianum. The sequence goes on along the minus strand of JAEQBH010004434.1, from coordinate 417,193 downwards.
TTTAAAAAAAAATTTATATATATATAAATGAGAAATATTTACAAAAATAAAATATTATTGTGATATTCTTCTTCTTTTGTTATAAGTTGGTATATGGTTTTAAAGGAATCCAATTTGGAAAGATTTTACAAATTTGGGGGCATCACCTTATTTTTGGGAGAGAGTAATTCAAATTGTATTTACTTCTTAATTAGGATTACAAATAATTTCAATATATATACCGCCTTAAAATCCATGTCCCCTTAAAATCATCTTATTGCTGAAGTTGAAGAACTATCAAGTAATGATGGGAAAGAGATCATAGAGACACCCTGAAAAAGGCCAGTCGGGCTGCATGAGGAGTTTGATTAGTATGTTACGGAGGCTTTTGTCCAATAGGAAGCCCAAGAGTGGGCAATCTACCGGTAAGAAACTTGTTTTTTTTTTCTTTCTTTATGTTTTTTTTTTTAATATTTTTGTCTTATTTATTGTTATTTTTTATCTTATTGTTGAAAATATTGGTGGATGATGAATATGTATTGTTTTTAGTTACTTAGGGCTTGGTTAGTCCTTTAACTTTTTTTGAAAAAAAAAAATTAAAAACTCAGAAAATACTGTTACAACTTTATTTGAAAACTGCTATGATGAATAAGAGAAAAATAGATTAAATAATTTTTTATAAGAAAAAAATCATAATATCAAGCGTCTTAAGATTTTTAACTACAGTATCACCATCTTTTATCGTAAACATTTATTTATTTTGAACTTTGTTGGTTATAGATTTTTGAGAAATTATTATTTATTGAAGTAATTTTAAAGAATGTTTATAATTAGAAATAAAATAATCATTGTTTAATAAAAGGGTGGTAAAGACAATATTTAGTTTTGTAAGGAAAAATAAAGAAAAGTAAAATATAAAATAAATATTTAGACTCCATCAAATAGAGTACAGTAGACAATTCTTCTTCACCAAATTTCCATTATGTTATCAATAGAGAATATGATGCATAATAAAAAAGTTTAGAATTTGTAATGTTCAAATCTAAAGCACTAATACAAATAGGATATGATAAAACTTTAAACACTGATATATTTAGAAATAAACATTACACTTAATTAGAATTCTCTAATTCTCTAATCTACTTGATAAATTTGAGACCCATGCAGCTAAGTAAAAATTCAATAATGCAGGTTGCCGTGATTAAAATTCGAGATAAATGTCGCCGAAAAAGCGCATCATCTTGAGACCATGGACGGTTTCTGAACTCCCAAAACCCTAATTCTTCTTTAAGCCAAATCCTAAATGGATCAAAAACATTAAAAAATATATATCTATTGAAAAAAGAAAAGGAAAGAAAAAGAGAGTCTTGTTCCATGGATATTATAAGCAAAAGAAAGTGTGGTATAGGAGCTCCATTAGTTTTTTCTGGAAAATTGAGTCTGGTAGTTTTTTCTGCAACTTGAACTTGGCTTCTTCTTCTTTTCTTCTTTTTGTTTTGGATTTGGATTTGGATCAACACTCACACTCAGTAGTTTTATTTCATAGAGTTTTGGAAGAATTGTTACGGTAGTTTTAAACTTGAACTTAGGGTGTTCTTCTTTTTCTTCTTGTTTTGGATTTGGGTTGGATCCAACACTCACACTGGGAGTTCTATTTCATCAGGAATTCTTGGAAAAAAGTTTGGTAGTTTTACCAGCATGGACTTAGGGTCTCATGCTTCTTCTTTTGGTTGGTTGGATTTGGATCAACACTCACGAGTCCTCGGATGGCGAGCTGGATGTGGGTGTTGATCAGTAGAATCGCAAGACGAGTACATGTTGCGGAAACTACGGAACTCATTCCCGAAATCACCCGGATGAGAATAGAACTTGAGTGTTGACCCAAATCCAAATCCAAAACAGAAAGAAGAGTAACGCCCAAAGTTCAAGTTGCGGCTACTAGACTCATTCGAGGCATCGTCGAGATGAAATAGAACTATTAGAATGAGTGAGCAGTCCAAATCAAATCAAAAGCAGAAAGAAGAAGAAGAAGACTGAGTTCCAGTGCGAAAAACTACTAGGCCTGAGCCACTCGAGAAAAACAATATATGCTGGAGCCTGCACTCTTTTGCCTGTATCCATGGAACAAACTTTCTCTTTTCTTTTCGGCTTTTCTTTTTCAATATTTTTAATGTAATGTTTTTGATCCATTTGGGATTTGGCTAAAGAATACTATGTTTTGTAGAATAAACGTCCACGGTCTCAAGATGTGGGACAGTTTCTTTCGGAAGACATTTATCTTAGAATTTTTAATTACCAGGCAACTTCGTAGATATTATTGAATTTTGATTAAGTTTATGCGGGTCTCAAATTTTCTTACTTCAGAGACTTTAATTTTGATTAAGTGTAATGTTTATTACTAAATATATCAATGTTTAAAGTTTTATCTGATCATATTTGTATTAGTGCTTTAGATTTGAACATTACAAATTCTAAACTTTTTTATTATGCATCATATTCTCTGTCATTTATACTTAATAAAATTTGGTAGTTAAGAATTGTTCATCAGACTCTATTTATTGAGTCTAAATATTTATTTTTATTTTTTACTTTATATTTCCTTACAAAAACTAAATATTGTCTTTACCACCCTTTCATTAAACAATGATTATTTTGTTTCTAATTTATAAACATTCTTTATAATTCTTCCCTTTATTCACTTCCATTTCATATAAAATAATAACTATTCCTCAAATAAATGACTAATAAAAATAAATAAATATACCAGCAGTTGTATAATTTTAATATACTTTATTTAATAAAATATAAAATAAAATAAATATACTTTTTGGCCTTCTGTTCGTTTTTTTTTTTTTGGTGTTTATGGATGAAAATCGAATATGATATTTTTGCTATTTAAATTTGAGGTACTATTCCAAAAGATTACATCTAAATTTTATTTTCAAATACAAATAGGTGTGAAGATATTTTAAAATATTTTGCACAATAATATATTTAATATTTATTATGTTCCCGCAGACATCAAATGATTGATCGTGCTGATATAATAAATGGGGTTAGGTAGGGGTATAAATGGAAAGTACCTTGGAACTGAATGGACCATGGACTAAATATCCAATGCTTTTTTCCATTTAGGGTCTTGGTTTATCATTATGACTTCAACTAATAGATATTAAGGCATTAAAATTCTCTTTTTTCCTTTTTAAATAATACTAATAATAAATAAATACATTTAAAAAAAAATAAAAAATAAAGTTTTTAAATCTAATAGTTTTTTAATAATATTAGTTAAAGTCTAAATGAAAATAAATCCCCTTTCAAAAAAAAAAAAAAATAAATCCCACAACAATGGCAACAATTTTTGCTCCATATTTGACTATGTTAAAAGGCATGACTTAAAATCATTCCAAAAAAGACCTTGAATACTTTTTAATACCTAGTGGATCGTGGACTATAAATCCAATATTTTTTCCATTTAGGGTCTTAGTTTACCATTATGACTTCAACTAACAAATATTCAATGTGGGCATTAAAATTCTCTTTTTGTTTTTTCCTTTAAATAATAATGATAATAAATAAATACACTTTAAAAAACACAGTTTTTAAATCCATTAGTTTTTTAATTATATTAGTTAAAGTTTAACAAAACAAATCCTATGACAATGGGACTATTTTTTGGGCTTTTTTGCTCTATATTTGACTATGTTAAAGCATGAAGTAAATCATTCTAAAAATGCCTCGAATAATACTTTTTAAGTAGTGATAAGTTTATCATTTTTTGCTCATAAAATGTCTCTTAATGTTTGGTTTCAAATAAATAATATATAACAATTTAAAAAAAAATCATATTTAATTCATTATGGACAAATATAAAAAGAAATGCAATTAAATAAAACTATTTTTTTAAATATATAGCCATTTATTATATATATATATATATATATATATATATATATATATATATATATATATATATATATATATATATATATATAGGTGGTAGTATATATATATATATATATATTAATTTTCTTCATAATATTATACTGTGTCTACAATTTTTTAATTTTTTTTACTTCTATGTACTTTTGTTTTAATTCCTATGCAATCTTGTCCCTTTATTAGTTGAATCATACTTTATGGGCGGGTCTCTTCATATTTCCTCTTTTTTTTTTATATCAAAATACCATATATAGTCGAAAAACTAATAATCCACTTATCACATTCATATTATTGGTTTTTTTTTAATGTAAATTATAATTAAAAAGCTACTTTTTTTTTATGTTAATTCATTTTGTATATTACGTTGTGGTATATTGTTCTTATAAGGATTTGAACTTAAATCTCCCGTAGTCCTTTCCCAACATTTTGCTAATTGAGTAGACCAGTTAAAAAATAAATTTTAAGAAATGAATAAATATATTTCTATGATTAGTTTAATCTTGTAGTTTTAATTAAAGCAAAAAGAAAATTATGTTCTAACTCACATCAATGGAATTGTTATCTTATGAAATGCTAAGAAGAAAATAAAAAAAGAAAATTGAAGGGGAAGAATGAACTAGAAATTCGTTTCCACTTTTCACAAATTTTCCAATTGTTCATCAAGTTTATTTATTTATTTTAAATTTCAACCTTGCTTTCCATAACGAAGAATCTGAGAATGTACAATTTTAAATATTTTTATTATATTTATTTTTCTCCCATAAAAACAAATTAATACAATAGTATATTTATTTTATATTATCTTTATTTTTTTGGGGTCTCACATATTTTGATTTGTCTTGAAGCTTTTAAATTTCTCAAATGGTAAAGTACTTGCATTTATATGAAAGAGGTCTTAAACTCGGAAATCCTTATAAAAAAGTGAATACTACAGCATAATAACCTAAAGTAAATAACATCAATTTTTTTATTTGATGGAATTAAAAATCACAAAAACAACAATTTTTTGGGCAATCACAAAAACAAACAATTAGGAAACTTTCTAATGAAGGTTTGTTCCTAATTTTATTTCACTTTGATAAGTTATCTTACCAAAATAATAAGTTTGATAAGTCAATATATAAATATTTTTAGAGTAGTCCTTGAGCCTTGGCTCTAGTAATAAAGGTGAAATGAGTTTATGAGAACTAGCTCTAACTGTAAATTACATTGAAAAGGAAATAACTTTTTAAATCATTCAAAATTTTTAGTTATTTTGACATTTATTCATTTTGTAGTTATTACGATGTGGTATTTTTTTATCGCCACAGAAGTATTCCTGCTTTAGTCGATGCACACAAGGAAGTGAAACATACCACATCCGCATTTTAATTCAATATTTGCTCTGACAGATCACGACTAAGAAAATTTACTACATTACACAACTCAGATTTTTGGGGCCACTGAACTCTACATCTCATATGTTTTCATAAAAACGTTGTAGTACTTTGTTATTGTAAGGGATTTGAACCATTTGCTATATAAATTTTAAATTTTAGTACTTTCAAACGCTTAAATTAAGATATTATTTAGGAAGTGTGTTTTATCTTCAAAGTGTTTTTTGTCAAATACTAAATATTTGAAAAATATAGAATCACTTTAAATATCTAAATCATTCTAATATTAAGATATTAAGAACAAAGTACTCATAACCTATTATGCAAAGTGAATATAAGTAAAAAAACTAATTTTAATATTACAAAATTGTGTTTTTTAAAGTATGTGTTTTATAGATATTTTTTCTAAAACACTTTCCATAAAATCAGTTCCACTTAAAATACTTTGAATAGAATCATCCCATATATATCTTCAATAATTACTATTATTATTAACAAGAATTTCAAAATAAATAGGTATTTCATAATTTTGTGAGTACAAATTTACTTTAAGTGTTTTAATAATAAAATTTTATCAAAATATGTTAATAGTGTAAATGGTTTTTCACATTGCTATATATGGTTAAAGGCCCCCAAATAGTTTATCAAATTTTGTGCTGATTCTCATTAAATGTCAAGGAATAATATTACTACTTTCTAATGTTTGATATTTTGTAAAAAAATAAAACTAATAAATATTAATTAAATTAAATTTGTTAACTTTTATTTATTTAAAAATGATTTAATCATAATAAAATAGAAATGAATAAGTAAATTATATTTAAAAATATAAATAAATCATTTATGGAGTTTTGCAGAAACTATTTATGTAAACTATAAATAAAGAACTATTGAAATATATAATATTTATTTTATTTTTACTTTTCTTCTTTTTACTTAAACTAAACATAGTCTTTTAAGTCTTACCCTTTTATTAAAGGGTGATTATTTATTTCCAATTATAACCATTCAATAATTTCTCAAAAATCTATAACCAACAAAGTTTATATTCTTTATTTTGGAAATTAGAAAAAGAAATATTTCTTGTAAAAAGATAGGATACTCGTAAAATCTTGTGAATTTGATATTATGATTTTTCTTATAAAAATAATTTAATATATTTTTCCCTTATTCATCATTTACATAAAATAATAACTATTTACTTCTCAAATAAAATGACTAATAAAAAAAAATACGATTAATGTATAATTTTAATATACTTTATTTACTAAAATATAAAATAAAATAAATACACTTTTCCCTTTTATTTGTTTGTTGGGTATTTATGGATGAAAATGTCGAATATTTTTGCCATTTAAAAAATAAAATTTAAGAAATGAATAAATATATTTCTATGATTAGTTTAATCTTGTAGTTTTAATTAAAGCAAAAAGAAAATTATTTCTCTCACTATGTTAATAAATGGAATTCGTAATTTTATTTGCAAACATTTTATGGAATGCTAGAAAATTTAAAATATATATATATATTGAAGGGGAAGAAAGAATTAGAAATACGTTTCCACTTTTCACAAATTTTCCCAATTGTTCATCAAGTTTATTTATTTATTTTAAATTTCAACCTTGTTGTCCATAACAAAGAATATGAGAATGTACAATTCTAAATATTTTATTATATTTATTTATTATTTAGTTTCTCCCATAAACAGATTATTCTGTTTATGATAAATAAGTATTTGAATGGCTTATGGAGTAATATTTCCCAACACACAACTAGCATTCTCATGGCACCATTTTATTTCCTTCTAACACAGGATTTACACTACTTGTTGTTCTTTCATTAATGGGAGGAGTGATGTCCCAAATTAATATTTAAAAAAAATTCACATATTTGAAATAATCATGTTAGTATTTTATTATGCGTCGTAATCGTAGTGTGGTATAGTTAATCTGATAATGTAATAAATTATTACTTTACTACGGCTAATTCTCCTTTCTTATGTCATGTCTTTAAACATTGAATGCTCTAATCAAGTAAATTAGACATATAGACTACGGTTTTAAATTTGTTCAAAAAGTTAATGTAAGGCAGAAATTTCGATTGGAATAAAATGAAATCGTAATTTTGATTACGAAATTATGAAATTACGGTTAAAAATAAGTAATTAATTAGATCTGCGGATAATGAAGCGGATTGTACCGTTGGAATCGTCTCATGAGAAATCTAGTTAGCAGTAAAATTTCGTAATTTTTAAGAGACGTCGGGTAGCGTTTTGACGTCATTTGTTAGTCTGGAAATGTGGAGTTACCTGATGCGACGAAAGGCGCGGATAAACGTGTCTTCATGTATAAGTGGTATGAGTAGAGGAAATAATGAAAATGGGCCAATAGGAAGTAGTCTCTTAGGAAGGCTTGTCAAATCTGGTAAGGGGCGCTAATGGGCGTTATAGGAATATGTTTTTAAGTCGTACAAAAGTAGAATGTGAATAGTGACTTGTCTTCTTAAATGGTTGAGACCAAAAACGTAGAAAGCGAATTCTTGTGCGGTGAGGCTCCAGTTTTGAGAGGCTTTGGGGAGAACCTGCAGATTTGCGATCAGGCGGATTGGCGGGACAAGGTGAAGGAGAAATGTTAACCTTGGCTTGTTCTGCGTGAATGCCGAGTTTCACGAGTTTTGACAGACTCGAGGCCAGGATTTTCTCTCTTGCACGTTTCTTAAATTTTAAGAGGGTTTTTAAGTGTTTCGATTGGTTGAAGTAGTGAAGTAGTTTGATCGTCTACCAAAACTTGGGACGAATTTATAAAATCTTGGAAGAAATAATGGGGCAGCCGTGGCTGCTCTAAGACTGATTTAGTGTGAAATGGGTGTTGCAGTGTTGATGCGTGTATTGCTGTAGGTATGGAAATATTTAGGAAATGGCCGTGTGATCTGCGGAGTTAATAAGTGAACCCCGTTAGTTGTGATTTTTAGGAATAGTAACCAACGAGGGTTTCTTATTCGAAATAATTCCCAAGAATATAGTTTAGTGAGTGTGTGTTTGGTTAAATGAAAATTGAATGCGAATTAGCATGTTTAACGTTAAAGTATTTAATTTTGGTGTTTTGAAATCTGAAGAATTTAATGCGTGTTGGTATGATATATTTTTGTGTAAATATATTCATGTATGCTATGATGATATTTTAAATGGTTTAGGCGTATTGGGCCGCGTACATTAAATTAAGTATCTTGTTTAGAGCATCACCAGGAACAGAGGTTAGTGCGTAGGATTGAGTCACAGAGAAAACGGAGTTCGGAGGTGATGCAAAATGTAAATTATCGGAGTGGTCAAAATCCGATAATATATATCAATAGTGAAGACTGTGAGTTGAGTATGTTTGATAAATCGGTAATTAAAGCACAAACGAATAATATATATGTCGATCGGTCGAAGATGGTGATTGATATATATTCATCGGAGAGGGTTGTCTACTAATAATATAATAAATTCTCATCTTTAGGGCTGGCGAGTGTGAGGGAGTCGTGAGGACTGGGATGGAGTTAGTCATGTAGACATTAGTAGGATCATTGCATTTGCTTGAATGGGTGTTCTTTTAGACGTTCTTTCTTGTTGGGTGGTGAGTAGCCCACTTAGGGCGATTCTCCTGCGAGCTTTAGGCTCCATGCAGGTCGTGGGACCCCCTTTATTTCTGGTGCGGGAGCGTGCGGGGGACGGCCGTCACAGAGGCGAGATTAGAAGAAAAGCGGATTAATGGCTTGGCGCGATATCTGCATGTATTAGAACTTTTCTGAATTTTAATATATGTTGTATAGAGTAAATTCTTTCTTTTGAAGCCCAGTGGATATAGTTGTTGTAGTATGATGAGTATTGTTTATGGGCCCAGTGGTAGTCTTACTCATATTGTGAATATATTGAATTTGATTTGGGACATGTATTTGCGGGTTATGTATTTGGGTAGAGCTCCGTCTGAAAGGGGCTACCATGATTTCCGTGAAAAATGTGGTCACCGAAGCGTTAACGCTCCATGTGAGTTATTGGGTAGTCAATGTTTTTGGAATTTTGAGGGCATCGCCAGTTAATATCATGATCATTAACTATGGTTTTATACTTCTGATTAAAGCCATTGATTGTGAGAAGTAGTAACTATGGTTTTAGGCTTTAAGTTAAAATTGTGTAATGACTACGGTTTTTAAAAAAATTTAAAATCGTAGTCACAAATTTAAGTCTAAAATTATACTCACTAACTATTTTAACTTTTTAAAGAAAATTTAAAAGATTTAGGTGATTTTGGACATTATTTTGAAATATGTGAGTTTGGAATTTTTATTTTATTTTAAAATAGGGACAAAAATCTAATTGAAAGAAGACAAAAAGATCAACCAATTCTCACCTAATAATGCTTTTCAAGTTTATAAACAAGAATTCATGATGTTTAATATGCAATCTTTAATTTTGTTATATTTTTTCAAAAAACACTTTTTAATCTAAAAGTGTTTTTCAATTGACCTGAAATAGGATAGTCAACCAAAGTACTTAAAAAAAAAAAATTATTTTGTGATAATGAGAAAATAATAATAGGCGGCTGTTAGAGGGCCAACCATTAATGGGCCTGATAACCAAAAAGGCCCACAATCATTATGATTTTAAATTTTTTCAAAAAGTTAAAGTCGTGGTAAAAATTGATTTTTTTTTAAACTTTAAAATTGTAGTCATCATCTTCATGTATTAATTTAAGGATTTTTTTTCAAAAAAATTATTTTGGGACAAAGCTCCATTTTTAGAAAGGCAACGTTTTGTTGAGTTCCTTTCTCATGTGAACTCTCAAAAATTAATCTGCAAATGAATTCTCTCTCTCTCTTCTTTTCAAGTAATCACAACTTCAAAATCATTCTTTGAAAGAATAATATGCAAGGCTGACAATAGTTTAGGCGTTATTTTGGTTTTATTTATATTTGTAAAATATTTTAAAAAATAACATTTTTTTTGACAAATCTGTTAAGCGAATTTTTCTCAAATTTTTAGAAAGGCGTTTAATACTCTAGCTAGGTAGGTCGAGTAAATTTGAGTTGGGTAAGCTCAATTATTTATCAAATCAAGTTTGAGTTTCGAGTTTTTTAATCGAGTTGAGCTCAAGCTTAAGATATCTAATTAAGCTGATACTCTACCCTTATCCTGATCTTGATGAATCCAAATACTACTTAAGACTTCATGTTGCTTGAAGAATCAGAAAACTAGAGCTTTTACTTGTGGTTATGATGATATCTTTTTTTCTTTTTTTTTGATAGGTTTAAAATTGTTTGAAAAGGAAAGGTAGACCAAGCAATTGTGCGATCTATAAACATAACCTGATCTAACATGTTTCGTGTCATGTCGTATTTAATTATTAATTGGGTCGTGTTTGAATTTATTATTTGGACACGAATTGTCATCATAGGAAAAGGTATATTCCTTCTTTTTTTTTGTGAACACACATGTCTTGTTTGTTTGTTTAATATCTTTAATAGGGGAATAAAGATACTATTAATCAATGTTTTAAACATTTGATCGAATCTATAGACCACCAATATCGTGATTCGATCATTGTTTAAACCCCCAAACACAGGTAGTAACTTTTCGGTTAATCGTCGATTCGATTTGATAAGCTTAGATACCTTAGCTATGTGATTAACTTGATAGTCCCAAAGGCCAAAAAGTAGATCATAATGTTTAATTTCCTTTTAAGATACCACTTTAGTTGTTATCTTGCAAACATATTTGCAGTTGAAATCTGATTCTTTCTTTGGAACAATCCTTTTTCTTTGAAATAAGACGACTTACCTTTCGATTGCTCTCTATTTCTTTTACAAAAATGCATGACTGAAAATGTTTATTTAATTTTTCCAATAATTTTATTATTATAATTGTAAGTAAAGATTAGAAAGCTGTAATTAAATTAATTAGAAAGCTGTCAATTAAATGTATATAGAATAATAACCTCCACTTCATAACAAGGGAAAACAAAAGAAAAAGAGAAGAAAAAAGAAATCACAAACACCTACAATCAAAACCTGTGAGTTTCCAACTGCATAAATCATAAATGGAGACAGTATTGATTGAACTAGGGTTCATTCATGACTGATATATATATATATATATATATTAACAAAAACTGTTGTATCCCCACTTAAAAGATTACAATAACTGAATCCCCAATTAAGATTTCAATATTACAAATTCAACCCCAGGCGATACTAGTGTTCTCAATTGTTGCTCCTCGTCACTCTGGAGCTCCCTATAACCATCCATACTATCACTATCTGGATTGGGATTGCGTGTATCAATAATAATTTTCTCTAGTAAAACAACAATTTCAATAATATGCTTGAAAAGCTCAAAATCACAGGCATTACGATAACCTGCAATTTCCACCACTTTGAGGCATGGATGCCGATACCTGGCTGCCTCCCTCATATTTGCTCTTGGTGCTTCTTTTAAACTATCATCCCAATGATAGCCATTAAAATTATTATAAAAATTAAAATACATGTACCATTTAATCAAGCGACTTTGGTAAAGTAGATACATTATTAAATCACATAAAACAAAGATTAAAGTTTTATTAATATAGTGTTACCAATAATTAAGAACGCTTTGTATATAATATACATGAAAAGAAAGAAGCTTTTAACGTTATCATGTCAAATAATCAAGCCATTCTGATTTTTCGTATATGCATAAAAATTGACAAACATTCTTACGCAACACAAATCTACGCAAGTTGGGCGATTCTTGATCGAAGTGACAAGAAATCGAGGAGACTAACATTAGACCACCTTCCCCTGATCAATACAAATTGGCGAGGTTTTTAGTTAAACGTATGTAATCCTCCGGTATTTCCTAAAAAAAAAGGGAAAGAAACAAACCATAGTCAAGGAAAAACATATACACCAAAACAAACATGTGAGAAAACAGGAAACTTAAAACTTACTAGTTTCCCATGACCAGACATCAATTGAATTCTCTAATTTGAGAAAAACAACATGAAAAGATTTGAAACATAGCCCGGGCATCCAACATGAACAAAATAGGATTAATAGATACCTCAACAAGCTTTGGTGCATTCTTAAGAAGCATCGTCTTTGGCTTCGTTCCAACATAAGTAAATGAAACAAGGTTTGTCTAGATCATGGAGTTTAACTCTGACATCTCACCACCTCTAAGTACCTCGACAAGAGACGACAACAAGTTTAAATTTCTCAAGCGGAGATGAGATGTAGAGATGTCGTTCGAAAGGGGACAATTGGATAAAAGTATTCAATAGGCTTTTATCACCAGCTTCTTGTAACCATGATAAAGTCTTGAGAGCTTGAAACCCATAAACATGGAGGAGGATTTCTTCAAAGGGGACGATGCACTCAATCCAATACTCGGTGTGGAAGTATATAGCATTTGTCAGGAAAAGGCTGCTTATTAAGATTTGACAAGCTGAGCTCAACCGTGTGAACTCTATTTGATAATGCAAACCCAATCCATTGATCAATATGAGAGCTAGATGCTTCATCCAAATTATAACAAACTCTAAATTCATCTATGTTTGGGCCTCTATGTTGTTCCAACACCTCAGAAACCCACTTCTTGTACACATGATCTCCTAGCGGAACTCTGTAACAGTGCCTGGATATATCATTAGCATCAAAATTGAGAACCGGAATACGAGTCCAAACGTATCTCCATGGCTTCGAAAGAACACTAGTTCGTCTTAGCTTCCTAAGGAGTCAAGAGATAGTATTGAAACAAGAAGTTCGGTAAATGACTCGCTCATTCGATCTTTCCCCTAATCGAGATATATATATATTCTAAGGTTATCAAACTGCTAACGAAATTAATCTAATCTAATCTAATCAATAGATTTATATTCTACTGCTAAAATTATGAATCTCTGATACCTCCGGTGACGTAAGCCTTGCCCTCTTCCTCTGATCTGCGCCTTCCATTCGAGACTGCAATCCACAACATACAAATCAAATTCAAATTCAAATTCAAATTCGAAGATGGGAAAAAAAAATTAAACTTTTTCCGATTCTTTAAATTTATAAAAACCGAAACTTTTCACAAACTGATCGAAAGGAGGAAAGCTCAGCTATTACCGATGTTGCCATATTTCTGAATTTCCGATTTTTCGTCTCCTCTTAGAAACCCTACGATAGCTCGTTATAAATACTGTCTTATTAGGTGATACTTCAAGTAATTACTACAAAAGACTATGTTTTATAACACTTAAAACTCTGCATAAGTCTTTCAGATTTAAGAGAGAGAAAGAAAAAAAATTAAAAATTGGACAAACGTGTCCAAGCATGCTAGGTCCACAGAGGAAGATAATCGTTTTCAACGGTGTCCTACTATGCTTCATGTCATTTCCTGAATCTCAATCATTCTAATATTCAAGAAAAAAATGAAAAAAAAAAATCAAATTTATCAAATCAAAATTTGGATAAATTTTATGCATTTTATATGATTGCAATCAACAGTCCGTGATCTCGCACATAACCGCGTACATTTTCCTCCTTTAAAACATATGAATTCTAGTCAACAACTTCAAACTTTCAATTGAAGTGAATCTGCAGGGCTTGCTCTCGAAAATTCTTTTCTAATTCGAGGTCAAACATAAACACAGAGCGGAGTGGTATACCTTTCTGAAGAATTTGGGAGCGCCTCCGGAGTGGAGCCTGTCGATCTCAAAAATCGTAGCATGGAGAATTCCATGAAGCTGAACCTCATTGGAATCAGACATTTCTCACCTGCCAAACACAAAACCAACCACTTGTTTCAGATCATGATCTGAAAAACAAACAAACAAACAAACAGACGCGTCTGGTTTCCAAAAAAGCATTAAAAAAAGTGAGAAGAACAAAAATCTCCGGCTTTGAGGATCAGATCATGACTTTCAATGAGGAAATGGAAGCAGTACCTGATCGAAAAATAAGAGATAAAAATTGAAAGTGAAGATTTGGATCTGAGGCCGAGTTCAGTAAACAAGAAAACTGTGATCCGAAAGGGGAGCCCCGGACCCGACAAAGTTATAATAAAAGGGAATTTTTGGAAATTTCGACCCTTTTCTTTTGGGTTATTTAGAGAAGGTGTCTTTTCCTTTTCCACATTTGCTTTTTGCATCCACGCTGTCGTTTGCTATTAGTTTTCTTATTATTTATTTATTAAATTAATTAATTCGTTGGATTTTATTATCAATCCACAATAACTTCGCTCCATTTCTTTTCCTTTACCGACATTAAAAGATAATATATGTATAATAAAAATTAATTTTTATATGGGTTGGGGAAACCCTACCCCATCCCTCCCTCCTCCTTTTATACTCGTCTTATTCTTTTACCTGTATTTTCACCAAATAAAAGAAATCTTAATTTTTTTATTTTATCATTTTTAACTTAAATCTCTTATTTTTCAAGTTATCGTTGTTTTATTATAGGGTTTGATTTATCGTCGGGCCCTTTATATCTCTTTTTTTCATTTCTTTGCTTAATAAAATTATTATTCCAAAATATTTAGGTATTATCTTGTTTTTTATGTTATCGATGTCTTATTATGACTTTTGGTTTATTATCATTGGCTAATTTTTATCATCTAGACAATTCAGACAAACAAAGATCCATAAGTCTTATCAAAAATATCAGTTAGTATGTTGAAGAATCGAAGTCATAGATATTAACTTGGGTCGGTTATGGTTTTTAGCATTTTTTATATTGGATTTATCATTTATTTCAAGTTTGAATTAATAAGATTATTTTTCCGTTCAAAATAATAATAATTTTATATATTTATATTTATTTAAGATTATTTAATCATTACATTAAAATAAACTAACTAAAACAAGTCTAAAAATATTAAAATTAAATTTGGGTTGAAAACAATTTTTAAAATATAGAAAACACTATTTTAGTGTTTTCTAAAAATTGTTATCTTTTTTTAAACGGTTCTTTTATTTTTGTTCTTTAAAATTAGTATTTTTTTCTATTTTTCCTATTTTTTAAGAAAAAAATACAGACCAAAATGTGTTTTTCATGTTTTCGTTATTCTCATTTTTCCATGTTTTCTTCTTTTCATTGTTTTTAATCTTGTAAAAACAATTTTTCAAATTACAACCGAGCATACCATTCCTTATTTAATTTTAATTTTAATTTTTTCACATATTATTTCTTTTATTTTTCCTCTTTATTTACTTTTTTTTTTTTTGTGTATTTTACCTTGAACTTTTCCAAACTAAACATAGTCTAAATATCCTCTATTCACGAGATTAAAAAAGAATTTTTCTAATTCTAAACATACATTTTCAGGTGTAATTTACTTGAAGAATAACCGAGTCCAAAATCATCTTTTAAATATATTTTAAGTAAAATTAAAATTAATTTTCAAAAATCAACCTTAATTAGATCTCATAGAAACTGTTTTACAGTTGAAATAAATTCAAAACAAATAAACATGTTCTAAATGAATGATATTTTTGTTGAATCTCTTGAATTATCCCTACGTATTTAAAATATAAGATAAATGTAATTTTATATAAACTATTAAATAAAAGTTAATAATTCTAAAAAAAAATGATGTATGGGAAAAACAATATTATCCCAAACATTAGAATGTCTCGAATTGATTTAGTTTTTTGATAAGGAAATTTCAAATAAGTTTCTAATTCTAAGAAAATATTTAGTATATATAAAAATATAAAAATGAAAAAAAAGATGATAACATTGGTATGTTCCAGAGCATTAAAAAAATCTAGAGCTTTTACCATTAAAATAGGTAAAGGATATATTGAGGAGATGACAATTTACTATCTTAAAACTTTGATGTTTTAAAAAACAATATTAAAAATTAAATGAGAATAAACACAATAATAGATAATTTCATTATTAACATAAATAAATTTTATATACTTGTACTTTTATTCACTTTTACATATTAGATTGTGTTGCTTTGTCCATTCCATGCCATTCCCACTTACCTACCATATGAGTAGGACTTCAAGACAATAACTTACATAATATTAAGGGTTTAGAATCTTCATTAATTATCAAAGTTTCAAAATCTTTATAGTAGCAAAAACTTGTAATAGTAAATTCATAGATGTTAAAATTTTTCCAAAATATATTAATATTAAAAATAACCGAAATTTAATAGTGTAAATTTTTTTTACTAACTTAAATTTTAAAATTTAAATAAATAGAAAATTAAATTAATTATTTTTCATACAAAAATTTTCTTGTTTTTAAAAAAAAAAAAGTAGGTGAAGAATTGGAGAAATTGGGGAAGACCACAAATAATATAAAGTGAGGGGGGCGTTATCACAAAATGATGGGGGTGTCAATCACTCATGTGGCGGCACTACACGATAGCTCATTATTTTCTTCTTTCCGCACTTGGAAAAATGAGTTTTGTACGGATATAAGTTATTTAAAAAAAAATAAAATAAAAATTAATATAGCGTTAGAAATAATTAGAGTAAAGGGTTTAATCACACGTAGTGAAACGCATCGGCATTTGAAAGTCGAAACCGACATCTCAAGGCGGCGAACTTTTAACGAATTTAAACTGCTAAATTCTCTGGCGTTGTGGGCGCCGGCGTTATTGATCGAATCACGGCGTTGCTTGGCATTGGTGAATTAAGTTTAGTCGAATACGGCGTTGTGGAACAACGGCATTTGGTTGAATTAAGTTTCGCGCCGCCAGCTGCACTAACCTGCCTCTTCGCGAAAGCAAATTGCTTTTATTCCCCCTCCGCTGGAAGTAAGCTTCAGTCCCTGGGAGGCCCAACCATTTAAGAACTTTGTCCAGCTATTCAAATTGAAAAATATTCCATTTAGAGATCAGATCACAAGCAGTTAAAGTGCAATTTTAGATCCTTTGTTGCTGATTGCTGAATGATAAAACAGGAGTAGGTCCTAACCTTTTCAACGTCAGAATGAAGCCCTTCAGAGTATCCAAATACTAGGTACTCTGCTATCAACCCTGCTACTATTACACAAGAAAAGGGTCGGTTCGGAGCAACAAGGAAAGAAAGAAGTGAGAGGGAAGAAAGAAAAACACAATTAGCAAATGCGTGGTCTGATGATAAAGCGATTGAGTAAGTTAAATTCAGCGAGTGCGATGCCGGATGTCGGTTACGTATTTTGAATGTCGGTGTTAAGTTGGCGGCGTTAGCTGCCGAGGAGTGCTGAGCAATATGTTTAATTTTATTTGTTACCAATGCATATCCGTACAAAACTCTGGAAAAATATCATTCTGTTTCCCTAAACAGTATTTTAAATTGTCTCGGAATCCCAGGCACCGTCCACATGTGCGTGGACGGCATCAAATCCTGAGAACTCATTGGGGAATCGACACGGGTTGCCGCAGCGGATAATTTCTCAGTAAGACCGACCGTTTGGACCGGTTAGCTCTTTTTTGTCTTTACATTTGGGCCGTTTGGACCGTTTGGAATTTATTTTTTTTTGAAAAATAACTCAATTTAGACAAAAATACACTTTATCCTTGTAAGGAATGATTAGTTTTACAATCAAATAAATCACAATTTGTAAATCTCACACTTCTCTTTTTTAAAAAAAAAAAAAACCTCAATTTAGACAAAAATACACTTTATCCTTGTAAGTATATACATGTCTCTTATGAAATGAATGATTAGTTTTACAATCAAATAAATCACAATTTGTAAATCTCACACTTCTCTTTTTTTTTTTTTTGAAAAATAACTCAATTGAGACAAAAATACACTTTATCCTTGTAAGTATTCGCATGTCTCTTATAAAATGAATGATTAGTTTTACAAAAAAATAATAAGGTTATTTTTGTCAAAATATGATCAAAATTTGTGAAATAGTTAGATGACGTTTGTCTTTTTTGCTTATTTTTTAAAGCAAATTGTTTTAAGACTTTAGATAGTTTGTTTTTCATTTTTGTATAATTTATTTCTGAATTTTTTAAAATTTATTCTGAAAAAAGTCATTATTTAGAATCTGTACAAAATCCATATAGAATATTTCAAACTATTTTAACAAACACGAAAATATTTTAATTTTGTTTTCATCAATCTATTACTTTTAAAATTGTTAATTATATATATATATATATATATATATATATATATATATATATATATATATATACTATACCTGTCATTTTAATTTTTAATCATAACAATAAAGGTTATTTGATGAATAGTCCTTTAAAAAACTAAATTTAAAAAAAATATAATCTTTCATTAATTTTTATCTTATTTTGGAAAAAATACATTGTTTTCTTATAAAAATAGTTTTTTATTTTTTCAAAGATATATGTAAATACATGAAATTGACAAATAACATTTTTGTCTATTATGAGTTATTCTTTGAGGAAAAATGGAAATGATTAGCTTTATGAATTTTAAGTTATTTAAGATATTTTAACCAAATATTTATATTCTTAAAAAAAAGTTATATCATAAATACGTAAATAAGTATTCACTTAAATTATTTTCTTAATATATTTAAAATGTTTATTTTAAGCATATAAAAAAACAAACGATTTTATACTCCTACTTAATACTATTAAACCTTATTAATCATTTAAGGGCGTTTGTTTTTTAATTGAATGCTATCTGGATGTTAAATAAGGCTTAATAATATTAAGCATGAAATTATTTGTTAGTTAATATTGTATTTTTATTAGGTATTAAGTTGTTTGTTTTTTTAATATTGTATTTTTATTAAGTATTAAATTGTTTGTTTTTTAAATACTGAAAATTAATATCTTAATTATATCAAGAAAACAATTGTTTAACTTTAAAATGAAAAATATTTATATAATAATTGTATTACATCTTAACATATTAATAAAAAATAAAAAAGATAAAATTATTATGATAACAAATTTATTGTATGTTTCAAAAATTATTATTATATTTATCTATTTTATATAATTAAAATAGAATATAAATTAATTGTTAAAAAATATATTGATAACAATGAGATTGTTCATTCAAAATGTCCTATGTAGATTTTAAAGATTTTAGAATATTTTGGGAAGATTTAAAACAAATTACGAAGATTTTAAAATATAGTTTTTTCCTTTTAAAATATGACTTTTTCTAAATAGAAAATCCAAATATAAGTAATTTTATATATGAAAAATTTTTTGTTTTTCTATTCAAGATTTTTAAAAAAATTCATAATAAGTCATACCAAAAAAAAAAAAAAATTGGTGTAATTCTGAATGAAAATTGCTTTTAAAAAAATCGAAAAAACAAACTCCCCTTATAAGTGATTATTTAAGAAGCCCGTTATAAGTAATTCTTCAAGAAAAACATGAAAATTGTTAGTTTTACCAATTTTTAGTTATTTAAGATATTTTAATCAGATATTTATATTCGGTATAAAAAACCAAAGTTATATCGTAATTTACACAAAGCGGTGGCCGGCTTCGGGGGTCGTTATGGCCGTAGCCATGAATACGCAGTAATGCCCGTATCACATTGGACTGTACATGATGAAAATGCCCGCCCAGGCTTACACATCATACTCATCAAACATTTCTAACCAACTATATTACAATAATTCGAGAGTTGATTCACGTCGCTCTTATTATAACATATATTAAAGAGTTTAGAGTTATAATACATGTTTTACATATCAAAGTACTGTCATTTTCTTCTGTGGCCTCACAATGAGGCGCCGTCTTCGAGATACTCCATGTACTTGGAAATAATGATCCTCGACGGTGGCGATGCCGATAGAGGAATTATCACCGTGGGTTACTCGCTAAGTCGCGTCTGATGATTGGCGTAAACGCGTTGGCAATCGTGATCTGCCCGAATGTCTACATACTGATCCTATGTCTCGAGTCCTCACGACTCCTGCACGTCACAGCGAATGCGAAGCCGAAACGCCGTTTCAAAACAAAAAGTTTTGTTCTTGAAAACACCTCTGCGAGTTTGATAACCTGTTGGACTACCACTCCAAGGCGGGTGCTGGATCATTTTCTGAACGGTCTGGTGAAGCCTCAGATGTCTTGTTGGAGGCCCGAAACTGCCAGCAGTGCCCCGAAAGAAAAAGAATTTTCGGAACGAAATTCCTTTCCGCAATCATTTTCCATTTTCATTTCTTTAAGTATAAGTATGCTGTAACAATTTTCTAAGTTACCCAGGTGCATATCAAATACATTATGCTGCATTTTCACAATAATTCATGTTAATGTATCAAGCATGCATATATCATAACGTGCAACATCCTTATACCATGGATAATTATAATTGATACATATAATTCTCCTCCATGCACAACCCATGTTAATACACATTATACAACATACATTAACATGTCATATTCACCTTCGTGTTGTCGCACAAGCCACCAACACACAACCTAACTGGACAGCACTAACCTACCTGATTGGTCAATGTCCTCCTGGGGACATGGCTGCAATAATCGACTCAATGGGCTTTCCATAGGTCGAGAACACCAGAAAGCGGAGTTGGACCCGAGAAGAAGTTATGACGCTTTTTCGAGAGTTGGAGGTCACACATGACTAGGCAGTCCTACCCGGATAGCCTACCTTACTTGCCCGGGAGCCCCTCTCCAGCCAGATCCGGTACCCAATGTCCTCCATAGGCATACGGTTGGAATCTTGACTCAATGGTCTTTCCATAGAGTCCAAAAACACCCAAATCGAAATTCGGATGAAGAAGTTATGACCTTCCGAAGTTGGAGGTCACACATGACTAGGCAGCCTTACGCGGCTAGCCTACGCACCCTACCCGACGCCCCTTCCGGCCAGCCGGCACCGCCCTCAAAGGCATCGGATGGAAACTTGACTCAATGGAGCACCAATAGGGTAGAACACCCAAATCGAATTAGGACCCGAAAAAGTTATGACCTTAGTTGGAGATGCATGACTAGGCGGTTTGCATTCTTCCTTACCTACCCGAACGCCCCTTCAGGCGACTCCTTGCCTTGCCCTCCACAGGCATCCATTTGAAACTTGACTCAATGGGCTTTCCTGTGGGTTACTCCTACCTAGTGCATATGTGGCAAACAATCACACTCAGTAAATACATGATCTGGCGAGAAGTGTGATCTCATGTCTGGAGTCCTCAGCACGACTCCCTGCTTTATACCCTAAGCCGATTTGCGAGTAAAAATCCAGGTTTAAAATAAAAGCTTTTTGTTCTCGAAAACTTACTACGAGTTTAAGTCATTATTGGACAACCCTCGAGGCGGGAATCACGTTGGATAATCCTCTGGAAACAATTCATAGGCCCCTCAGAGCGTGGTGTTAGACAATCTCAAACACAATTCTCAGGAAAATCTTAGTCGAAATTCCTTTCTAACATTTTCCTTTTTATTTTCTTTCATGTCATGCACTCCTCCACAATATTCTAGGGTCCCAGTGCATATGGAATGCATTATGTCAATTAAAATATTCATGCTAATATATATATTTTTCTGTATATATTAGCATAATTAAATTCACACAATTCATGTTATTCAAATTACAACAATAACACAAAATTAGCTCACATGGGCTACAATTAACCAGTAAACAATTACATTTGAATCCCAAACCACAAAATCACACAACAAAATCACGTGAACACTGAAACCCTCGGGTCGGCCTTCATTCCCACGGCCACAGATTTCTCCGCTGGTTTCAAATGTTTTGAGACCCGGGGAGTGCGACTAAATAATGCCTCGAATATCCTAATCATTCCTGGCTCTTAGCCAAGAATAACACAAGTAGGAGAAGACCCTACCTCTTGGGTTGTCGAAACTACACCAAATCGATGCTGCAACGTGGCCTCGCCTCGTGGGAACAACTTTACTTCTTGACCCAAACGAGGCAGACGGTCGAACATGTGGGAAATCTAAGAGAGGGGAGTCCCAATCTCTCTCTAAAATCTGGTTTCCCAACTCAACGTGAACATTTTTGCTTTAACGGAGAAAGACTATTGCTCTTTTGTTTTTATTAATTAAGCATTCAAAAAATTCCATCCATGTCATGTTTATTGCATTTGACGCATGGTTTAATCTAAGCCATTCATTCTCATCATCTAGCTAATCGTACAACATGTACTCACCTTAGGTACATGTAGTAGTGACTTTGTCACATCACATGTCTCTCACAAGCCTTTTTATGGCACTCGACACATGGTGCCTCGAAAAGCGTGAAATTAATACATGTAAAATTATTGAAATTAAAGTGGTAGCTAGATTTCCACGAGGCGATTCCAACGATGAAGTTAGTTTGCGTCATCAGAGATCTAGAAACATTTCGGATTTTACCCGAAGTACCATTTTACCACCATTTGATCGAATTTTACGGGGTTTCTGGTCTCCTCGCTAAAGGAATTTCGGTCAGAAGTGCGTACGTCCCATTCTGAATCGCGTGCGTATGCGGCGTGCGTTTATCGTGTATGTAAGTAGTCATTTAAGTATTAGCTTGACTAAAACCACGTACCCTATGTAACCATACACAGCCTGCTTGATGTGTGCGCTGACCTTCCCAAAGTCACGATCAGCGACCGATGGGGCGTGCTTTAATCCGTATCATGAATGACATCCATATCACAGAACGCTGCTTGGCTCGCCAACTCGATACAGTTCGCGATGGGTAACTAATCGAGTCGAGTCAGGCTCCTGTCACCCGACTCACAAGTCTCGTGATAACCATGACCGTGTGTTTTCTCTCTTGAGCCTTGAGAACTTTTAATTTTACCTTGCGGAGTCTCTTACGTCCACATAGAAATTTTGGATATCACTTGAATTACTCTTCTGGCATGCGAAATTTTTGATATCTCCACGGGTCTCTTACACCCACACAGAAATTTGGGATATCTCCTCGAGTCTCTTACACCCACACAGAAATTTGGAATATCTCCCCGGGTCTCTTACATCCACACAGAAATTTGGGATATCTCCTTGGGTCTCTTACACCCACATAGGACCTTTCGGATATTACCGCGGGTCTCCTTCACCCAAACTCCAAGCTTTTTCACATGAGGGGATTAACGGCCCCCTTCTTGCTTTGCTCAACTCACATTAATTACTCTTCATTTCCTAATTTGAATACTTAGTGCTTCATTGGAGCGTGATCCGAAACAAACTCGACTCACGCTCAGCCCCAGAGTGGTGAATGATCATCTAGTGCACCCACCCGACTCGTCTGCGATGTCACGTGCACCACGAGCTTCGATCGATCCCAGGGTCCACCATGAGCAAAATCTCGAGTCTACCAACTCCTGATCGACCTATCATGTCGGCTCTCGCTACGTCGCAGGAAAAAACATCGCTTTAGGCCTGCAAAGGCCCACCGACCTCTAAGCTGAATTTGTCACACAAGATGCATTAATGAATGAATATGATGCATCAATTCAAACGCTACTCTAGTCAACAAGTGCGAGAGGTGCAGAAATGCCGCACTGCATATCAGCTAATCTGAGCCTTCGATCTGCTACCATGAGATCTTTGCCTCCTAGGATAATCTCGCCTCCTTATCTACTGAAATTTGTGGCAATGGTAACATACGTCATACGCTTAGCTTGACCGAGACTTTACGACTGTAACTCCACAATAGTCCAACCCCGACCTACGCTGCGGCCTGGCCTATGTGACCGTCGCAAAAATCTTGAGTCTTTGATGCGACTTCCCTGAAGACCAATCTTGGTTCCTCAGCCCATCTTGAGTATGGAGAAAACAGCATCTGCTCATCCCCACAGTGATTGGGGCCTTGCCGTCCCCAAGCCTTGGGATCCCTACCTGCGAGAGACAATCCTCCTCATATGTCGAGTACATTGGCAATGGTAGCAAGACTCCTGGCACTAAATCCTTTGATTGGGGCCAGGGTGTCATATCCTTGGAAGTTCACTGCCTCGGTGAAGCGATCCGTCAAAAGTGTAATCCGGTGTCGGCGAAATAATATATCACTGCTGCTGTTAGTGCCAATCTAGCCTTGGTCACGATAACCTTGGCCTTTGCTTTGAGGTCAGTCTGAAGCAAAGTCTTCTATTTCTTTCCCACTAGTTGGAAGAAGATGGATCTTCCTTCACACTCTTAGTCTGAAGCATCCATATCTTGAATGTCTCGTATGTCATCTACTCCTCATATAATTCGATGGAGGATGATGTGTCTGCGCTGGAGGTCGTTTGACACGCCTTGGCCTATTGCACATGCTTGTGCGTGCGCTGGCATTCTGATTCTGTTGCCTCGTGAAAGGCCTGAGGTGGTCGATGGTGCGGCCGATTACCTCGTGGGCGACCTAGTCCTTGCCTCGATAGCCATTTGCACATGTCAAATGACAAGTTAGTTTCTTGTTATCTCTAAGGTGTAAACCTGACCAGAGACCTATTCACATCTAGAAAGAATATTTTATTTCATACCTGGCTTGTCCATACATTCTAGGTAATGCAAGGCAAATAAGTTCATATATTAATCATATTTAAAAAAAAATTGGCTATTTCAAAACATTTTATTTTTAAAAATTATTTTATTTTTTAAATTTTTATTTTTATTTTTTGAAAAACCAGTGAACGATTGCTCATAGACAATGTTTCATGAACGATATCTAACAGTGGCCAAACGATTACCTTGGTGCTTGGGTGAGTGCATGGTGCACCGAGGACCTAGGCTCTACGTGCACCTTTGCGCGTGCGCCCGGGCGAGCGGCCCAGGCGCCGTGTTGTCAGGCACACACTAGTGATGTCGTGGCCCCTGCGGTAGTGTCGTGGCCCCTCGATTGATTGTCAGCGGGCGTCCCTGCTTGGGTGGCTGGCAGCACCGCGGCGTGATTAGCCGCCATCGGCGACCTCTTTGTATTTGCCCGTCACGATACAAACTTTGTAGCCAGCCTTGAATTTTGCCTTTAGCGGCGGGTCGCGCATCTACTCCCAGCCGTGTCATTAGGCGCATGCTCGATCGTGTCAGCGGCGTTCTTTGCGCGCGTGTCGCCATGTCTCGCGATACCTAGCGGTCGGGCCGCCCTCCTGTCGCGTCGCCCCGTCGTATCGCGACTCAAATCCCGGCGACCGGGCCTCTCTGCATCCGCGATCTGAAGCGATTTATGTTGTGACCGCGCCCCTTGACCTAGGTTCTTGTGTCTTCTTGCCTCCCTTCTTGCGGTCGTGCATGTCGTGACCCATCACAGCCTTATCGTGGCGTGCCCTTTATGGCGCCCCGTCGGTCGTGTCGCCTCTTGGTGCACCAGATCATGCTCACTACTCCCCAATACTGTGTCCGCGATACAATTCCTTGTATACGTGACGATCTTGAACAAATGAAGCGATAGCCCATCGACCTCTGCACATTTTATTTATTTATTTATTTTTCACATCATTTTTTTCATTTGTTCTATATTGAAGATAACAAAAAAATCATTTTTTCATTTTTCAGTAGAACAAAATAAATTCATTAAAATTTATTTTATTTTATTTTTTTTTCAGGTTGCAACACTCAGCATAAAAAAATTTACCATCAACTTACGCCTTTTTTTTTTTTGTTCATTTATTAGAAAACCACGAATATATATATATATATATATATATATATATATATATATATATATATATATATACTATATATATATATATATATGTTTTTTTTATTTATTTTTTTCATTTTCGGTAGAACTAAAATATTCATTTCAAAATTTTTTCCTTGTTTTACTGCACTGTAAACCTAGAAAAATTCCTCTCAATACACCATTTTTTTTCTATTTTCCAATAGCCTCCTTGCTTCCTCTCGCCAAATGCAGTAGCTTGAACCTTTGCAATTCATACACTCAAAATTTCAAAGTTTAATTACAAACTCTTTTTTTCTTGTACCATGGAAAATTTTTTCGAGGATTTCCTGGCTTACAATACATTTCTTATTCAAAAGCTGAACTCTTTTGTCGAGAGAATTTTTTTATTTTTTTTTTGTTCGATTTTGAACCATTTTGTCAAATTTCTCAAACACAGGTTACATTTTTTCTAGACCCTAATGTTCTACATTTTCCTATATATTCACCCGAGCATATAAACCACGCTTATAACACACAATTCAATCACACATCACATTTCATTCCTCAAAATGCACAAGGGTGCATGATCTAACATGTGCCCATCAAGTCCTAGGTAGTCGTATACCTATGCTCTACATTCTAAGACCATGGCACAAGCGAGTCCCATTACTAGTGCTCCTGCATGTGCCTCGCTGAGCTCCCAGGTGTCGTTTACCTTAGCTCGTGCCAAGTGAAGGCTGGTATCGGGACTAAACTTATGGATACCCAGGCAGGAGCTCCTGGGCGGTAGTATACTGAAGTTACGATGCCAAGTTGGCGCCCATTTCCCGGTCCGTTGACAACGTCGACCACGGAATATTCATGGATGTCGGAGCGGCAGACACCCTCATGGTAGGGTAGAGTCTCCTTTATGCAGGGAGCTCTACCCAAAATATAACATCCCAATCACACTTAGCCTTTGTCCCAATATTTTACAAAGACCACACAGGGTCCATATACAATTAAAATGAGTAAAAATGGCCACGTGGGCTCATGCGATCAATACTCACTAAAATATCAACAAAACTATATTACATGGTTGAAGTTAAGAAATCACTCTTAATTCAAAACATATATTAAAATTTAAAAATTCATACATAATGTCTAAATTTAAATATCAGCAAATCGGCTTTCTTACAAAACGCGGCTCCCAGTAGTGCGTCGTCTCCTGTCTGTTTCTCTGTACGCAAAATAGTGATCCTCAGCAGGGGTGAGCAATGCCCGGTAGAGATAATTTCCTACGTGGGTTAACAAAAACAATCTTGCGTGTCATGGCAAACAATCACCTCAAATAAATACATGATCTATGAATGTCTACATTACCCAAATCCATGTCTAGTCCTCCCACGGACTCCCTCTTTGTCTTCGTAGTGCGAATAAAAATACGATTTCCAAAGCAAAGCTTTTTGTTCTAGAAACTTACTCTTAGAAATTTAGGTAAAATTTATTGACGACCTAAGAGTGAATACATTTGGATGATCCTCACGAAACAATTCATGGGCCTCAGTGTGAATTGTTGGACAATCTCCAACCTACAATTCTCAGGAGAAAATCTTAACTAAATTCCTTTCACAAACATTTTCCTTTTTATTTTTCTTTCATATCATGCATTCCCACTTTTACTAATGCAGGGTCTTTCTGTGCATATGGAATCATTATATCGATTAAAATATTCATGCTAATATATTTTCATGTATATAATAACATAATTAAATTCACAATTCATGTTATTCCAAATTACAACGATAACTTGCAAAATTAGCTCACATGGGCTAATTAGCCAATCAAAAGCGATTCACTTTGAATCACCAAACCACACAAATCACACAGCAAAATCACGTGAACGCATAAACCCTCCGGTCGGCCTTTGTTCAGCCACCACGGATTTTCTCCTTTCGGTTCAAATGTTTAGAGGCAAAGAAATTACGACTAAATAATGCCTCAGAATATCCCTAATCATTACGCATGGCTCTTATTACAAAGAATAACCGCAGTAGGGAGAAGACCCACCTCTTGGAGTTGTCGGAACTCCACCAAATCGAGTCTTACGCATACCCCTCGCCCGATAGAACAACTTTGCTTCTGCTTGAGCGACCAAGTGGTCAGACAGTGAATCTAGAGAAGTCGCATAATCTCTCTCCTAAAATCACGGTTTCAACTCAGCTACATGACGTTTTTGCTTTCTTTGGAGAAGAAGACTATTGATCTTTTGTTTTATTCAATTAAACATTTCAAAAATTCCATCCATGTCCCTTCATTTCACCATTTGACACATGGTTTAATCTAAGCCATTCATTCCCATCATCTCACTAATCATGCAACATGTGTCACATGGGTACATGTAATAGGTGACTTTTGTCACATCGCATGTCTCTCATGAGTCATTCTGTGACTCAAACCTTGCGTCTTAACTTGTAAATTAGGCTTTCAGGTCGTGGTATTTAGATTTCTGACGATTCCAATGGTGAAGTTCGTTTCGTCATCCGAGATCTAGAAAAATTTTAGATTTTTACCGAAATTACCATTTTACCCTTTTTCAGAAAATCATAATTTTCTCGGGTTTTACAACAATAGTTCAAGAGTTGATTACATCACTCTTAATACAACATATATTATGATAACAATGTATATATCCAACTATCCAACCATAGTTCAAGAGTTTAAATTTTACTCTTATACAACATATATTGAGTCATGATTACAATAAATGTAATCACATGCGGCCCAAAGCCATGATCGGAAACTTATTCTTCACAAACCTATGTCTCTAAACGAGCCGTCCTTGCCGCTCCTGTACATATAAAATAGTATCCTCGACAGGGTGGTAATCTTTACGATAATTGGAATCACCACTAAATTAAAATTTGCTCTAAAACAGATGCGTATCGTCTTAAAGTAAACCGCATTCAAATGATATGATCCTACTTGGATATCTAACTCATCATCCCATACGAGGTCCTCACGAGCTCCCTGCTTTCGCTAAGCCTCGTATGAGGAATTATTATGTTTATTTTTGTGGAGAACCCTCGTGTATATATATATATCAGTTGGACGTGCTCAGGCGATTGATGTGTTATGGTTACCTCGATGTATGTCGATTGGGGTGTGCCAGGCGATTGATATTTACTAACATAGTATGGTATCGCCAGATGTTTTAGTTTTAAATGACCCTCGAGAACCATTTTCTCTGGAGCTCACCTCATTGCTCACTCCTATCATCACAAGGGTGCTCCCGATGCATATATAATGCATGATGCAATTCAATACGATCATATCATATGCAAATATATAAACATGCATTCATAATTCAAATCACCTGATCATGTTATGTAATTTCACATTTCCATAAAAACCGAGAATTAGCTCCGTGGGCTAATGATCAAACAACAATTCGATTTGAATTACTCAACCCAGAAACACATTATTTCACAAAAGTTATTTTGTGAACAACTATTCGAGAATAGTGAAACTCTGATTACTATTCGGAAAATCACCAATCATCAGTTCACTTAGTAGACCGGGTTTCACGGCCATTACCATTACTATGCATGCCCAAGCACCATTTAATACGCCGTCAACTTTTACCAATTACTTCCCGAACAGCCTGCGGATTGTGCGAGAAGCGGGCCTAAAAAAAGAGTGCAACAATTCGGTCCCGAGTTTTGGAGGCCGTCAAGCGTAGTTCGAGCCTCGATCAACGAGCATTGTAAAACGCGTAAAGTACCAAAAAACTCAAGTAAGTGAAGCCCTACCTCTACGAGTTTGTCAAAACTCTCGAAATCATCTCGTGAGCCTCTGCATTAGGCGAACTCATACCGCTCCGGCCAGGTCGACCCGGTCGGATTTGCGTATTCTGGGAGAAGTGGCTCTCTCTCTACAGAATTAAAATAGAACTCTGCATCTCATATCATCATTCACGTTTCTTTTCTTTTTGAGGAACGAGAGCGAACACTATTTATTGTTTTGTCTTTTTCTAACCCAAGCAATTCCACGTAATACCGTTATGTCCCTCTTTTTCCCGGTTTGACATTCGGCTCTATACCGTGATCCATTTTCATCATTTCTCTACTCATGCCACTTATGGCACATGAGTACGTGTTATATGTGACTTTTGTCGCATCGAAAATCATTTTACGACACCCGAAACAAGATACCTGGAAAAATGTGCCAACTCCGACTATCTTGAAATTCGACGAAATTGGCGTACTTAGCTAGATTGTGAGAGCGAATTCTGCCGGTGAAATAGTTTAATCAATCCAGTCACGAAGAATAAATTCGGATTTTTAACTGGGGAAATTACAATTTATAAGCAAAATTACAATTTGCCATTTTCGAATTAAATTTCGGGTCTTACATTACTCCTCTTTTTAAAAGGAAATTTACGTCCGAAATTACAGATAATCATAATCACTAACATGCATATGCAGTACTCTGCCATGCATGTGATCATTCAAATCTTAGGCAATGGCGCGTGCGCCGTCCCTAAACAAGAAGGGTGAGTGGCCACAATCGTGTCTCGCTCCCACGTTATTTCATCGCTCATGATGTAGTGCACCTCACTAGCCACCTCATGGTCTTACATTAATAAAGCACGATCTACTGACCCATCAAATGCACATTGGTCCTCACCGAAAGTCCCAGCCCCAGTATGACGCTATATCATCCCGATCCACCATGTTTTGGTTGAGTATCTTACAGGCATGGAGCGTGAAATCGTCGTGGACACCTAACATGTCTTTGGGTATGGTAACACACTAGCGATGTATTTACAACGCTATCCTCTCAAGTATCTCGAAAGGCCTTATGAATCTAGACATGGCTTCCCCGCTATAGGAGCACGACCACTCTCTTGGGCATCACTGAAAATGTGATCTGACCTGGCCTGGGAGTTGGCGTACGCTATCAGCCCTTAAGCTCTTTTCTGGCTCAGGCAAAGAAAGCTATTATGGAGTATCAAACTCATTCTCGGAGTGCTAATCGGATCAGGGCAAGTGATGGAGGTCTCACCTTGGTCGGCTTATAACGGTGATCAGCGCATCTACTTACAATGCCTCATAGTGCCCGTCTGTATGCTCTTTGTGCTTCATTGTTGTGGCGAAATTGTAGACGGTGCTCTCTACCCTTAAGACCCGGGACGTATGCTCGTAGATGTGTCCTCTTTGTATATAATCGCCTGACGTGTAACCTTACACAACCCTTACTTTGTGTATAGCAGGCGACCTTTCAAGATCCACGGTCTCCTAACGATCAAATGGGCCAGTCGACCCCCTAGTCCATGTCATGTATATTTATCCATATACTAAGCCCTCGCCGGTCTCAATAACACCCGATACAATTTCCAAAGGGTTATCCAAATCTCGAGTCACTCTAGAGCTCCACATCACTTGACTCTATGTCTACGTGATAGTAATATGGGTAATGTTTCATCTCGATTAACAACTCTTGACTTACCGCCCTGAGCCTCCTTACATTTACAGAAATTTAGGGATATCTCTAGGGTCTCTTACATCCTAACTCTGGATTCTCACCTTAGGGGATGCTGACCCTTTTGCTTTATGACATACTCTAATTACTCTTCATCTTTGAATCGACTATGAGTGCTTCATTGGATGTAGTCCTAAGACAAACTCAACCCACACTCACGAGTGGTGAATGTAAATCTTAGTACTTTTATACCCCACTCGGCAACGATATTCTGCCGTGCACATAGACGCAATAATGCCATATTGCTGACACGATCGGGGTCCCACCATGAGCGAGTCTCGGAGAGATCTCTCACTCATAATCCAGGCCCTGCTCGAGGTCAGCTCTACTTCTACGTCCTAGGGAAGAACATGTCTGATATTCTGACTACTCACAAAAAGGCCTTAACCTCTAAGCCCCAAATCAAGGTCGTGTCGAGTGCTGACAGGCTGGGTCCCAGTGCGTCTTCGATGGTAGTCGACTCATCCATGTCAGCGGCAACCGACTAGCAAATGTCTACTGCCACTTTAAGGTCCACCACCCTTGCGCTTTGCTACTTGCAATCATTGTGTCCTGACTTTGTGACCCACACTCTGGCCCCTCTGGCCTCTCTGTGTTGCTGGAAGTGCTTGTAACACTTAAAAGTAGCTGAAAGCTGGTTATAGGCCGTACTAGGGTGTGGAGAAGGGGCTTATGCTCTCTCTGTTTCTGACTAAGCGGGATTCGTTGTCACACGAAAGTCTGGGATCCTTGTCTGGGGTGTCCAGTCTGCATGCGATCACGTACAGTCACGAAACTCGTGTGAAGCGAAGTCTTACGCCTCTTCCCGAACTAGAAAGGCTGATCCTCCATCTTTGCTGCTTACCCATCCGGAATTAAAACAGAGCGTCTCGATCAATTCGGGCCGTCCCTGACCGTGTGGAGTCGTGTCGTAGGTGAAATCCTGCGATCTACCTTTGCGAATGGACAACTTGGCTCGTTCTCCGATCTCTGTAATACCCAGATCGAAACTCATTATCTCGAAGGTGTTGGTCTCTCGACTCATCTGGCCTCGACGCTACTGCGGGTCGGCCAGCGCTCGATAAACTGCGTGTCTGAAATCTCACCTCGATGCGGCTTCGTATGCGAACTTGTCTGGTAATGGTCTCTCGAAGCAAGCTGTAACGATCGTCAGTGATACTCAGCCGCTCCCTCGGCCCGGGAGTAGATCAAAATGTCATCCACGAGACTCACGACAAAGCGGTCTACATCAGGTTGGAATATCTATGCATGAGATCCGCGATCTTGTGGCGCATTCGTCAATCAGAAGGGCATCACCTGGCTTCAGAAGTACCCATAGCGCGTCTAAACAACGTAGGGATATGTATCCCTAACCCTCGATTGATGGTAGCTTGATCTGAAGATACATCTTGGAGTAGACTCGCTCCTCTCAGTGATCAAGCAAATCATGATCTCGTGATAGGTAGATTCTTGATTGTAACCTGTTCTTTATCGTGTTAATCAATGCGGTCGAAGGGTCTTGTCCTTAACAACCTTAAGCGAGCAAGATAGCCCGTGGTGAAGTGCTCGATGCGATGAACCACTATCCGGTAACTCCTGTAGTGGACGGCGATTCGTGTAACTTTCAGTATTGCCATCTATGCGAAGTCATAGAATGGGTGAAATACCAGTGTAACTCGTCTGAAATCTCTTGCCCTACGTGGAAGTCGGAAGTAGCTCATCACAGGAAAACATCCATGCTCGCACCTTGCAGGGTAGATCTGGTCTGGTCTCTGCGTCCTCTGGGGGTGGGCTCACTTCTTGACCTCATTCATGACCCATTGCTTGTCCACGACACTTGGACTCGTATCTTTACTTGGGGAAAATTTCATATTTGTCCCCACGAAATACCACCGGAAGTCACGAATCACTGCGATAATAAGCCCCCCTCCTCACGCTCACAATCGATACTTGACCTTGGTGTCGGTCGATCCATCCCCGGGATGACATCGAACTAACATGTCCGTGATCCTCGGGTCCACTATGAGTAGAGTCCTAGGATCTCCTGACTCGCGACACGACATATCATTCCTCTTCTCACCTAATCCTAGGGGAGAACTCTCACACTCTGAAGCTCCTCAAGGTCTCTAAAGTCCTGCCTTTTTCCACCATATTTTAGCCTCGCTCTGCATTTGGAACACAGAGTTAGTCTAATCCACAGCAGTGTGGGAGAATAGTTCAGCCTCTGTTTCCTGGGTTGTGGAGCAGTGTTACTTGCAGTGGGACTCTCTCCCCTTGTGAATGTTGGAGGATGATGCGCCCCCAAACTTCTGGGAGGTTACTAGGACCTCCCACGACTACTGCTATACTGCTTTGTGCGATAGCGGCTTGGCACTGCAATACCTCTAGCCTCGATAAGCTGTGATCAAACACGGGTGGGTGGTCGAATGCCGGTGGTGCCGATGATGCCAGGGCGTCCTCCCATGTCCTCGTCCTCCTCACCCAGCCATCTCTGCGATTAACATGACGATTCATCTTGTCTGATATCTACCAGGCGTAACACGGCCCAGGACACCATTCCTTCCCATAAATTAGATTATACACATTGTCCTTGCATTTAATTAATAAAGGCAATCAATCTCTATTTAAAACATTTTATCAACAAAAAATTTCATTTTTTGAAAATTTTATTTTGAAATTTTGTCTAATTTTATTTGATTTTATTTTATTTACCAAAAAAATTTGAATTCTTTGATACGGTTGACCAGTGACGGATTCTTGTTCATAGATCCTTTATTCCTTGATTAATGTTCATTGATTCTTTATTGGTCACAATCTGATAGTTGTATTACCCAATACACTATGAGCCTTGTTGTCTTTGCAATACAATTCGGTCTATTTGCAATACACTTCCTCATCTTTAACGTCTGATCTAACCTTCCTCTAAGTCACAATACAATATAGTATTGCAATACAAACTCTTCTCAAGCCTCCTTTTACGCAATACAATAACAGTGTATTGCAATACAATTCTCCCTGACCCCTCTCTTTTGCAATACAATTGCAAGGTTGCAACACAAAAAAAAATAAAAAATTTCACAAGACAATTGGGCAGTAGCCCAAATCCGTTTCTACTGCACTTTTTGAGTAGATTTTTTTTCTTTTTCTTTTAAGCTGCTGGAAAATCACAAAAAAAAAATAAAAATACATATATACACATTTTTTTTTTTCACATATGCTATTAAAAATACCAAACATAAGTATACCTTTTTTTCATTTTCCATAATGCTCAGTTAATTATAAAAATTTATTTTACTCCATTTCTTCAATTTTCTGACTTGTAAGGCAGAAAATTATTTTCTTCACCTCTTAACAAAATAAATTTTGAAATTTATTTTCTTTCTTCTCTTTTTCTAGTTTTACTGCTTTGTAAAAATTTTCTCCACCTTATATGCATATATATATATATATATATATATTTTCTCATTCTCAATAAACCAAATAAATTGCTTAAAATTTATTTGTTTATTTTTCATTTAATTACGGAAAGGTCCGGAATTTCCTCAAAACCTCATATATATACTAACCTAGTATTTCGGCCTCAAATTTAATGAAATTAGTTTCATTGTATCAACACTCAAATAAATTTCACAAAATTTATTTCTTTTATTTTATTCTTTGGGTTTGCTC
Source organism: Tetrastigma voinierianum (assembly GCA_016808115.1). NCBI lineage: Eukaryota > Viridiplantae > Streptophyta > Magnoliopsida > Vitales > Vitaceae > Tetrastigma > Tetrastigma voinierianum. Next base: position 382,213 of record JAEQBH010004434.1, on the reverse strand, counting down.
CTTTATTAAAACTCCCAAAGTTTTCCTATATTACTAATCACTAAGCACCTGACATTTCTACAACACAATTCATGTTATAATCATCATTCACACAACAAATTCATCAAATCACACAAACACCAAACTACATGCATGAAGTGTCCTGGTTTTGTCCTTGATTTCCTAGGTAATCTACATTACCTAAATGAGATTGTCAAACCACACAAGTGGTGATGATATTCTTGCTCGACTACTTATTTCTGTGAATCCTCGATCTCTGGAGTTTCAAAGCCCTGCCTATACTACACGTAGACCACCTAAGTGGTGATGGATACTTGACCAGGGCTCCTGGGTATTCGTATGCCCAAGCTCACGTGCAAGGCTGTGACCTTGAGAGCAGGGTGGGTTGACTACCGTCAGCCGCGGAATACAGTGAATGTCGGGTGTGACCGACATTTTCACAATCGAAGGCGAGTCTTTTGTCTTTGGGGCTCTGCAAAAATACAGAACACATAAAGCACTTCAAACAGGTCAATATACTTGATCCTTGATTAAAACGGCCATGAGCTCATAAACCAATACTCATAACAATGTATATATCAACTATCCAACCATAGTTCAAGAGTTTTAAATTTACTCTTATACGACATATATTCAAATTAAACAATTCTAATACATGTAATACATCACCAACCCAGAAAACCCTGACTCAGGCTTTCTTCTAAACCTCTGTCTAGAATGGCGAGTCCCACACTCACCGCCTCACTGTACGTAAAAATATAGTATCCTCGACGGGGTGAGCTATTAACCGGTGGTGGAATCACTAAAGTGGGCTACTCCACCTAAGGGCATATGCAATGCTCAGAAAATAAACACACACATTCAATGATGCATGATCTTTGCTTGGAATGTCTGCACTAAATCATCCTTGCAGGAGTCTCAGGCTTCACTCCTCGCCTAGCCTCGTGAGAATTATTATGTTTATTTTGTAGACAGCCTGGTGTATATATATATATATATATGTATATATATATATATATATATATATAATATATATATATATGTCAATTTAAGGCCGTCTCGATGATTGATATTTTCTTTAGTATGGACTGCCCTCAGATCATTTTTTTGGTTTTGAAATGACATAAAAATATTTATATTCTTTCATCAGCTCATCTACATCATCACCAGGGTGTCTCCCCCGATACTATATATCGTGGAATGCATAATGCCAGATTCAATTCTGATCTATATCATATGCAAATATATCTAACATATATTCATAGATACCTGATCGTATTATAATTTGGCGTTTCATTACATCGAGAATGCAGTCACGTGGGCTTCATAGATCTTTTCTTAGTCGATTTGAATTACTCATTAAACACATTATTTCACAAAGGGAATTGTTTTGTGAACATATTCTCGAAGAATAGTAAACTCACAGTTACTATTCAGGAAAATCACAATCATGTCAGTTCATAGTGAACCGGGTTTCACGGCCATTACCAGCCTGACCATACTGACACCGGCGCTGTCGCCATCGACACAATTACTTAAACAACCCCTACCCGCGGATTATCAAACGGGCCTAAAAAAATTACAACAGGTGGGTCCCCAGTTTTGGGCGATCAGCGGCCGTTCAAGGCCTGATCAGCAAAAACATTGTAAAACACTTAAATAAGTATGCAAAAAACTCCGTGAGTAAAAGCTACCTCTCGGAGTTTGTCAAAAACTCTCAAATCCATGCGTAGACCTCTCTGCGTAGAGCAGCTTTCCTTCTCGCTCAGAAGCCCAATTACGGCGGTGGATTTGCGTATTCTAGAAAGTAGCTCTCTCTCTAGAGAATTAAAATCTGGAGCTACTGCATCTTCATGTATCATCATTTCACATTTTCTTTCTTTTGAAGTGTAGGAAGCATTAACTTCTTAGTGTTTATCTTTCTTTCCTTTGAATTTCACATTATGCGTTATAATATCTGTTAGTTTGACATTCGGCTCTATCTCGCCGTCCATTTTCATCATTTCTCTACTCATACCGCTATGACACATGATGCGATATTTATATGTGACTTCTGTCGCGTAAATCGTTTTCTGTTTGCTCTAATGCCTCGAAAACGTACTTCATTGTCTTAATTAAAGCCCGAAAGTTTGGCGTGCTAGCTGAATTTAGCTAGGCGATTCAACGAATCCTTTTTGTCGTCAAAGATTTAGAATAAATTAGGATTTTTAACGTGAAATTCTGATTTTGTGCTTCAAAGTGGATTTTACCCTTTTGAAGAATTGGAATTTCTCGGGTCTCTGAATGGCACACAAGGACCAATTACTTAGTCGAAAAATTAGTCCCGACGTAAAGCAATCCCCAGACACTCAAACATCTTGTCTACTACAAGTCTTGGGATGATTTACTGGCCACTCAGACCTCTACATCAGCCATTTGAATGACCCTTAAATAAGGATTAAGTAGTAGGAAAACTACCTCTTGGAGTTTTTGTCAAAACTCCAAATTAGGTCTCTATCTGAAAGCCCTTGCGTGAGGATGAACTCTTCCTCTTGCTGCTTTGAAAACCTCACGGTCCGTCGTCGAAATTTAGAGAGAATGTGGAGTCTCTCTCTCTAAAACTCTCTCTTTTTCTTCCTCTTTCTTTTCTGCTCTTTTCTTTCTCATCCTTTGTTTGAGGTCGAATGGGCGAAATATCCTCCTTGCGTGTGGAGTTTTCATTAATTCTTCAAGATTTCGTATCATATGATCCAGTCTAATGGATTTAACTTCGATATTCTGCACATGTCACTTTCATGGCTCGTTGTTTGAGCATACGCGAGCAGCGTGTGCTGTCTTGAGCACTCTAATACGCAAGTGTCATGGCTACTCTCGTGCCTTGAAAAATGTGAGATTTGATTGTCTAGAGGTCGACGTGTCAACTAGATTTCGTGAGGCGATTACGTGGTGAAGCCAGTTTAAGCTCATCAGAATCGAAAAAATTTATTTCAAATTTGGATCGAAATTACCATTTTACCCTTCTTTCGAAAATTCGGATCTTTCGGGGTTTCACACAAACAAATACTCGATTAAATTATATTTATTAATATATTTAAGATGTTTATTTTAAGCATATTAAAAAAAACAAATGAGCTAACACTTAATAGTATTAAACATTATTCAACATTAATTTAAATAAAAGTTATAGTCACGATTAAATAAAAAACCTTACATATATTTCCGAAATTCACTGTTTAAAAAAGTTATTTTAATTAAAAAAAAAAAAATAATCAAAGCACCCTTGTAAAAACTCTTTTAGTGCAAGTAAAATTTCAGTACTTTGAAGAAGAGACGAAAAAATGGGAGATTCTTTCATCGTCTCGAATATGCCAACATCAAGTAATATTTTCCTTTCTTGTTTGTAGAAAAATTTGATTCTTTCTCTCTTCATCTTTCTTACGAAAATAAAATAAAATAATTTTCTTAATCGATTGATGTGATTTATGGCCAAGCTTTCAGTGATGGATGAGGAAAGAAAGAGCGATTTAGGAGAAAGAAGAAATAGGTGATTCATTTCATTTTCTATTATTGAATAAATTTAAAGATTTGGAAAAAGTAAAAAAAAATTCCACCTTTGTGAAACCTCGGAAAATCCAAATTTCTGAGGAAGAGTAGAATGATAAATTTTTGGTGAATCAGAATTTTTTCTATATTTGAATAATGGCGAACGCTTGTTGGAATCGTCTCTTAAAATCTAGCTCATGTAATTTCGTAAATTCCTGAACAATCGAATTTCATGTTCTTGACACGTGACATGTGTGAGTGTTAGGTGGCTCACATTGAGGCACATGTCAGGGTGTGAGCAAGTCAACTTGAGCTCGAAGTGGGACCCACATTGGACATGTAGCGGCTTATGATTGGAAATCGAGGTAGATGGATAAAGGATAAAGGAAAATCACTGAAGCCGTAGAGAAAATGAATGAAATGGCAGGTGAGAGGGCGTCTCTGGCGGCTTACATCTTCAATAGGTTGGGAGAGAGGGAAGAAAATGAAGCGGATTTGAGGAAATGAGAGGAGTTTTGAGAGGGCTCACATGCCACAAGAGTTCAGCGATCGGATGTGGTTCACAGCCCAGAACAAGGAAGAGTTCAACCTCACAGCGATAAACCGCATAGAGGCAGGAGTTGGGGAGTTTGACAAAATCAGTGAGGTTTTCTCCTACTTGGTTTTTTAATCCTTGTTTAAGGGCCATTTGAGTGGCTTGGATTGTATGTGAGGTCGTAGTGGCAAGGTATGAACCGTTCAAGTCTTTGAGACGGTGTGCTAAATTTCCAGGCTGTTTGCAGACGGTCCATTGACTAATTGTGGGGCCCAAGTAATTGTCTGCTTGTGTGCCCATTTTTTATGTGTTGGGGTTAAAATAAATGAAGGTGTGGTTGTGCCTTACTGGGGGAATGTTTGGTTGTGTTTTGAACCTTAAAGCAGGAAGTGCCATGTGTGGTAATCTGCATTAACGGACCTTGAACTGGTTTTTGGGTAAATGAGGAGTTTGGTGATCATTAGGTAAATTGTAAGCGCGAGTCGATGCGCTTGATGTTAGGCTTTTGGCGATTCTTAAATCGGAATTGCCGATGCTTCAAGTTATGGTAGGTTCTGCCAGCGATCTAGGGAAGAGCTGTCCGGCTGTTCTAGGCCGGCTCGGATAGTCACGGGCCGGGTTCAATCGGCCCGGATGGGGTTCACCGGGATGGGTTCACCTTGGATGGGTTCAGATCGGTTAGGATCGTGTATGAGCTTTTATTGAAAGGTCGTAACTTTCGTCGAACTCAGATTTGGGGTGTTCTTGGACTCTATGGAAAGCCCATTGAGTCAAGCTTTCAGCTGGATACCTTTGGAGGGTAGTGGGTGTCGGAGCTAGCTGAAAAGGGGCGTTCGGGTAGGTGAGGTAGGCTAGCCGGGTAAGGCTGCCTAGTCATGTGTGACCTCCAACTTCGGAAGGTCATAACTTCTTTGTCCAAACTCCGATTTGGGTGTTCTTAGACTCTATGGAAAGCCCATTTAGTCAAGCTTCCCAGCTGGATCTTTGGGCTTGATGGATTAGATGACGGGAAAGGGGCGTTCGGGTGGGTGGTGGGGCTAGTGCAGTGAAATTTGCTGAACATGTGTATTTATCGACCGAGGAAGTCGCCCAGCCGTCAGGAACTGCGGTTGGGTGTTCTTAGACTCTGGAAGCCATTGAGTCAAGCTTCAGCAATTCCCTTGGAGGGAAGTGGGTTCGGAGCTGAATGGGAAAGGCGTTCGGGTGTAGGTAAGGTAGGCTAAGCTAGGAGTAAGAAAGAGGCTGCCTAGTCATGTGTTCTCGAGCTTGGAAGGTCATAACTTCTTTGTCAGAACCTTTCAGGTCCCGGTGTTGCTTGGACTCTGGCAAATCCCAGGTGAGTCCGAGATTTTCATCTGGATGCCTTTGGGGTAGTAGGTTCGGTGTAGGAAAGGGGAGTTGGTCAGGTGGGTGAGGCTAAGCGGGTAATTTGCCTAGTCATATGTGACCTCAAGCTTGAAAGATCATAGCTTCTTTGTCAGAACTCCGATTCGGGTGTTCTTAGACTCTGGAAATCATTGGAGTCAAGCCGATCGGATGCCTTTGGAGGGTAGTGGGTCGGTATGCGGAAGGGGCTTTCGGGTAGGTAGGTGATTTGGCGGAGTAAAATTTCTGCAGTTATGTGACCTCGACCGGAAGGTCATAACTTCTTAAATCACGAATTCGATTCGGTGTTCTTAGACTCTATGGAAAGCTCATTTGAGTCACGATTCGAGATAGATGCCTTTGGAGGTAGTGGGTGATCATAACCTTATTTGTAATCAATGTTTTTCACAGTGTCTGGAGTTATGCTTAGTTTATCAAAGTGAATAAGCTAGGGTTTAACATTGCATTACATGGCATGTTGTGATTGTTAATAGGTTGTTGTGTGTGGGGCAGTTTAGACAGAGCTGAAATTTTCTAGGTTTTATAGTTTGATTTGATGTTGTATGGATGATTTGAACAAATTGGTTCATGATTATGAAAGGGCATGGGTGCCTTGGTGGATGGGTCTAAGATTGTGACCTTGTTGTGTGTTATTGCTTGTATGAATAACATGCGTGGAGTATGACTTATGTTAATGTATGTTGTATGAATTATTATTAACATGATATTTGAATTATATAAAAATATAATTTAGCCAGTAAGCCATTGAATTGGATTGTTATTGGCCATGTGAGCTAATTTAGATGTCAACGTATAGTTGAATGACGCAGTGCATGTGAGTTAATTTTGTTAACATATGCCCAGTTGAGATATATTAGCATGTGTTGCGCCCAAAATGGCATAATGCATTTCATATGCATCAGGGCAATAAATTAGGTGTGAGTGTGGCGAAGTAAAGAAAATGGAAAATGGTTGTGAAAGAGATTTCAAGGGAAGATTTTCGAGAAGAATTGCCTTGAAGGTAGCAGTTCATCTCGGAGGCTAATCATGACTATTTGGAAAATGATCCGGCAATTAAGCGCCGGTAGTCATTATGTTTACGAAACTGGGTGTGATGTTTTCAAAAACGCCTTTTTGTTTGAAAACAATGTTTTTCTCACATTCGTCTTAGGCATGGTGAGGGAGTTAGTGAGGACTCGAGAAGTGGGAAAGGGTGAGTCACATTTTCATCCATATCATGTAGACATTCAAGTAGGATCATGTATTTGCTTGAATGGTTTGTGTTGAATCGTGCATATTGCGCCAGGTGGGAGTAGCCTATGTAGGAGATTTATCCTTTACTAGGCATTTGCTCACCTGTCGAGAAAGAGTGTTTCAGGTACGAGAGAATTCACGGGGATGGGACGCGCTCAGGGTCTTAGAAAGCGAAGAATGGCCATGCATGGCCTTTGTTATGTATTTTGTAAAAATCTGGGTAAGACCAGTTTTGGGATATCTTCATCGCTCCTTTTTGTATAAAATATACATTTTTTGTAGTATGGATGTATGGGCGATGTGACCGTTTACTCTTGTATAGGTCTCATAACATGAGACCGCAGGGTATTCAGGGGTTGTGGGTTGATGCGAGACACCCAGGGAATCGAAGCGTCCTGACCTTTGAATCTAAATTTGAATTTGTTTGTGTGGTGTGAATTTTCAGTCTCAATTCGAATGTACGGATCGGAAGAAGAAGAGGGCTAGGGTTTTTTCAGCGGAGGTACTTGCGATTGATAATTTTATCAATGCAATATAAACCTTTGGGAAAAGTATTTACAATAAATTTTCAACCTATTTACAATCATTTTCAAATCGATAACTTGAAGCTACTTTTCCCCCATATTCATTTTTTTTTTTTTTTCATTTAAAAAAAAAAAACCTCAGGGAAAAGTCGGTTTCAAGTTATAAATTTGAAAATTATTGTAAATATGTTGAAGAGTGAACTGAGTGATTCGGATTACTATTGAGCATTGCTATCATAACTAGTGAATGTGCATTCACTAGTTATGAATAAATACTTTATTAGTACATTTGTTATTTATGGTAGTACATTCATTGATCCACCATTATTATTTTCTTTAGTAATAGCTTGAAGCCTACTTTTCCCAACCTATTGATTAGATTAGCCGTGCGAGTTTGATGACCTTAGAGAGTATTGCATATCTGATTAGGGAGAAAGTCATATCAGCGAGTTGTCGGACGAAGTTCTTGTTTCAATACTATCTCGGTTGACCGTTAGGGAAGCTGTACGAACTTGTGTTCTTTTGAAGCGATGGAGATACGTGTGGACTTGGCTTATACGAACTTGTATCTTGTATGAGCGAGGTTGGACAGAAGGGGCGAGGTCGTAGGGCTTTCTAGCAGAAATCTGACTTAAGAGCAAAGCTGCAGATCAAATTTGGTGGGACCCTTGTGAGTGTAGACGGGGCATCTTGCAAGCAGTCGGCATTGGCTTCATAATTAAAGTCCAGGTTGGGACAAGATCAAACAATGAAACTATCAAGTAGGCTTGACTACCTCAAACGATAGATGTCGAATATGAAGCCATGTTGGCAGGGTTGAATTAAGCAGTGCGCTTTCTCCTTTAAACATAATTCGAGTGATTCCCAATTGGTGGTAGAGATTTAGGTAAACACGGAATGAGTCTCGGGATCCTCTGAATGGCAAGTGTGACTCGGTTACTTGGCCTTTGGTTTTTCAGCATGGAAGCTCGAACATATTTCCCCCGAGGACTCTAATAGAAAGAGCATCGCCTTAGTCGTTGTGTAAATTCTGTAACACCCCATTGATTATCTTTCACTTGAGTTTTATATTGTATTTAAATTATATAATAAAAGTAAGTATATTTTTAGAATAAAATAAACAAGAACAGAATTAATACAATAGTTAAAGTTAAATTAATAATTCGTTCAAGAACTAGGGTCATAATTTAATAAGTTCATATGCAAAGTAAGATTATATAAAGTTGAAATTAAGAGTAATAGAGGTTGGAGGATCGAGTAATAAAGAAAGATGTTAGAATGAAATAAGGAAAGAAGCAAGTGGCTTGGAAGGGAAAGGAGGAAGTTTCATCCTTTGTTTGGATGATCGAGGGTGCTTTGAAAGAGAGAAAAAGGAAGTGAAATAAAAAAGGGAGGATAAGATCAAATAAGGATAAGACCAAAATAAATATCTCATTTTGGTCTTAGAGAAAGAGAGAGCAAAGGATAAGAGAAGAGAGAGGAAGAAAGAAGAGAAAGAAAGAGAGAGAAAGAAAAGAAGAAAGAAGGAAGAGGAAAAGAAGATCAATTATGGATGCTTTCTGAATTGTGTATGGAATTTGAGTATGGAAGTCTAGTGTTTTGTAGTTATAGTATGAATATTTATCTTTGAAAGTATATACATGGTTTTTAACCTACGTATATTTGTATGAGTTGGGTTTTGAAACTCTACGAACTCATTTCTTATTAGGAGTTGAGTTGAGAAAATCTAAGACTTCTATATGTGTTTTGGGGAAGATAAGTTTTGCAATTTTAACTGAAAATTTCCCTATTTTGATCATCATTAGTTGGACCTTAGAACTGGTTTTTAGGTAGAAATATGAAATTTAGTAGTGTAGTCCTTACAGTAAATTGTAGCCACATCAATAAACTTGATGTTAAATTTTGAATTTCTCAGTCGGACCTCTGTAGACAAGTTGCCGTGGTTTACTCACGAAAAAGTTAGCTCGGCCGAGTGCACCTCGGCAGATGCGGCTCGGCCAATGCAGCTGGCGGTCACGCCGTAGGTCGGGTCAGCTCGGCGGGGGCGAATTCGGCTGGCGGTCGACTCGGCTTCGGCTACCGCTGTGTGACCTCGACTTGAAGGTCGCCTTCTTCGTCCGAACTCCGTTTCGGGTGTTCTTGGACTCTATGGAAAGCCCATTGAGTCCAGATTCCAGCCATATTCATTTGCAGGATTGTAGGTGAACATAACCCTGCTGAAATATAGGTTTTTCCAGGTTAGCTCAGCTAAGTTAGCTAGTCATGTGACCTCCAGCGGACGACCCTGCTTCTTCGATAGAACTCCGTTTTGGGTGTTCTTGGACTCTGGAAGCCCCATTGAGTCAGAAGCCATTCATATGCATGGAGGACGAGTAGGTGAGCTTGGCCGGGGTCAGCTCAGGTCGTCGGTCAGTCGGCTCCCGGCGGGTAGTTAAGCTCGGTAGGTTTGACTACGTGTGACCTCCAGCCCGGAAGGTCATAACTGCCGTCGAACTCCGTTTAGGGTGTTCTTGGACCCTATGGAAAGATCATTGAGTCAAAGAATCCATCCATTATGGTTTGATAAAAGTGGAACCCCATATTAGGTTTAGAAATCGAAAAGCGATAGGCTCTCTTGGTAATATAAATGGATTCTGAAACATATAATCGTAGAATTTGCCTGGACGGATATTGTATGACATAACATAATTCACGGTGGGCGAGCACGTATAGTACTTTGGTACTCTCTGATTGGAGTCTTGGCACTCTGCAGTCAATCTTGAGCACTCTCACCAGTGTAGCCCGGCACTCTGCTTTTGTCTTCTGGCTTTATTGGATACATAAAGTGCAACATTTTTATATAGGGGTTTAATGCTCCCGACTCATGTTTTGCTCTCATTTGTAGAAATAGGTGCACCTTTGATCGTTTCTAAGCGTTTTTGTGCTTATGCGGGTTTTAGGAGTTATTTGCACAATTTTGTAGGGTTTGATCCTAGAAGAACAAATGTAGATCATCATTTGTGGGTGGTAGCTTGTTGTCGACCCAAGGTGATGCTGATGAAGAAGGCGGGTTGAAACTGATGATGCCCAGTCTACATGCTAGTGCCGATACGATATATCTTTAGTAAATTGCACCTGAGTTTGTAGATGCAGTACACTTTAGTGGTACCACACTTCACGTCACAAATACCAACATCGATCTTTGCGGAACCGCTGAATTTCAATCTTAGTACAAAGGCCTTCGTCTTTGACTCTAACCGAGATCATTAATGAGGATCGTTTAAAAGTATTTGAGGAGAAGTAAGCGAGTTTTATTCAAGGTTTTGGTTTTTTGGCCCGGTGGTGTTTATCTCATATTTTGCTAGAGGTTTATAAGTAAGTACTTACTTTTCTTGGTCTGATTTTAATTATAATCTGGTTAGTTTATATAGCGGTATTTTCTTGGGATCTGGCACGATGTCCCTGACCTTGCAATAAGTGGTATTTCTCGAAGTCACAATTCTACGATTAGTGTTTTATTATCATGAATCGATTCCTCAGTTTCAATGGAGTTTCTAAACCCCCACGATAGGGTTCTAACGGTGAAAACTCACCTCCTTGAGGTAACAGCCTCGATTCCTCTTTTATTAGCCATTGATAGGTTAATACGATGCTAAACACTTGTGGAAAATCTTATAAAACCTTAGTTTGACATCTTCTTAACAACGTGTGTCATGCCCTAATTCGGTCAGAAGCCAGGTTAGCGGGATCAAGCCGAGGTTGGGTGTGGCATATAAGCGGGACTCTTCTGCACCTTGTCAGAGACATTTGGTATATCCCGAGTCTTATAACTATATCAACATATCATATCTAGTCCAAATAAAACTACCACGTAGTGGTGTTTACAGTGTCATAATATGCGATGCCCGAGTCCATTTACATATTCAAAACTAACCATTCCTGATTCTTTGATCAGGCCTTGAACCTCGGTGATGAACCCTACTTAATGTGTTGGCAAGCGAATCGGAATATATTTGTCTCTTTCTTTTGTACCTACAGTTAAAAACACAGTACTAAGCTTTGCGGCTTAGTGGGAACATATGTAATATGCATGTGCACATTTATGTTAGGCATATAACAATAACATATATCATAAATTGCATATGCATTCATATGATAGGCGTTTAGTAGTGTATATAAAATTATGTAGATAAATATAAGAGTGCCTATTCCGCAAGTATCGCTTGTCAAAGTAATGAAGTGTACCTAAGTACGGACTCATCGATCCACGAAGGAAAATAGAGAGGATGCTAAATGACAAAATTATAATACTTCTCTAATATCCAAACTAACAATTGTGATAGTAAAAACAAAATTTAAACTAAACTAATGAAATTTCTAAATCTAACTAATGAAGTGTAACTAAAAACGAGATTATAAATTCCTAGGGTACTTGGTACAATTAGACAATCCTCTTAGATCTAAGTCAAAATTCTCTATTTGTTTCATGAAAATGCTTTCAAGCGACTCTTATCTAGATTTAATTATAAGCCTCTCTACGAGATATCGAATAACCTACCAACCTACCAGCAACACTAGGTCTTTTTGCTTCTCAGCTGACCCCCGAGCATTAGAGATGCTTTAAGATCAAAGTCTCCACCGCCTCCTAATTACCGATAATTTCTTCTACACTACCCAGTAATGGGTTGATTCATCTATGTCTAGTTCTTTACTCCCTTCTCGGATCTTGCAAAAGAACCACTCACCACGAGATTGGCTGAAATCAATATGTAAAAATGAGCCCAGTGGTCTGATGGGGTGCATTCCACGAAGCTTGAAGCAGAAAACGGAACATTAACAAATAGATATAAAACTCATGTTCAATACACTTAGCAAAACCACAGGTAAAGATTTAAAGCATGATATTAGAGCTTTGATACATCATAAACTTAGGATAAAACATGAAAAGAGGAAGAAGAAACTATAATGATCAAATGATGGTGAGTCTCGGATTTTCTTCCACAAATCTCATGATCTTCTCCCAAATCTTCAAAAAAAGCTCCCAACCTCCTCCTTGGTCCCAAAGTGTGGACAAAATCCCCTTCTCCGAGCCCTCGCCGCCTCCCCCTCGTCTCTTTCGAGTTTGAGCTTTAAAACCTTCCATCATGGGCTCAAAATGGGCTAAAATCCGCCGACCCAGAACGTCGCGACGTCGTGAAGTGACATCGCGACGTCGGGATGCCTGACTACGCAGCGTCGCGACGTTGAGAACAACGTCAGAGCGTTGCGCAGTCCCCCGTTTTGCTCCGCGACTTTGTAAGACCCGTAACTTTGTCCTTACGAACTCCGATTTGGGTGTTCTTGGTACCGTTGGAAAGCTCTTAGGAAGTCACAGAATCCATCCGCCACTGTGGCTTGCTGCAATATGAGGCTCATATGGTTTCTGAAAAAATTCAAAATACAGTAGCTTCTCCTGCTGAAGGTGCTGCAATGTTTGCTGATTTTCTTCCAAGTTTTGTAACTTGCATAACTTCTTTGTTCGAACTCAATTTTGAAGGTGATTTCTTGGTATCCCTAAGCTCTTGAAGTGTAGAATCCATAAATATATGACTGATGCAATAGGAGCTCATATGATGACTGAAAATGTCAAAATTCAGTAGTCTCTCCTGTTGCTTTTGTAGCAGTTTTTCCACCAATTTTGCACATTTCCACCAAATGGATGACCTGATAATAGGAGTGAACTTTTAGAGCATTAGGGAACTTATTTACTTTATAAAACACTAGAAAACTAACTCTAAAGCATAGGGATAAAATGAGTATTTAAGATATCATCACACCCCCAAACTTAAATTCTTGCTTGTCCCCAGGAAGAACCAACTCAAACAAAAACAAAAATTGAAAATGACATGAACTAAAAATAATGAGATGAGTATGATAACACTTGGAAATGGAAGAATCAATATGAGCGCAATTTATCAATATTAGCCTTTTCAATAAAATTTGGATCCTTAAACTTTTCCAAACTTTCTAAGGGAACATGGCAAGCGAAAGCATGAGTATGAGCAAATCAACCCCAAGTCATGGTGAGGCCTTTCCCGAGGAAGCCAAGTGTAGGTGATAGCATTATCTTCGGTGTATGGCAGGTCCTAGCACACAGGCAGCTGACTCACCTATTTGGAAGAAGCTAACTAAGAAAGGATAAACGCTTTTTATTCATATCAAAAACCACCACAAAAATTTCTAAATACCTAAAAAATGAAGAACTCTTGCAAGAAGTTTTAGATGGAGGTGTTCTACTGTGCTTGAGGATCCATTGGTGACTCCCCACCGGTTAGTTAAGGGCACCCAGACATTAAATTCCCTTCAAACTTCACCCAGAACACTCTGACAGACTCAAAGGCCCTAGGTTGTGGGAAATATCCATCTTACGTCCCATGTAGCGGAGGCGGTGGGAGTCCCAATGACTCAGGCGATTGGCTTGAGGCGTTAGGCACGAGCCACATAATTGTGCGGGATTCGATTGGATAGTCCCCTTCGTATTACCACTCTTATTTTTGACATTTTTCTTTAACTTTATTTTGCTCTTTTCTTTTATTTTTAACGTTTTGTATTTTTATTTTTTAAGTTGGGGGCTCGATGGCAATCCTCTTTTTGTTTTGGAAAATTTGTCCCATCAGCAGGTGGCTGAATCTGGTTGATTAGTTCTAAGGCAAGGGTCCGAGACCAAGGTAGCCTGAGGAGACCAAAGTGTGTACGTGATAGATTCGTAAATAGCTTCTTATGGCGCAATGGGTGACTAAGCTGGTCACGTACCAAGCAAGTACACACAATTCTAGATCATTGCAAAAACCTAAGGGTCCCTATTCCTCTTTTACGCTTGGCATTTTTGAATAGCTGTGTTCAAAATGACCTTCTACCTTGAGCATCAAACTCACTCATATGAGACCTGAAAATAAATAAAATAAAGAATGAAAAACATGCAAGTAATATAAGACAATAACTAAAGCGGGCATTTATTTTAAGGAGATACAAAAAGTTGGATTTTGGAAATTTTTTTTTCATAATGATTTCTTGAATTCACCCCCAAACTTGAAATGAACATTGTGCCTCAATGTGAAACAAAAATAATGGATAATGAAGTACTCCCTGAAGTTGATCAAGTCTCTGGAAGTTGCTCCAATGAATATGGCTTTGGAGGCAAGGTGTTAAGAGGGTTGGCTTTAGGAGTCAGAGAATGAAGGGGGTGCTTACAGGAATATGGTTTCCTCTTTGGTTCAACTAAGCCGCCCAAATTATTGAACTTCAAGCTTTCAACCTTTTTAGCTGAAACCAGATTTGATCCCCAAAACACGAAATTAAAAACTAAAACCTGAAGGAAAACAAATCAGCACGAAGATTTGTAAAAAAAACTCAAAACCTTTCTACGAAATAGAAAAAAAAGGAAAAGAAAACTTTTTAAAACTTGGGCCTCCCAAGGGTACGCTCCGTTTTGAGTCCGGCTGAACTCTACCAACTACGGATGGGTTGGTGTTTCTGCGCCTCATCGCCTTCTCTAGAGGTGATAGTTGTGCTCAATCAGCAACTTGAGCACATGGTCTTCCACCGATCTTATTATTTTTCGATTTTCTAGCTTTTAAATTTTTTGTTTACAATGGACCTCTCAATTAGTGATTCACTAAGTGAATGATGTATATCTTTCGAGAATAGGATCGTCTTCTCATTTTAAAATTCTTCCATTACATCTACGTAAAGTCATCTCAGAATCTCTCTGACTTCCTCTTTTACCTTTTCATATGATTCAGGAGGATTGACTCTTTTCCTCCTTGCACAACTAAGTATTCGAAGTTTGCATCATCATCCTCCACCTTTTGAAACTTCTCCAAGTTTATCTTATTTACCTCTTGAAGTGATTTCTTCGAAAACCTTATAACTCAGTTTTTCTTCTTGTATTCTACCCAGTAGATGGCGAACTCTCATGTTATGTAAAAGGACATTGTAGCCTGTCTCTTGTTCAGTATATATTTTGCCACTAGTTCTTCTCTCATACTCTCCTCATCTTTAGGTTGTTGCTCTCAATATAAGTTGGAGTACTAGAAGTGTGTGGAGCCATCTCTTCTTTCAAGCTATGTCAGTGGTGTATGCTGAATTTGAATATCCAGCCCTTGTCCAGGATCATGATTGGGAACTTGAGATGTCGCACATTCAGCATGAACTCTTTTCATTTCAACTAATGCTGCCTCTAACTTTGTCATTCTCTCATGTGGAGGTTGACTTATCTCATTTGGATAAAAAAACTGAGGCAACCCAACTTGAGAGTAGTCCATTTCAGCCATTGATCTGAAAATTTGGGATTTGTGCCGCATAGTAAATGGGTTTCAGTTTGCTCTTAATTCATCACAGCTTCTTCAGGCTTGATCTTTGGACTTGTGGGTGTGCGAATGGTATGGCTTGCATCCATGAGGTGTTTGGGTGGCTCCGTAAAATTATGATTGCTCAAGTATGGGGTACCTCCATATTGAGCATAATCCAGTGATCATATGGTTGCCACATGAGCTTAGCACTTGAGTTGTCACTCTTAACGATGTATTGACCGGTACTCTGTTCTTAGTTCCGCCTCAGGTGAGCCAATGCATTTAATGCTCTGATGAAAGGATCCATTATTGATTTTAACTGGTACAAAATGAAAAACAAAAGAAATGTCAGCTTCAAAAAACCACACAAATATATACATAAAAAATGTTTGAAGTATTAAAGAACGCAGTATTGATATTAGCATAAAACACCGATTTTAAATGTGTGTAAGAAAACGATGGCGTTTAGTGAGTGTGTATATAAAATTATGTAGATAAATATAAAGAGTGCTATTCATAAGTATACGCTTGCCAAATAATAAAGTGTACCTAAATGCAGATAATAGTCCACCCAGGGAAAATGGGGATCTTGAGTAATGAAAATTATAATACTTCTCTAATATCAAAACTAACAATTGATAGTAAAACAAAATTTAAACTAAACTAATGAAATTTCTAAATCTAACTAATACGCAACTAAGAAACTAAGAATTATAAATTCTAGGGCGCAGATGCGATTGAACGATCCTCTTAGATCTAGAAGTCAAAATTCTACTCTGTGTTTCATGAAAATGCTTTCCAAGCGACTCTCTTGTCTAATTTAATTATAAGCCTCTCTACAGTCCAGAACCAACACCACCCTTCTTACTGGTCCTTTGCTTTTCAAATATTAAACAATTTAGAATGCTTTAAGATCAAAAGTCTCACACGCCTCCCCTGATACAGATATTTCTCTCATTTACCAGGCTAATTAGGTTGATTCATCTATGTCTAGTTTACATTCTCCCTTCTGCAGGAATCTTTTACGAGACACTCACACATTGGGATATTCAAATCGATATGTAAATGAAATGAAAGTATGATCAATAGAGGTGCATTCACGAAACAGTAGAAAGAAAACGGAACATTAACAAATGAATATAAAACTCAAAGCATTCAATATATAAGCCAAAACCTAGGTCTATGAATTTAAAGCATAGTAGGCTTTGATACATCGTAAACTTAGGATAAAACATGAGAAAAGAGGAAGGAAAACTATAATAGTCTAAATGATGGTGAGTCTCAGTTTTCTTCCACAAATCTCATGATCTTCTCCCAAATCTTCAAAAAAAGCTCTGACCTATCGGGTACCCAAAGTGTGAGACAAGGCCACTTCTCAGAGGCCCTCGCCGCCTCCCCTGTTCTTTGGAGTTGGAGCTTTAAAACCTTCCATCATGGGCTCAAAATGGGCTAAAAATCCACCCAAAATTGACTGACGTCTGCAGTCAGTAAAAGCAATCGCGGCATCCAGATTATTCTGCGGCTATTCGAGACGTTGAAGACCAACGTCTGACGTTTACTGCGATCCTAATGTTTTGCTCCAACTTTGTAAGACCATAACTTTGTCATACGAACTCCGATTTGGGTTCTTGAGTACACCGTTGGAAAACTCTTGAAGTCTAGAATCATCCATATGGCTTGCTTTGCAATATGAGCTCATGGTTTCTGAAAAGTCAAAAATAGTAGCCTCCTGCTGAAGGTGCTGAAGTCATTTGCTGATTTTCCTTCCCCAAGTTTTGTAGCATAACCTTCTTTGTTTAGGCTTTGTTTTGGTGTTCTTGGTATCCCTAGAAAGCTCTTGAAGTGTAGAATCCATAAATATATGTCTTGATGCAATAGGAGCTCATATGATGACTGAAAATGTCAAAATTCAGTAGTCTCTTCTGTTGCTTTTGTAGCAATTTTTCCACCAATTTTGCACATTTCCACCAAATGGATGACCTGATCATAGGGTGGTACGAAACGTGGGGGCACTTATTTAACATAAAAACACTAGAAAAACTAACTAAAGCATAGGGATAAAATGAGTATTTAAGATACTCATCAATTCATATCATGGACTTATACAAGTACTTATGCTTTTAACAGACTTATGCTTATTCGGATCTCCTGTAGGAGTTACAGAGCTTATTCTTATTCAGAACTTATGCTTATAACGGACTTATGTTTGTTCGGGTCTCTCGTAGGAGTTACAGAACTTATTCTTATTCAGGACTTATGCTTATAACAGACTTATGTGTATTCGGATCTCAGAAGTAGGAGTTACGAGAACTTATTGTCGGGACTTATGCTTATAACAGAAGAGAAAGAAGAAAGAAAGAACTTATGTATTCGGATCCGTGACAGGGTTACAAAACTTATTCTTATTCAAGAATCACGTAGTGTCTGAGATCAAAAGCGATATACATTGTTCACTCTTATTCTGTGTTCAGGTTATTATCATATAACATGGGAATACCCCCTGACAGTGCTAGTAATTAAGTAAGACACAGCACAATAAGTATCCGAAGATACTATACAATACTGAAGTGCCATAGCACAAAGCGATTCTTAGATGCAGACAAAGTCGCGTGGCACTAATCGGGAGCGAGGAGTGTCGTAGCGGGACGGGGAGTGTCGTAGCGGCTAACGGATAAATTATTCGTGGCACTAGCAGGGACGGAGTGCCTTAGCACTAGTAGGACAAGTGCCGTATGTATCTGAATGCAAATCTTGTCGGGGAGTCACCCAGGAACACTGTCGGGATGCAGAGTACTAATCGGGGTGTCGGAGCACTTATTATCGTCTGAACACTAATCGGGGATGTGCCTTGCGTCGAAACAAAAGTGCACGTGTCATTGTGCCTGATCACCCCAGGCAGCATTCTACGATTGTATGTGTTCGAAACTTCTGTATCTTGTGCTCGGAGTGAACTTTGCTCCCATCGAACTCTCAGAACGTGAGTCTGGTACTTTTCTCACTTAATTTCATCATTTTCTATACTTAGGAATGTATTTTAGCTTAAATACTTAAAATAACTAAAAAACAGGGTGCCAAGGATCACTGTGCAGTCGGCTCTAACACAATGTCAGTACAGGTTCGGTTAAGAGAGAGCATGCAGAGTGCAGGTTTGACCTCTTTGCATCACTGATATAGGTTCGAGGTGTGGAGTGAGTTTTAGAATTTGCCTAGAAATGACAATTTCACCATTTTTCATGCACTTTTCTTCCATAATTCTCTTCTATTTCACTCCTCATCAAAAATCAAGATGAAATCCCTCCAAACAACTCCACCATTACTTTTAATTAGTCAAAGAATCCAAGGTTTCATACCGAGTTCTTGATTCTACAAAAACCTTGGAATTGTGAAGGATTTCATATCTAAACATTATCAACTATGGATTTTCAACTAAACTTCCCTTAAATCTAGAGTTAGGATGTCTTCATAACAAAACCCTTGTAGACGAAATTTAATTTACGGAAAAATGTCAAATCGTAATTTTGATTCTAATTGTTATTGGGTTAAAAAAAATCAATTTATTCTCTAGACTCGGATGAAGCGGTTTCACCTTTGGAATGTCGATCTTTGCGAGAAATCTAGCCAGCACGTATTCGTCAAATTCCGAGATAGTCGAATTTACGTTTTGAGCATCAGCGGTTCTGATGCAGTAAAACGATTTTTAAGATGGGACGAGAGTCGCGTATAACGTCTTCGTGTGTCGTAAGAATTAATAGTGAAATGATGATGAAAATGGACCCGGCGAGATAGGCGAATGTGGCAGGAAAAGAGGGACGTAAACGTCATTTTGGAAAAGTTTAAGTCACAAAAGACAAAAGTTGCATAGTGTTTGTCTTCTTCTTAACATAAGGAAAAAGAACGTGTATGAGAGAAAGTAAGGGGGATTGCACTGCTCACGAGAAACGAAAATGACAACTTTTAGTGAGAGAGTCTTCAGCCTTCTCTCTCTCTCTAGAAATATATGAGCGTCCAGGCGGAAGTCGGCAGGTCTTGGGATAAGAAGGCGCTCTACCCAGCGGAAAAGGGCCGCATGGGCGCCGGTTAGGGGTTTCTCAAACTCGGTAGATTTCTCCTGCTGGCGTTTACTCTTTGTTTAAGAACATTGGCAAATGTTTTGAGTCGAATGAGGGCCAGGTGGGTGGTTGATCGGTCCCAGGACCGAATTGATATGGTACACGGAACACCAAATGGAGTAGCGTGTGGCTGCCACGGCTGATTTAGAGTAGTTAAATATTGAAATGTCTTCGTATTAAATCGCTGACTATGTATTGTAGTTTGGATGAGCGGAAGTGGCGAAATGCGGGTTCCGCAGGGTGAGCGGGAGTAGTGGGTGACCCTTCCGGCCCGGCGGGCGTAAGCCACTGGTTTGCGTTCTAGGAATAGTGACAAGAAATATATTTTTGTGTGAAAATGTGTTTGATGTCAGTGATTGAGTTGAATTCTTCGTGTTTGATCATTAGCCCCAGTGAGCTAATTTTGATGTATGAAATGAGAATTTACATGACATGATTGTGTAGATTGAATGTTTGTGAATATATGCATGTTTATATATTTACATGTGAATTGGAAATTTGTGTTGGAATTGGCATGCCCGTCATATACCTTGGAACACCCAGGACTACTTAGGTGAGTGCATGAAGGATGAGTCTAGAGAAAATGGTTAGGAGGTTGTCTAAAATGTGAATTATACGAGGGTTGTCTCGCTAAAAAATATCAATCGTGGAGACGTCCTAATTGATATATACATCGGAGGGTTGTCGCGAAATAAACAAAATAATAATTCTCATACGAAGCAAGAAGCGAGTGTGTGGCGAAGTCGGTGAGGACTCGAGTGCGAGATGATGAGTTAATTCAAGTGGGATCATGCATTTTGCTTGAATGTGTGTTTATTTGGAATATTGCCTTTGCGCTTAGGTGAAGAGTGGCGCGAGGCGTTCATCTGAGCATTAGCTCACCGTCGATAGTGTATTTTAAATTAGGGAGCGTCACGGGGGACGGCTCGTCTAGAGATTGAGGTTGTGAGAAAGAAATGGGATTGTGGCTTTGATGATTTTTATACATGTATTAGAATTCCTCAGTACGATATATGTGTTGTATAAAAGTAAATTATTAACTCTTAGAACTATTGAGGACATAGTTGGTACATGTTTACAAATATTGTTATGAGTCTTTGTTTATGGGCCCAGTGGTCGTTTACTCATGTGTGATGGATATATGTTGCCTTTGTTTGGAGACTGGGGGTGTATGCGGTGTGCAGCTGTATTTGGGTGGGCTCGTTACAAAGAAGGCTACTGGCAGATTTTATGGAAAGTGGCGGTGGGTGGCTTGGGCGTCGCTGTATTCAGGAGTTGACGGGTAGTCAGCGGACCGGAGTTTGGGGTGTCCTGACCACTGAAAAGGGAACGATTTAATCTTGAGGAAAACCCTTGCGATCATACCCAGTAATTCATGTACAAAAATCATACCAAAATCCTTACAATTCCATACCAAAGTCATCATACGAATCCATACCTTGGCGTCTGTCTCTTCTTCTTCCTCTTCTTCTCAACCTTCCCCTCTTCTCCTTCCGTAAGCCCTTGTTTGGAGACGAAAATGAGTATTTTTAGTGCTCCTCCTCTGTATAGTGAAGGTTTTTGGTTATTTAGCTTTTAGTCCTTCCACTTTTGACTATTTGTATTCTAATTTCCCATAATTGTATTTTAGCCTATAATCTTATTAATCCATGTCTTTGATGCCCATTTTTGGACAAATTACATTTTTGTCCTTAAGTCTTGTACAATTTTCGGGTTTATAACTTTTCCATTTTTCCCGTTTAATTCTGAAGAATTTTAATTTATTACTACAAATACCACAACATGTTGAAAACAGTAGGGTATATTTAGTGTTACAACATGTGAGCAGACTCATTTACGTTGTGCTTGATATAAATGCGGGGCCTAAGAGTCACAGCAAATCGTCGAATAAGTGTTTGAGTATCCCTTTCAATCATTCTTTGCTTCGCAGGCCTTTAATGTTACATCTTCCGTCGAGAGGTCATGGGCCAGAAATTCAATTTACGGAAAAGGGCAAAATCGTAATTTCGATTACATAATTGTTATTTCGGTTAAAAATCTGAAATTTATTCTCTAGATCTCGGATGATGAAACGGATTGCACCGTTGGAATCGTCTCACGAAATCTAGCTAACACGTAAAATTTCGTAAAATTCCGAGATAATTCGGGTTGACAGTTTTGAGGCATCATGTTTTGGATGCCAGTGAAACGGGCCGATCGACGAAAGTCACATATATGCGTACTCATGCCGCCAAGTGGTATGGTAAATGATGAAAATGGGCGGCGAAGATAGGCGAATGTAAAGCGGAAAAAGAGAGGGACATAAGCGTCATTTTGGAAAAGTTTAAGTCATAAAGGACAAAATAGCAAATAGAGGATTGTCTTCTCGATGTTAAATGAGCAAAAGGTGGGAGGGGGATTTAGATCCATTAGCCATTTTTGAGGTTTTCTTTGAAATACTCTACAGATTTGATAGATCAGGCGAGTCGGCGGTCTTCGAGGACGAAGGATGGCGCTCTACGAGAGGCTCGTGTGGACCGATTTAGGGAGTTTATAAGGCTCGAGGGGTAGGGGTTTCTCCACTCTTTGGGTTTTGTTATTCTTCGCTTAAAGTACCGTGTAAATGTTTCGGTTGATTGGGAAGGCCTTGAACGACCGTTTGATCGATCCCAAAGCTTGGGGCCGAATTGATTGATTTATTGAACCCAATGTGAGCAGCCCGCATTGGGGTGTTTGGTCTTTAATAGCGTAAATTATCTTGCTTCGTCATGGATTGATTTGGATAGAGCCCGGAAATGGCGTGAAATCACGAGTTCAAAGTAATGAACCGATGAATTGAGTGTTGGAAGCGTGAAACCCTAGGGTTTTCTTTGTTCCTAAGGTCAACCACGAAAATATATTTTAACGAAAATATGTGTTGGTGGGTGAATTAATTAGATTGCTCGTGTTTGATGTTAGTGAGCTAATTTTGGTGTAATGAATTATTGGAATTACATGATTGTGTGATTTAAATTATCGCGATATATGCATGGTGATATATTTAGCGGTAATGCGCGTCTCTGAAGTTATTGAAATGGCATCCTGTCGTTTCATATGCTGCTAAAGGTAGCAAAGTGGTGAGTGCATGACGCCTGGAAAAATGGAAAGAAAAGCAGCGTTTTGAAGGAATTTCCGGATGATATTAGGAGAATTGGGTTGGGAGATGGGGCAGCGGATCATTCGGATGAGGACCATGGCCCATTTTGGAAAGCTCACCAACCAATTCACCTCGGAGGGTGAATCCCACATTTTAGAATATTTCGGTGAAGCGTATTTCAGAACAAATGGGTTTTGTTTTGAAATGATTGGCCTCATACATGGCTTGGCAGTGTAGGGAGTCGATGGGGGCTACCGAGACATGAGATGATGATAAATATGAGACATTCAAGTAGGATCATATATTTTGTAGCCGGGTATTCTTTAGAACATTTGTACCTCGCCAGGTGGATGGCAGCAGGGTGGTCTCTGCGACATGTTCCCCAGCGTCGTGGGATCGCGGCCCCAGTCTGAGCGCCTCGAAGGCGATCCATTTTGAAAAGCGGTTGTGGCTTGATGGTTTTGGACATAACATGCCATTAGAGTGTTCTGTAGATTTTAATATATCTTTACGTATAAAAACAAAAGTGTTATCAACTATTGGTGTGGAGATAGTGGAGAATGGTTGTGATATGTGTTTTTATGAGCGTTAGCTTATGGGCGTGGCCGTGTGGATATAATGCGTATATTGATTTGTTGGAGACGGGTAAATACGGGTTATTTCGCAGTACTTTATTTGGTAGAGCTCCCGTACGAGGAACTCTACCCGATTTTCTAAGTGGCGTCAGGTAACCGACCTCCGGCTAATATTCCGTAGGAGTTGACAGTGGTCAGCGGACGGTTTGGGGCGTCGTGAAGACCATTCATTAATGTCTAGATGAGATTGTGTGAATAGAATTGGAGTATTACACGTCGGCGGTGTGAGAGTGAAAACCTAAGGATCCTATCTGTTACATACTTCCTTGTTTTTAAATAGTTAAGTCGTTGGTTGCCAATCAATCAATCCTGACCCCAGTTTTGCACTAAACGCACATTCATTGGATAACAATCCTTAAGGATCACCTAGGAAACCA
This sequence comes from Tetrastigma voinierianum, assembly GCA_016808115.1. NCBI lineage: Eukaryota > Viridiplantae > Streptophyta > Magnoliopsida > Vitales > Vitaceae > Tetrastigma > Tetrastigma voinierianum. The sequence goes on along the minus strand of JAEQBH010004434.1, from coordinate 358,468 downwards.
CTCCACTATTGGAAATGACACAGTCGGACTCCCACTGATGTCTATAATCTTGTGACTTTAGTTCAGCTTGGGAATAATTTCAACATCTGAAATAGTGGAAGCATTTTTGATCTTGTCTGTGCAGCCGAATTTTTATTGTGTTGTGTCTACTGTTTATTATTATTGGTTTAAGTAGTCAAACAGTTATATGATAAGGGACTGAATAAGAATAAGAATAAATCAATGTACATCATTATGCTCTGAAAGTACCTACGGGTACCTCTGTATAAGTATAAGTTCTATAGTACCTACGGGTACACGTGTCTGAAGTATAGCTACGCCAGTACAAGTATAAGCTCGTAACTCCTACGGAGATGCGAACAGTATGAATCAGATCAAAAGTACAGTCAGTGTATAAGTACCTCCGATATAGTATAAGCTGCATAACTCTTACGGAGATTGGAACAAGTATAAGTTTGCTATAGCTTTAAATATGTATATAAGTTTATTTATATGTGAAATATAAAATGCAAAATTCGAATAAATGATTGTACATATCGCATATGATTACCGGATGACCATGATGTAGAGAATATGTGAATTTATATCCTGTTTCATAAACCACATGGATTAATGCGCAGAACTTTGGTAGAGGGATAGTGAGGATGCCTATTAGGGAAAGGCTCGTCTACTGACATCTGATGCAGTTCATTGGTTGGGTCATTACGGCGCCTTAGAACCTTATAGATGGTCATTGTCTCGTGATGATAACGGCTGCAACCGGGGCATATAAACCATTGTTTCGCGTAAGTGAGTCTGACCTTTGGCGCCTCGACATTTGTTTTGCGGTGAGTGCAACGTGACGCTTATAGTTCCTTTTATCGTAGGTTTATGCGGAGCACATGAAACATAAAGCAATAACAAGTATATCACGGAATGGTTCAAATGATAAAAGTATATGACATATGACATGATATAAGCATAGCATTTCTATGGGATGATATGTAAACGATTAACAGTGATACGTGTTGATAAGAAACGAAGAAAAATGTACTAAATGACACGAAATGAAACATGATATAATACAGAAAGTATAAAAGATTATAAGCATGTATATATTAGTAGAATATGACATAAGTATATGATATGTTATATGTATATATGAAATGTAAGTGAGATGACTCTAATTAGTGTTCGTCCCAGGGGATTCATCTCACTAAGCGTAAAACTTAGCCGCGGTGTTTTCATCAGGTGTGAGTCTGAAAGGAAGCTGAGGGCCAGAACAGTCCATCGATCGAAGGCCACACATCACTTAGATGCCATTGGAAGACCTTTGGTCTAATGTATATGTATTTTTGTTTCTTTTATTAAAAAACGATAGCCAAATATTGTAAAAATGTTGAACACTTCCATATATTGGAGCTTGTATATATATTTTATATTGTAGTACAAAATATAGTACAAGTTAAATGTTTAACATTATATGAATGAACTTTCTTAAAGAATATAAGTTTTATAGTTTATAGAAAATATTATTGCCAGCTCGACCACCGGATCTTTGGGTTTGGGGGGTGTTCTGGATTGAGTATCGAGCATCGGTTCGGTTCGGACTACGCAATGGATTTGAATGTCGGAGAAAGGGCGCGACGGCGATCTCTACCTATAACGAGAAACAATATTTTGCCTATATATTACTGGCCAGTTCCTGCGTGCCTTTTCACTCCAAGGGTAGCCTTGAATTAGATAACCTCCACTTTGGATAGACCCCACTTAGCCTGATATATCAACACGGGAGAACTCCCTAACGAGAAGGACCAGGCTCACAAGGTCTGAGTTCAATCTGCCAGATTTTCCTTAATCGACGGGCAGCTATTCAAACGATCCTTGAATGAGCATGCCCAAATGCTTAACTACAACAAGGCGGTATGTGTTTGGCCAGGGTGCCTGAAGGGATATGTGGCAACCATCGGTGGCGGGGCTTCTACGGCGTAGGCCCTCAAGGGTGTGTGGCAACCATGAGGCGGCGCCGCCGATTACGTACGCAAATGTGACCGGTGTCAATGACAGGCTCCCATCTTAAGATCGTCGGCTCAAGACCTAATGTCTATCTCAAGCCCATGGCCCTTCGCTCAATGGGGAATCAACATAGTAGGGCCTTCTCCCTATTCTTGGAAGCAGAAAAAGCTATTGCTAGTAGCCCGCGATCATGATACCCGTGGATAGAGGCCGAGCTTTGGATCAATCAGGCCAAAGAAGATGCTCGATTTGCTCTGCGGAAAAATATCGTTTGTCGGTTATTCCCAGTTGTGAGACAATGGGCCCCAATTCGATAGCCGGGTTTACAGAAACTTATGCCAGGAATTGGAAATAAAGAACTTATACTCCACCCCCCGGTATCCGCAAAGAAACAGTCAAGCGGAGGCTTCGAACAAAACCTTGTTAATGGCCTTAAAGAAACGATTGGACGCAGCTAAAGGCAAATGGGTGGATGAACTTCCAGGGGACCTTTAGGCTTACAGAACGATCGCTCGCAAACCAACCGATATATCTCCCTTCGCACTTACCTATGGGATGGAAGCTATAATCCCTACGGAAATCGGTATGCCTAAACCGAACAGATATGCCCGAATAGTTAGTCAGGGTTCCGCAATCAGGGCTGAACATGGCGGATGAGCTGGCGAAATAACGATCATCGCGATAGCATCCACACCGCCGGCTGTGATCACGTTTCAGCAGGCGCGTAAAACCAGAGTTTTCGGCGAGCGGTCTTAAGGAAAGTCTTCGAAAGCACAAGCGATCTAGTGGCAAAGAAAGTTTCAAGCCAAGCGGGAGGGACCATATATTATGGCTGCAGTGGGTATAAATGGGATATGCTTTAGATAAGCTAGGCCAACACACTGCTTGAGAATGTGGAATGTTATGCACCTCAAAAGGAGATCAATAAAAAGTTGATTTATTCTTTAACTGTATCTTCATCGCAAAATTTAATTTATAAAGTCTGGATGGCGTGGCCTGTCAGGCGGTATGGATAATGCCTGGCGCTCGATTATAAAGTGCGGATAGCTCCCAATGCCTGTCCGGCCCAGCATGGTTAATGCCCAGCTGGCTCAGTATAAAGTCTGGATGGCGCTAATGCCCTGTCCGGCCCAGTATGGTTAATGCCCAGCTGACTCAGTATAAAGTCCGAATGGCGCTATTGTCCTATCCAACTCAGTATGGCTAATGCCCAGTTGGGTGAGGCCAAAGTCGGATGGCGCGATTCTGACATCGGCGTCATTGGCAAAATGGCCTTTCGATTAATAAGGGAATAAGTAAAGTCGCGAAAATAACACATGCTTCATTAAGATGTCAGGATTACACCCATCAAAATGTACGAGACACCGAAGCGGAAGCGAAAGGAGCATCGGCTGAAGCGACCCGAAACCTGAAAATGCGGTCCACTAACTCATGGCCCCTGCCCAGGGTTCCTCCATCTCCCAGTACACCACAGACGGTCAGAGGGTTATCATCTACCTTCGTCCCGGCGGCAGAGGAACGCTCGACCTCCTCACTAATGTTCGCCTCTGGAGCGGCAGCAGCTTCACTAGGAACAGCACCCGGGGGGCATCGAGGATTAACAGAGAACTTTGGAGTTAATGGGTTGTGTCGGCGTCAATTTGGAATCTAGGCTTACTCCCACAAATGTCATGTATGTAAAACGCTGCTGACCATAACCATAATTAAGATTGACTTAAAGCATTTGCGTCATACTCCGCTTCCAAAGCCTTCTTCTCTTTAGTGACCTCTGCGCGGAAAGCGGACAGCTCGTCTTTGCTAACCCCAAGCTCTGGCCAGAGAAACTCGCTCATCGGTCGACGACCTTCCTCCTGCACTTACGGCCTCTCCGGGAAAAGCCAAAGCACAGTGAGCCGGGTCCCAACTCGGACTCCACCTTGGCTGGGAGCATGCCGAGGCGTGGCAGCTACGGACCGACTGGCTTTCGGATTCATCGAGGCTTGAGCCTTGCCGCGGCGTGAATTTCGATTAGACATTGCCACCTCATGACCCGGCGACATCTCTCTCCGCCTCGGCGAGCTGCCCTTTCCAACGGCTTCTCGACCTCAGGCTCTAAAGCGCCTCGACTTTGACTCACTCCAGTTAGGGGAAGCACTGGGGCATTTTTTTCAGAAAATGCCGACTAAGCATAAGTAGTAGCCTCTGTCACTGTTCAGTGAAATTCTTGATCTTTGGAAGGCCATTTTCTAGATAGCAGCAATCGCCTGCGAAGAAACATATTAATGTCTGACAATAGTAGAAATAGTACTAGAAGCGAGATATGGCTCTTCTAAGCTCACCCGGTCTGTCGATTAAAGCGAAAATTGTTGTTCGCGAACCAACATCCCCATCTTCAATCATTATTGGAGGATCTTCTTTAATAGTACCGACGGGGCGGAATTGTTGCTGCTCTTAGCCCACCCTCGACTCGAGCGATTTGCAAGCATCCGGTAGCATGCTGGAGTGCGGTCGTTGCAAATGGTCAGCCCGAAGGTCGCCGATTGAAGGGCTCCATCGATCAATAATATCATAGCACCCGCCGGCCGGGGCGATACCTCGGGAGCTGGGCCCGGGAGAGGCTCTGATACGCAACATACGATTAGGAAGCGGCGACGCCTGCGCCCGGCCAGTGTACTTGGCCACTATCGTGGCGGCTTGCTCGGGAGGATGGACCACCTAGATGGCGGCGGGAACCGGGAAGCCTCTCTGGACTCCACCAAGGTGATGTCCACTAAGGTGATGTTTTCCAGAGCCAGCTGATCATTCAAACCCATCTCAGGTGAACCTGGGATGACAATGGCTTGCACCTTCGAACCCTCATCCGAGCGAGGCTGGCCCAATCCTCCGGCCGCTTTAGGGAGGGCATCAGCCGCTTGCTCGAGGTTAGCATCTGGCTTCCGTTTCTGAGCAACAAAGTTCTGAATCAAACCGTACATCCCGTCCTCTTCCTCTTCTTCTTCCAAGTCCGGGGAACGACAGGATATTGGAGGGATCCACGAAATGAAATCCTCCACCCCTGCTTCAGCAACTTTCTGTCGCCTTAACGTCCCCTTCCTTTTCTTCAATGCTCGAGGGGCAGGATGGGAACCCTTTCTTTTCAAGGGAGGACGCTCCAAACGACTACCCCCTCAACCCGCCCGACGCCTGTAAGGACCGAAACTCGCTGCCAGAGGAAGGTCATGCTGGTCAGCAGCTCACCACCACCCCGACCGCCACCCGCTCTCCGCTTTCCTGGCTGGAGAAGAACTACTCGGGATTAAGCTTAGAAGGTCCGCAGTGACAAAGTGCTCACCTTTCACAATTTTTGAGGGTAGAGGGCGAGGGATTATTGGGACGCTATAAGGAGACGGGTGGTGGCTTAAATCATGCAAATTCTTCTCGGTAAGAAGGACTTCATGATGACACTTCTGATCGGAAATCTCCAATAACCTACTGATTTTCGTAAAACTGGCTCTCTCCACCCAATGCACCAATTTGCCCCTTCTAGCTTTTCCCGCCGTAAACAACCCACAATAATAAAACACGTGCACATGAATGGGCATACGAAAGATACATCGGCCAGGCAAATTCAAGCATTTGTACACACACCGAAAGACATCGAATGGTTAGCATCAAACGAAAGGTCAGGGGAACTCGGGGTCTCGTCCCAAGGTTCCCTGACCAAGATCACCCCCTTCGCCTCACTCTTGGGTAAGTCAGGGAGTCCTGTAACGAATTGCAACCAGGGGCTCAAGGCTAACATAGACATCCGGCCACCTTACGCTACCCTCAAGGTATAAGCAAAACAAACCTCCACTAGTGAAAGATCAAGCTGGTAAAGAAGGTTCAGTACACAACACCCAGTCAGAATCCGAAAGATGTTTGGGTGAACAAGGGTCGGTGGCACTCTGGTAAAGTGCAAAAATTGCTTGACCAGAGACGGCACGGGGAAGGGAAGCCCGACCGCTAATTGCTGCTGGGTGAAATATACTGTGTTGTACTCTTCGCCCGCAGTACTTTCATTCGGGCCATCCGATAGCATGACGTCAATGTCATCGGGAATTTCACAAAAGGCCCTCAACTCCTCCATAGACAAGGAAGAGATGATGCTGCTTATAAAAGGCATCCCTCGGGTAGGCCCTCGCTTGCGACCCGCCTGGCTGGTGGAAGTCTCTTCTTGACCTCTCGTCATTTTATAAGCAAACAGAGAAAAAGGGGGAAACGACAATCAGCCCAAAGCCATAATAATTAAATTGGTAAAGGCGAATCACTTGCCAAATTCTCTCTGCTTGGGCGGAGTCGCCACCCTAGCAAACTCTAAAGAATAACCTCCCCAAGCTATCCTGACGTATAAGACTTGCCGGTAATAAAAAATCAACAGGCCCAAAGTCGGAACAGTGTTTACCTGTAAAATGGAAACTAAACAAGCGCCTGGAGGAACGGTTCACAACAACGCGCAGTGTCACACCAGAGTGTTCGAAGAAAATCTCGAGCGAGAGGGAGACAGGATAAACAAGAAGAAACAAGTACAGAAACGGGGTAACATCAAATGATGGCTCCCTATATATTAAGCGTCTAGGGCCTGCAGATGCATTAAATGCACCACTAACTCATCATCTCCACTACCAATTTGAATCCTAGTGACGCTTCGTCTATTAGGGCACAGTGAACGAACGTGGGCCAGGATCATGGACCTTAGGGCCACCCTAATAGCCACGTTCGGACTAGCCAACCATATTATTTCTATACCAGTCCATTTCAAAGCGTATCTAATACTATTGCCCTCCGCCATAGGACTAAGTCCTTGTCACTAGCCGGGAATTAGGGAGCATGAGAACAATGTGTGCAGGAACATAGAAAATTTTAGAAAATGTAAATTCATTAATTACACCAAAAGGCGTTCATAGTGACACAACAAATAAGCATAATTAAAGTAATCATACTATGATTACATGATCCAGAGGCCACAAAAAAAAAAAAAAAAAAAAAAAAAAACAGAGGCAGAACAAGTTGAAGCAAAGGCTAGGGAAGAAGGTCCTACGAAGGTGGAAAGGGACATAAAGATCCCCCGTTGATTCAGAAGGTGGCAAGGAACACAAAGATCCCCTGTTGATTTGGAAGGGGGTGTTCTTGGCTGTAGAGGATTCCATTCGAGACACAAATTTTAAATGGCACGTGAATCCCTCAGAATATTCCTCCCAACACAAACAATCTCGACTACTAACTTTGCAACCTGGGCCCGGTACATGCTTCGACAATCATGTTTAACCTCTTCATAAGCCTCGTCCACCTGAGCAATCACGTATTCGAATTCCCAAGAACACCTAACCAAATCACCCCGCTGACAAAACCAATAACAACCAATGGCACCAAAGAATCCTTCCTCCTACAAACCTTTTATAGAGACCTCCAGCCTCAAAGGAATCCCAAACAACCGCATCACATGTGAATTCAAAAAATAGGAAATTCCCCGGTAATGTGTACATTGGAACACCCCAGCATTAACTGTGACGCCCCAAAACCCGGGGTGTCCATTGACAACCCGTCAACCCACGAAATACTTGTGAATGTTGGGTAACCCGACGCCACTCACGAAAATCGGGCAGAGTCTCCTTTGTACGGAGAGCTCTACCCAATGTACAAACCTGTCCCAACAATTACAATGACCATCAGTCCAAATGCTAAAATAATGGCCACGAGGGGCCCCCGCATCAATACTTTAATATAAATATCCCAACCAAATATATATCATGGTTCAAGAGTTTTACATTATTTTCATACAACATATATTAAACCCAGAATTTTAATACATGTATACAAATAACTACCAAAGCCATAACCCGCTTTCTCAAACGTTCTAATGAGTGCCGCCTTCACTCTGTCGCTCCCGCACCGAAATGGTGATCCCTCTCGATAGTGACAAAGCCCAAGAGGATAATTTCCTACATGGGTTACTTCCCACCTAATTGCACATGCATGGTAAACACTCACATCCAAAGCTAGCCATTTAACCTACCCAAATGTCTACATGCCCAATCCCATGTCCCGAGTCCTTGCCGACTCCCTCGCATATGCCTAAGTCAAATGCGAGTAAAATCACGCTTTCAAACAAAACTTTTTGTTCTGAAACCTGCTCACCGAATTTCGATAAAAGTATTGGACTACCCTCCGAGGCGAATGTGTTGGAGAACCTTCCTAAACAATTCATGGGCTCCTCCGACGTGTAATTGTTAGACCATTTCCCAACACAATTCTCCATAAAATCATCCATTGAAATTTCTTTCACAAACATTTTCATTTAACTTTCAATTTCATGTCATGCACTCACTCCTAATATTCTGTGCCTAAACAGATACTTAATGACGACGTCAATTCCAACACATTCATGCTAATATATTCACATGCATATATATTAACATAATTGATCACACAAACATGTTATGCAATTTTACAATCAATTACACCAAAATTAGCTCACATGGGCTAATTAACAAACACGAGCAATTCATTTTAAATCACTCAATATCATAAAAATTCACACAAAAATATTCACATCACTATTCATGTGAACAGTAAAACCATCGGGTTACTGTTCACGACCACACAAAATAGGAATTTCTCTACTTCCTGGCTCAAAGCTTTCAGACCGGAAGCCGCCAAAACAAGCCTCGTAACGCTCCTAACCATTTGCTACTGCTTCTTAAATGCTATTTAACACAAGCAGAAAAGATATCTACCTATTAGGAGTTGCTCAACTCCACAAAATCGTGCCCATGCGTAGTCTCCGCCTACAGAGCAACTTTCCTTCGCTCCGCAAAACCGACGGTCCGACGATCGAATCCTAGAGAGAAGGATTCTTCTCTCTAAATCACCAAAAACAGCCACCAGATTCCATTTTTCAAGATCGCACGTTTTGTGCTTTTTTCCATTTGAGAAGACAACTATTCAACATTTTGTCTTATTATCTCATTAACAATTCTCATAATTCCATTCATGTCCTCAAGTCTTGGATTTTTGACACTTGGCACTATCTCGGCCATCCATTTCCATCATCTCTCTACTGTACGACATGTCACAAGAGTACGTATGATAGGTGACTTTTGTCCACGTCGCATGTCTCTCAAACCCGTTTTACGGTGCGAATCTTCGGTCTTATATAGAAAAATGTGATCATTGTCTGATTTGACAAGAACGACGATGATAGCTAGATTCCTTGAGGAGACGATTCTAATAGTGGAATGTTTAGGTCATCGAATCTTGGAAAAATTTCGGTTTTCTGAGAGTACAGATTTGCCATTTTTCAGAAAATTAGAATTTCTTCGGGTCTTACATTAGCGGTCCTGATCCACGAATCCGTGAGTCCCGAAATATTCTCTTTTCACAGTAGGAAACACTTGACCATGAAAAGGGGGGGCATTAATGGGTACACCATGGGCTTTGGCCCGGACCTCAATATTGGTCGGTGCAGACTGGCCCGAAGCCCGCATTACTTGATATCACGGTTGATCATCTTCATTAACAAGCCGGGCCTAAACATACTTCCCAATGGGCGGGAGATATAATGCAGGTGCAATCTTTCTGGTAAATTGCCATCCACCCAAGGAGGTAGCTGGTTGACCTCTCTCAGCTTGAACAAATAACCGCTCGTAAGTCACACATGTAACCACCCTGATGGCGGTCAAACGCATCATGGAGCAGAAGATGCAGGCGGTTTGGCTATCTAAAAGAAAGAAAAGGTCATAACACGCAAACAAAGCGCCACCTTCCCATTTCGTTTCGGAAGGAAATCGTCTACCCATGGCTTGAGACTGGCGGCCACTCCTACATAAAGAAGGGGTGACACCAGAAGTGCGTGCGGACTTAAGATTTATATTTTGACTCTCGGTTTTCTGATCGACTTAGGCATCTCGGAGCGACGAGCGCATCGCCGTTTTTAGCATTTGTTTTATAGAATACATCTTGGCAAGTTGTTACGACGTCTGATGACTCAAAAAATTCAAGAGACTACAAATATGTAACAAAAATTTTTTTTAAATCATATTTGATTCATTACGGACAAATATAAAAATTAATGCAATTACAAATTTAATTTTGTTATTTGAAATCATTAATTATTTTCATCTATGATTAAATAAAACTATTTTTAATATATATATACATATATATATATATATATATATATATATATATATATATATATATATTAATTTTCTTCATAATATTATACTACTTTAGTGTGTGTCTCTCTGATTTCCTTTTTTTTTTACTTCTATTCACTTTTGCTTATTACCTTTGTAGTATTATGTTTTTTACAAGTCGGGTTCTCACTTATGTCAATCGTATCGCTGTGCTGAGTCGGGCATAAAACGAGTCTCTTCATATTTATTTCCTTAGTTTTTTCTTATCAAAAGACCATATATAGTCGATAAAACTAATAATCTACCTATCACCTTCATAATATTGATTTTGTTTGAATGTAATTTATAATTAACCAGCTAAAAAATAATTACTTTTTTAACATATATTCACTTTATATATTACTTTGTAATATACTCTTCTTACAAAAATTCAAATCTAAATCTTATGTATCTTCCCATCCTTTTGCTACTAGAGCCAAGCATAAAGGACAACCAAAAAATAAATAAATTATAAAAAATTAATAAATATATCTATATGATAATTTAATCTTTCAGTTTTAATAAAAGCTAAAAGAAAAATATTTCTCTCACTTTGTTAGCCAATGGAATTGGTTATGATATTTGCAAACATTTTATGGAATGAACATTGATATAATGTGATGGTTTCGATGATTAAATTCTAACATACATTACAAAAATAAATAAATAAAATTTGATGGGAAAAATTAACTATAAATACGTTTCCACTTTTCACAAAATTTTCAAGTGTTTGTCAAGTTCATTTGTTTATTTTAAATTTCAACTTTAGTGTCAAGTTCATCAAATATTGATAATAGTGTAAATGATTTTTCATTTATAAAAGTTCATCAAATATTGATAATAGTGTAAATGATTTTTCACATCATCGCCATCATCAGCAGAAACCGTAGAGTCAAAGCCCCCAAAATCCTCAGACCCATTTCTCTCTCCTAGAGAAGAAAAACTCATATTTCTCTATCTAGGGTTTGTGTACGTTTTATTGGGTTTTGCTTCAATATCAAATATCAGGTATGAACATTTCTCTACTAATCTGGGATTGTTTCCTGTTTTCTCACGAGGTTCATGCCTTTTTATTTGGAAATTTCCATAAAAACCCTAGTTCCAGGAGGCTTTCTGTTTGGAATCGAAAAGTCAGGGTCCTTCGAAAACCCTAGTTTCGGTTCGTGCTTTAATTTAAGGTGCTTTTCGTGTTTCATGTGTAGAAATATTCTTTGTGAGGCATGTTATCTTGGTTTATTAACTTAAGAAATAAAGGAAGGAGTTTGAATTGTAGGCTAGCTCTTCATTTCTTTTGATTTTGGAAGCTTTTTGAGATTTGGTTGTGGAACCTTACGGTCTTTAAATTGCAATCTGATAACTCGTGCACAGTTGTTGGCGTTTAGGTGGCGTTTCTTTTTCTTAATAAGATATAAGCTTTTGAGTTTAATGTTGAATAGTGCTATGGCATTAAGGAGTAAGTTGTTGTTTTTAATATTAGGTAGTGAGTAGTGATGACAACGTGGCGGATTATTTCGGATTCCTCTTGCTCCATTCTTATGAGACAGTTTGGTTTAAGCTATAATTGGATTTCGCAGGTTTTAGTTTATTTTAAAATTCAGAAGACAGGTTCGGTCACGGGTTAGGTATTGTTATCAGATCGGCAGTGCAATAACTCAATGCCCGATGTTGGACACTTAGACAAATGCATAGCCTTCTTGTGGCAATTTTCATATTTCAAAGGTTCAAATGTCACTCATGCGTATCCAGGTCAGGAAGAAAAAAATCCTGAATTCAAGGTAAGTTTTGAATAAAATAATTGTACTCCTTTCATGCGAAAATGAATTTATTTAGAAAGGCGATGGATTGGAGTTGGATTTCATCTTTCTCACATTTTGTCTACATTTCATTACGTTGTTGGATGAGAAAGTGTTGAATCTTCTAGTTTTTCTGCTTTGATTGTTCTTTTTTAAGCATTTTATATTTCTACTTGCTGTTCTTATTCGACATCATAGCTCTTCTATTTATTTATTTATTTTTTGGCTCTTACCCCAAACTCCAGCACTCTGAGGAGACTCTTGCCTGGAGTACTTTCAGTATGGATAGGAGACTTTAGTAGACTTGGGATAAAATTTTGGAATAAATCATTCTGTTCTTTTTATTTTTCTTTTAATTGGTGATACCTATTACGAGTGGATCACATTGCATTTTTCTGAAAAGTTGGTTAACATTTTGTTTCATTCATTTTCCACTTTTCCTCAGTTTATCGAATAAGCTACTGCACTTTTATTTTGTAAACATGTCTTTTGCTTGAGGCTGCTGCTCAATTGGGCATTATGCTTGATGATTTGATGTCCTTAGGTTTCATTCATATGAAACTAGTTTCCTTCTAAATAATGAATAAACTTTACTATCATCAGCCTTTCTCCATTCTTTGGCCAGCGGATGTTGTAGTATGATCATTTCAGATGTAATGTGTTGTAGAATTCTTGTGAGGAGCAATTCCGAACAGCTGACAGTCGAACACTTTGCCATCTTATCCGTTGTAGCGATAGAAGCTTAGGGCAATTTCAACTTCTGGGTTCTTGAAACCAAAATCTGACTGACATCCACTGTCATGATGCGATGATTTCCTCGTGTTAACCTGAGTATTTCAAGTGTTCAAAATTGATAGAGTGAGATATGCATATGCGAAATTTTCCTTTTAACATGGTTGAGCATTTAGTGTTCACACACATTTCAATAATCACATGCCTATACTTGATGGGAACATTGAACATTTATTCCACTTTACATTGGCTACGTGACATGTGATTTTCTTCTTGGTTTTGGCGGTCGAGTTTGTTAGGATGCGAGAGAGGGTCTCACTCACTCATATTCAAGCTTTCGGTAAGCCTACGGCCCAGTTCTAAAGTGCAAAGAGGTTATTTTCTTGCTGAATCCTGATTACTATTACGTTTGGCAATGCACTATGATTTCTACTACATTCGCCAAATCTGATTGTCTCACAGGAAGATATGTAATGACTTCACTTTTCGGGCCATCAACGAATCTCGGGCTCAAAAACGCAGGTGATGCATTTATTGTTTTGAAATTAATAGAAGAGTACTTTTTTTGGTTGTGGAAATAATTCTCAATTCAAAAAGTAACATTAAAACTTCTACCTTTCATCTTTCCTGGATACTCTTACGTTAAATTCATGTAGTTTTGAAGCTCTGAGGCTTTTTGTATAACGAGGGCGGGTCAAGTTTATGGAGTACTCTTTCGGGCTCGCTCTTAACTAAGCCTTTTTGTTTTTCGGAGCTACGGCCTTGTGGTGAAGACTTCCGAAAGAAATGGATTGAGGTTTGTCTTTCACTTTTTGATAAGAACTTCATGAATGCATCAGAATGAACTTATATCTTTGGATAACGTAGTTTCATTAGATAAGCAAGAAGATCGATGTCTTACAAAGGCAGCTAAAGTAGCAACCAAGGGCATAGAGAAACAAGAGAAGATATGAAACACTCCCAATATATAAAACAAGAAAAGAAAGTACCACGACCCACCCATATGAACAAATCTATAAGATGATGTACAAAAGCAACTGACCTCATCTATAAAAAAATGATGTGAAACTCAAACTTTTATGTCAAGGGATCATCAGTATAAACATAGACAAAAAATAAAAAATAAAAAACAAAAGATGCCTTAAGGCTTTGTATGAATAGAATCTCATGCCCAAAAGTAATGCCATTCCCCTCCTTTCAAATCGACTAAAAGATACTTAAAGGCCCCTCTTTCCAAATGTTTTTATACTTCTTGACAATAAAAGATCTATTCTATCCCTAGTATCTTAAATTGAGGAACATCCAAGACACTTCAAAAAGAAAGAAAAGTAGTTCCCATAAGGTCCTCATCTTGATACAACAGAGGAGAAGGTGATCCATGGACTTCTCACATTCTTGGCAAAGATAACATCTACAAACTAAAGCTAAGCCTCTCTTTTGCACTTGGTCTAAGGCCAAGATCGTTCCTCATGTTGTTTCCAAAGTAAAGAAACAAATTTTTGGCTGCATTCAAGTCCTCAAACCATCTTCATTGGGAAAGAAATAGAAGGTCCTGGCTTTGCTCCCATCGATTTGTTGGCTTCAGTATTACTCAGGCATTTTTGTAATGCAAGTTACGCATCATAAAATGACAAGAGTGAGACATGATTTGGGTGTTAAACTAAACTACTCACTTGTTTGGTCTCTCTCTCTCTGTCTCTCTCTCTCTCGCTCTCTCTCCCTCTTGGGTTCTGTTTGTGCAAGCTAAAAAAAGAAGAGGGAAAACCAAAATTCCTGAAACATTTTTTCTTTTGACGAGTTCCAAAGTTCCTGACACTTATCTGATTTGATGTCCAGTTTTAACCACATAATGTACAAAAACCCTGAACTTTATTTTCTAGTATGGGCATTACGTCATTGCATTAAATTAAAATATGTTGTTTGAAGTTTGATGACTTGAAGTCCTCATCTTCCCTTTTTTGCTCTTCTTTCCCAGGGTTTATCCCAACCTCACAAACGATTGCGTTCTTTGGCCGATCATGTTCCTCATGGTTTCAGGAAGAAAAACCTTTTGAAGTTCTATCCCAGAATAATGTTCCTTTGCTGAGAGCAACGGTTTATCAAAAGTGATTTATCTTAATCAGGTAGATGCTTCAAAGCTCATGCTACTTCTTTGGACTGAGGTTGGGGTATTGTTATGTGAAAGTAACGGATTATGGCTACTTTGTTTTTCAGATTTGCTCTGCCTCTGCTAGTATTTCTTCTGGCGCACCCGACAAGAGTCAGTTGTCTCGCACTGAACTCTGGACAAAAGATGTTATTGATTACTTGCAGGGCCTACTGGAGGAATTTTTCTCAAGAAATAATTCTCATTCCACTCATCACAACAGGGATAAATCACAACAAATTCTTTATGTTGGGTCAATACAGCAAAAGAGTGATCTCGTATTAGGTCTTGATAGTGAGGAGCCTTCCCTACATTTTAAGTGATGGTATGGGTGCGAGCTTTTGGTGGCACCATGCTGAGGTGCGATTCTTCCTTCTCTCATCAGTGATTGGGCTCTTCGTCAACTACAGGTGCTCCCGGTTTACCACATGTAGTGTTTTTGCCTACTTTGAGCAAAATGTATATTAAAGTACTCAGTAGAACGCAACTGAATAATGGTTATTTTATCAGTTTGAGATATCGAATCTTGTTCCTTTAATATCTGTGCTCTTTCAGGACAAGAGAATTGCTTGAGATCTTGGCTACTGTGCCTATCGTATGTGGCGTTATAGAAACCATTGTTCTATCTCAGATTGTATATGCACTCTTGTGGGAGTAGGTGTTTGTTTATCAGGAACCTTCACCAGGTGGTTCTGATCTTGTTGATAGTGAAGAAGGGCATACACTTCCTCGAGGGATACAAGAAAGACAAATTTAGGTCACCAGAGGTTCCTAAATAAAGTGCTCAAGAGATAAAGTGCTTGATGGTCAGTACCCATCATGTCTTTTTCATCACATTGTTTCCTCTATTCAAAAATACGTGCGAGGATAATCTTGCTAAAGCTGAGTCCAGGCTATCCATGTCATAAGCGAGCAGCTGTACAGGCCTTGGATAAGGCTCTAATGGGTGGGGACAGATAGCTGGATTACGGAGGTCAGTCCATGCTAAGATCTTCATTGAAATTAGTTTG
Organism: Tetrastigma voinierianum; assembly: GCA_016808115.1. Lineage (NCBI taxonomy): Eukaryota > Viridiplantae > Streptophyta > Magnoliopsida > Vitales > Vitaceae > Tetrastigma > Tetrastigma voinierianum. The sequence goes on along the minus strand of JAEQBH010004434.1, from coordinate 342,618 downwards.
GGTTGTGAGCTCATCGCTTGTTTGCTCTGTATTTTTCCTTTGTGAGTGGGCAACATGTGATTTCAGGGATTTTAGGACTGGCCCAGCTACTCATTATGGAACTCTTTTGGTCTGGCATTTTTACCCTCAGGCATATGTGGAGCAGCTTATAGTTGGAATTATGGATGGAATGGACCTATCATTGATCTGAACCCAGGAGGAAGGGCTACTAGCCGAATCTTCTGTCGATCTGACAGGAAGATAGTTCTTCTCATAAGCAGAAGTGTTCTTCACTTCAGTCTGCCTCTGAGATATTATCTGGAAAACTGCTAAAGCAATGCTGATGTTGAAGAATTGAAGGCTGCTTATTTCAGGATTATTTGCAGCTTCGAATTCTTCTTCAACATCTGCAGATACCCGACTTGATGAATCTCAAAAGTGTTAAGTTAAATTATGAGAAACAGATCTAGTGGAAGGAACATCTGGATGTGAAGAGTGTAGAAGAGCAAGAGACAAAAATTAAGTGAAGAAACGGCTCGTATCAAAGGAAATTCACGAATCCCTCAGATTTGTCGAAAAACTCAGAGTCTTACTCAATTAGCAGCTGCCAGGTTGAGGGTAGCCAGAACATCTACAAGCCGTATTTGCCCTCACCATAGAACTGGTATGGAAGAAATCTAAAAAGGCATATCACTGTCCTATCGAAGGTGTCCTTTTATTTATTTATTTATTTATTTATCGCTCCCAGTTAATAAAAATAGTACATGTTTTGATCATTTCTATTTATTTCTTTGGTTGTTGATTTCATCTTCTGCCTTTTGAATCAGTTCTTGCAAATTCCTTACTGTTTCGGGAAACCAGTGCCATGAATTCCAGTTAATTTTCATTTCTTTGTCAGCCTTAAATTTATCTTCCACAATTTACATTTCATTCCGGACAAAGTTTTAGTTATCTTTATATATATTTTTTCTTATGATGAATTTTGGGTATTCTTCTCTTTATCGTTGTAGTCCATAGCTTGTAACGATCAGATTTTTAATTCTGTTCTCGCCTAGTGTATATGCTTGGGGTATGAGAATAGATCTCTTATCTGGCAGTTCTTCGTGCTGCGGTTATGGCTCAAATGAAATATATACTAGTGTCATCGAATGGGGAATTCGGGTTCCTGGAGTTCCATCTGGAGTTGAAGATCTCATGAATTCTTCAGTCAAAAGATAAGCAATTCATAGTTATTCCTAATATTTGAGTACAAATTAATTAATATATCAAAATAAATTCAATCTTACTATATAATAATAATTATTTTATATATATATATATATATATAAATGAGAAATATTTACAAAAATAAAAAACTATTGTGATATTTTCTTCTTTGTTATAAGTTGGTATATGGTTTCAAGGAATCCAATTTGGAAAGATTTTACTTGGGGCATCGACTTATTTTGAGAGAATAATTCAAATTCTATTTATTTCTTCGTTAGGATTACAAATAATTTCAATATATATATATATATATATAAATGCGAAATATTTACAAAAATAAAAAAACTATTGTGATATTCTTCTTCTTTTGTTATAAGTTGGTATATGGTTTTAAAGGAATCCAATTTGGAAAGATTTTACAAATTTGGGGCATCACCTTATTTTTAGGAGAGAATAATTCAAATTGTATTTACTTCTTAATTAGGATTACCAATAATTTCAATATATATACCACCTTAAAATGTTCCCTTAAATCCATGTCCCCCCTTTAAAATCATCTTATTGCTGAAGTTGAAGAACTATCAAGTAATGATGGAAGAGATCGCGAACCCTTACTGAAAAGGCGGTCGGGTTGCATGAAATTTGATTAGTATGTTGGAGGCTACTATCGGATAGGAAGCGTAGGTGGGCAATGCTTAGGTAGAAACTTGTTTTTTCTTTCTTTGTTTTTAAATATTTCGTCTTATTTACTATTATTTTTTATCTTATTGTTGATGATATTGGTAGATGATGTATATGTGTTGTTTTTAGTTACTTAGGGCTTGGTTAGTCCTTTAACTTTTTTTGAAAAAAAATAATTAAAAACTAAGAAAATACTGTTGCAACTTTTAACTTTTAGCTAATACGATGAATAAAGGGAAAAATAGAATAAATAATTTTATAAGAAAAAATCATAATATCAAATGTGCTAAGATTTTTACTTACAAGTATCACATCTTCTTGTAAGCGTTTATTTTTTGAAGCTTTGTTGGTTCATAGATTTTGAGAAATTATTATTTATTGAAGTAATTTTAAAGTGTTTATAATTGAAATAAAATAATCATTGTTGTTTAATGAAAGGGTAATTCGAATGGGGGTCTAGTTTCTGAGTTCATCTAGAGTTGAAGATCTCGAATTCTTGGTCAAAGATAAACGATTATTAGTTATTCACAATATTTAATTATAAATTAATTAATATATCAAAATAAATTAATCGTACTATATTTAAAATGAGAATATTTAAAATAAATTAAATGAGAATATTTAAAATTAAAATACTATTTTGATATTCTTCTTCTTTTGTTATAAGTTGGTATGGTTTTAAAGGAATCCAATTTGGAAAGATTTGACAAATTTGGGGGGCATTGTCTTATTTTTGGAAGAAAATTATTCAAATTATATTTACTTCTTCATTAGGATTACAAATAATTTCAATATATATATATATATATATAGTTATTTCTAATATTTGAGTAGAAATTAATTAATATATCAAAATAAATTAAATCTGACTATATAGTATTATTTAAAAAAAAATAAAATTATATATATATATACTATATATATATATATATATATATATATATATATATATATATATATATATAAATGAGAAATATTTACAAAAATAAAATACTATTGTGATATTCTTCTTCTTTTATTTATAAGTTGGTATATGGTTTAAAGGAATCCAATTTGGAAAGATTTTACAAATTTGGGGCGTCGCGCTATTTTTGGAAAGTAATTCAAATTGTATTTATGTAATTAGGATTCTGAATAATTTCAATATATATATAAAATCCATGTCCCCTTAAAATCATCTTATTGATGAAGCTGAAGAACTATCAAGTAATGATGGGAAAAAGATCACAGAGACACCTTGAAAAAGGCCAATCGGGTTGCATGAGGAGTTTGATTAGTATGTTGAAACTACGTCGGATAGGAGCCTTGAAGTGGGCCATCTTAGGTAGAAACTTTTTTTTCTTTCTTTTCGGTTTTTAAAAAAAAAATATTTTGTCTTATTCTTGTTATTTTTATCTTAATGTTGAAGATATTGGTGGATGATGAATATGTGTTGTTTTAGTTCTTGCAGGATTTGGTTAGTCATTTGCTTTTTTGAAAAAAAAAAATGCTCGAGAAAATCTTCATTCTGACTTTCTTTGAAAATTGTTTATTAAGGAAAAATAGATTAAATAATCTTTTATAAGAAAAAATCATAATATCAAATGTGCTAAGATTTTTTACTTTCGAGTATCCTATCTTTTACCTTAAACATTTATTTTTTTTGAACTTTGTTGGTTATAGATTTTTGAGAAATTATTATTTATTGAAGTAATTTTAAATAATATTTATAATTAGAAATAAAATAATAATTGTTTAATGAAAGGATGGTAAAGACAATATTTAGTTTTGTAAGGAAAAATAAAGAAAAGTAAAAAATAAAATAAATATTTAGACTCCATCAAATAGAGTACAATAGACAATTCTTCACCAAATTTCCATCATGTCGTCAATAGAGAATATGATGCATAATAAAAAAGTTTAGAATTTGTAATGTTCAAATCTAAAGCACTAATACAAATATGATCAGATAAAACTTTAAGCAACGATATATTTGAAATAAACATTACACTTGATCAAAATTCTCTAATTCTCTAATTCTACTTGATAAATTTGAGACCCCCATAACAGTTTAATCAAAATTCAATAATCTGGAGTTGCCAGCAATTAAAATTAATGATAAATGTGCTCGAAAGAAACCTATCCCATCTTGAGACCATGGATATTTTGAACCACAAAACCACAATTCTTCTTTAAGCGAATCCTAATGGATCAAAAACATTAAAGATAAAAATAAAAAATACAGGAAAAAAGAAAAGAGGAAAAGAAAAAGAAAGAGAGTTTTGTTAAAGTGGATATTATAAGCAAAGAAAGTGTGGTCTAGGAGCGTAATTCGTTTTCTGGAAAATTGGGGTCTAATAGGTTTTTTAAGCAGACTTCAGGTGCTTCTTCTTTTGTTTTAGTTTGGTTGGATCAACTCTTACATAGTTCCATTTCATCGAGGATACGGGAATGAGTCGGTAGTTTTTGCAACTTGAACAGGGTCTTAACTTTTCTTAACATTTTGGATTTGGATTTGGATCATTAGCCTTTCAGAGTTCTTTCGTAAGGGATTAAAGGAATGAGTTTGGTAGTTTTTATGACTTAGGCTCGTTCGCAGATTACTCAGATAAATAATTCTTGTGTGTGGTGTTGTCCCAAATGAAATCCAAAACAAGAAAAAAGAAGAAAGACACGGTTCGAGTTGCGGCTATCGGACTCGATCCTGCGGATGAAGCAGAACCTACGAGGTGTGAGTGTTTGATCGAATCCAAATCGAACAGAAGAAGAGGCCACAGACCAGTTAGCAGCTTATCATCATTACCTAGGAAACTTAATGGGCTCTATGACTGCTGTTACGAGACAAAATCTTTTAACTTTCACTAAGTTTTGTCTTTGTGTTTTTGATCCATTGAACTGGCAAGAAAAGAATTAGGAGTTTGAGGAGTTCTGGTCGATAGTTCTTTAGGGCACATTATCGTTGGTACAATTGTGCTCAGGCCTCAGCTCCAATTTTAGTGTGGAGATGCCAGTATCGAAATGAAGACCAGAGAATAGAGGCCTGATGGTGACAGTGTTTAAATATATCAGGTGTTTAGTCATACGATCATGTTGTATTAGTGCACCGTTGTTTGGCCACAAATCTAAACACACATATGCATCATGTCTGTTGATGACATGATGGAAATTTAGTGAAAAAAATTGTCTACTATGCCTATTTGATTGATGGAGTCTAATGTTTGTTTCATTTAGCTTACAACAAAACTAAATATTGTGCTTTTACCTACTCATTAAACAGCAAATTATTTTATTTGCAATTATAACAATTCAATAACAAAATTTGCTTCAGCAAAAAAATAATAATTTCTCAAAATCTATAACAACTGAAATTGAAGAAAATAAATGTTTCTGACAAAAAGATAGGATACTATGAAGTAAAAATCTTGCAGCATTGATATTATGATTTTTATAGGTATTTAATACATTTTTCACGTAGTAGACGATTTTCAAGAAGTATAATGTATTTTGAGTTTTATTTTATTTTTTACAAAAAAAGTTAAGAGACTAACAGCACTAATCTTAAAACCTTCCCTCTTGATATTAAAGCAGAGTTAGTTGACTACCAGTCAACTTCTTGGAAAATCTATACATCTCGTATCACGAGACGCATACTTGAGTAAAAATGGCCTCTTGGGCCCATAAACCAATACTCAAATAAATATCTATCTCTTCCAAGAGTTATACATTTCTCTTAGTACACATACATATTAAAATTTACAATTCTAATGCATATTATCCAAAACCATCGAAAGCCACTTGCAGAACTTTCTTGAAATCGTCTACAGAAATGATATTACCGAGCATGTGCACGAAAAAATGTTCCTCGGCCAATTGAGCTATGCGCCGAGTAGTGGAATCCTTTAAATGGGTTACTCACGGCTGAAGATGCGTATCTGATGCTCGATTCATAACAGTAAATCGTGATTCTGCCCAAATGTCCTAAATGCGGGTTCCATATCTCGAGTCCTCACCGACTCACTCACATTTGCCTAAGCCATGTATGAGAAAATAATCATTTTCAAAACATGTAAGACTCGAGAAATTTCAATTTCTGGAATAAGGGCAAAATCGTAATTTCGATTATAAAATTGTGATTTCGGTTAAAAACCCGAAATTAATTCTCTAGGTGGGATAATGGCTTAGTTTCACCGTTGGAATGTGAAAATCTAGCTAGCTGCAATCAAATTTCGTGGTAGGGGTGGTCGACACGCGTTTTCGAGGAGCATCGCGGTTAGGGTGCGGTGAAACCATTTCGATCGGCCAGAAAGTCACATAACACGTACTCATGTGCCATGGGTATGAGTGAAATGATGAAATGGACCAGTAGAGATAGTCGCTAGAATATCGGTTCACAGTAAAAAGAGGACATAACGTCATTTTAGAAAAGTTTTAAGTCACTAGAGACAAAAAACTGCTCTGATGTTTCTTCTCCAATAAGAAGGAAGCATGAAATCTGTTCAGTTGTTGTATTTTCAGAGAGGTTTCCTTTAGAGGCTTCTCTAGAATATCGGGCGTCAGATCCATCGCTGATCTTCGGACAAGAGGCTTGCTCTATGCGGAAGGCTTTGCGTGGGTAGGTTTGTGAGTTTTGATAAACTCGAGTGGGAGTTTCTTCACCTTGAGTTTTATTAATTATTTTAAGTGTTTTACGAATGTTTGAAATTTGAATGAGGCAGTGAGGCCCAGTTTGATCGGTTCCAAATCTTGGGCAAAGTGTTGATTTTGGAAGCCGCGTGGACGGTCAGAGTGGTAATCCCACGAATATTAGGTGTTTGAATGTACATTGTGATAAATGTGGATTGGTTTGGAAAAGTAGGAATGGCCGTGAGATCGCGAGGTTCACAAAGTGAGCGGAGTGACTTGTTGAGTGTTGGGCGAAGTATTGACCAATTCGCCTCGGAGGGTAGTCCTTTTCTTAGGAATATTTCGGTAGTATATTTTCAAACGAATGGGTTTGTTTTGAAAGTGATTATTTACTCATACATGGCTTAGGCAAGTGTGAGGGAGTCGGTGAGGACTGGAGACATGGGGATGGCATGTAGACATTCAAGTAGGATCATGCATTTAATTGAATGTGTGTTTAATTTGGAACATTGCGGCTATGACTTGGGTGGTGAAGTGGCGGCTTAGGGTGATTCTCCTCTTGAGCATTAGCTCGATGGGACCCCACTTTTCTGGTCTGGGAGCGTGTGAGAGGCGGCTCAATCTGAAGTGTTGAGTTTAGAAGAAAAGCCGGATTATTGGCTTTGGTTGTGGTGTATACATATAGAATGTTAGAATTTTAATATGTGTTGTATAAAGGTGATTACCTCTCTTGAAACTATTGGATATAGTTGTGGTATCATGATGAGTATAGTTATTGGGCCCAAGTGGTCGTTTTACTCATGTTGTGATTATATTGGACTGCTTGGGACAGGTTTATGCAGGTGATGTATTTGGGTAGAGCTCCGTCACAAGGACTACTGCGGGTTTTGAAGTGGTCAGTTAACTCGACATCCGCGAGTATTAAGCGAGGTTGACGGTAGTCCAACGGACCCGAGGTTTCGTCGCGAGCAGTATCGAACTTGGGCATACGAATACCTAGGAGCTTGGGTTTGGGTATCCATCACCACTAGGTGTGGATTCGATGATAATTAATAGGTATGAGATTACCTAGGAAAATCACGGGACAAAACTAGGACAGCATGCCGCGTGTGTTGATGTGTTTTGTGTGATTTGGTAGATGTGTGTGTTTAATTATTGCATGACATGTTTCATGTGTTGAGATTTTTATGTGTGCTTGGTGATTAGCACATGGAGGTGTTAGAAAAATATGTTAGAAAATATTTTGAGTTTGCAGTGTGTAAACTGGAAGGATAAAATAAAAGAAATAAAATTTTTAGCAATTTATTTGGTTATTGGATAATGAAATCAAATTTTCATAAATTTGAGGTAGAACACTAGGTTTAGTGTTGTATAAAGAGGTTTTGAGGAAATTCTGGACCATTTCCAGAATTAAATGAAAAAAATATATATGTAAATAAGGTGGAGAAAATTTTTACAGTGTAAAACTGGAAAAAATAGAATAAAGAAAATAAATTTTATAAATTTATTTGGTCATGAGGTGAAGAAAATAATTTTCTAAGGCTTTATATGGTGTAAGCGAGAAGAAAGAAATTAAGAAAATAAATTTTAGAAATTTATTTGTGTATTACGGAAAATGAAAGAAAAAAATAGGCATAAAATTTTTTTAGTGTTTTCTTGTTTGAAATGTGAAAAAAATTTGATGAGAAAAATATTTTCTCAAAGTTTTATAGTGTGTAAAGTTGAAGAAAAATAAGTGAAAATAAATTTTTATAAATTTGTGGATGTCTTGGAAAAAGAAAAAAAAAAAGTGTATACATATTTTTGGGGTGTTTTCAAATTTCTTTGGAAATAATAATGAAAAAAAAAATTTGTGCGAGCAGTTTTTTGAATGCCCAGATTATATTAATGAAAAAAAAAAGATTTTTGTATTGCAAGCCTTGCAATTGTATTGCAAGAGAGAGGACTGGAAAAAATTGTAGTGAAAAAAAAAATTGTATTGCAATACCATTTTTGTATTGCAGAGAGGAAGGCTTGAGGGTTGGAAAGTGTATTGCAATACACTATATTGTATTGCAGAGAAGGAATGGGCTGCAGGAAAATTGTGAGTAGTTGTATTGCAAGAGGTTGGTTAGAGCGAGAGATTGTATTGCGAGGGTAGTTTAGGTTGAGTTGCAATCTGGTGTGATGCGAGGTTGGAGCTATATTGTATTGGAGGAGGGATTGTATTGCGAAATTGTTTGCAATACAATTTTTTATCATCTGAACTGATAAATGCAGTGAGCGATGCGTCGTGGGCGATAGCGTTGGCTTAGGTCGCGTGACGGTAAATTGAAATTTTTTTGAAAAATCAAATAAATAAAATTTAATAAATGAGACAAAATTTTGAAAAAAAAATGAAATTTTCAAAAATGAAATTTTGTTGATAAAAATGTTTTAAATGTATAATTAATTGCCTTGCATTACTTGTAAATGCAGACAATGTACAATTTATGTGTATGAAGAGTGTCTCGAAGTTTGTGTTTGTGCCTTAAAAATCTTGTATTGGGGTGAAACGTGCCATTGAGCTGTGATGGCGGGACGGGGCGTAGAGAACGTGCGAGTGCTGGTCAGACCTGATGATTAATTTGTCAATGAACGATAAGGGTATGCATTACGGCGAATGCTATCGCGCAGTACGGTATAGCGGTAGACGGGAAGATCTTAGTAACCTCAGGAGGTTTGGGTGCATCATCCTCCAGAGCATTCATAGGGAGGAGATCCAGTCAGTGGCAGAGACCGTGCAGTTTATGCAGTGAAGGTGTTAGAGGCTATGGAGATTTACACTCCTAACGGCCGAAATGAACTAGGCTAGTTCCGGCTAGATTGAAACGAAATATGATGGAAAAGGGGCAAGGACCTCTAGAGACCTTAGAGGGCTGGTTGTACGTGAGTTCTACTAGGGATTAGGGTGAGAATAGAGATTTATATGTCGGAGTTGCGAGTTGGAATCTCGGGGACTCTATACAATGGACTGAGGATTATGGACATGTCGAGTTCGATGTCATCCTTGGGATGGATTGGTTGACCGGTTCTGGGGTTGTTATCGGTGTGGCCTTGGGAAGTTACCGCTATCTGTGAGGATGAAATTTTCGTGTTGTATTTCAGGGGCCAAGCCTGATATTTTGCCCGGAGCGGTATAGTCAGGTGTCGAGGGACGGAGTTGAGTTGGCTAAGCGAGCCTTACCTTAGAAGGATGAGGAGAGCCAGAGCAGATCTACCTCGGGTAGTGTCGCGATCGTGGATGTCTTTCGGATGAGCTTCACATGGAGGCGCCTCGACCAGAGGGTAGTAGACTTCGGTATTAGGTTACCGGTACTTCACCCATCTACATGACTCAGCATAGGATGGCAGAGTTAGTGCGAGGAACTGAGTCCGGTTACATGAGCTATTTGACCAAGGGTTTATTGATAGAGCACTTCACTATGGGGCGCTCGGTTACGTTTCGCGAAGAAGGACAAGGCCTTCCATTTGTGCATTGATTGCAGAAACAGTTGAAACGGGGGTTACGATCGAAGATCGGTCAAAATTCTGAAAATTGACGGTTGTTTGTCAGTTGGGGAGAGATGTAGTCTACTCGAGATAGACCTTCGCACTGGTTACCATCAGCTGAGGATTAGGGATATAGATATACCTAAAACAGCGTTTAAGACGCGTTATGGGCACTGAGTTTCTGTTAATGCCTTGGATTGTGAATGCCGGCGTGGATCTCATGCATAGGATATTCCAACCCTATCTAGATCAGTTTGTCTTAGTCTTCGTGGATGACATCTTGATCTACTCTCAATAAGAGCGGGAGCATGAGTATCATTGAGTTGTTTTTCACGGTACATTAGAGACCATCAGGTTATGCAGCTAAGTTCGATCGTCGCGAGTTTTGAAACTGCGAGGGTGCTTGGGACCGTGGTGTTAGCATCGGGAGTGTCGGTCGACTGAAGGTTGAGGCGGTGATGAGTTAGGAGAGGCTAGAGATGTTAATCTTGAGATCGTAGTTTCTTGGGATTGGATGGGTATCCACGGGGAGATTGAATGGTGAAGTTGTCCGTCGGGCGGGATTAATAGGATTGCTACGGGATATGGACTGCATGGTCGGGGCTGACCCTGACCATAGAAATCGAGTGGAACACTCGGGATAGGTGTTGGTAGCAAAAGGGAGGATCGGCTTTCTCTAGTTAGGGGAAGAGACCCAAGACTACGCTACCTTGGTTTAGGACTAGGGCGAGGATTGAGCATGGTGGCGGGATTGCCCAGAGGCGGGGTCCCGGACTTTGGGACAACACGGTCCGGCTAAGATGTAGAACATGAGTATACGCAATTCGTTCCTCCGCACCCCAGATGCGGTCGGAGGAACCGGTTCGGTTTGAGGTGCTAGATAAGCGCCCGACAACCTGAGGCCCGGAGGGCGAGTGTGAGTCGAAGTCGGGAGACGGTCAGGAGTTGCGCGGTAGCTGCAGTGGTGGACCTTAGGGTGGTAGACATTGGTTGTTGATGTCGGGCTTGACATGGATGAGTTAGCCATCGGTATCGGTAGTGGACCTTAAGCTAGGGTTGTCATACGGAGCCGACATTAGTTTGGCTTGGGGTTAAGGCCTTTAGAGAAGCGGTATAGATGTTCTTCCACTAGTATGTAGGGTGAGGTTGACGTCGGTCGGGATTATGATAAGAGACCTCTCGGATTACGCTCATGGTGGACCCGGGATTGGGTGTCACGGTATGGCATTAATGTGGTGCGCGTGCGGTAACATCGCGTCGAGTCGGTGTGGGTGCACGGTAGGGTCGTCGCCTCTCTTGGTGAGTGGAGTTGAGTTGTCTTTAGAGTGCGATCCAGTGAGACTCATAGTTGAATCCCGGGGAAATGTAAGAGGCTCGAAGTGTAGCCCAGAAGTTATGTCGAGATGAAAACACACGGTCGGGTTATCACGGACTTAGAGTCAATTGATAGAATTCGAGTGACTCAGATGAAAACACACGGACATGGTATCCATGGGGCCCGAGAGTTGAGTGATAAGAGTCGAGTGGCTGAGTTTTGATTCTGGCACAAATTGCATTGGGTGTTGAGAAATTTAAGCGAGGGCTCGTGGAAATGGATGTCATTCGTAGCGTGGATTAGGTTAAGCCGGTCGATTTGGATTGTCGGTGATTGTGACCTTGGAGGTTAACGTTTGCACGCAGCCGGGTTGTGTAAGATTACGTGTGTATGGATTACATCTGGGTGTAGAGGACATCGCTGCGACATGTGTCTGTCGTGAGGGTAGAGAGTTTGTGGCCCAGTGGAGTCGCTTTCTGGCCAGTGATTCTGGGGCGAGCATACGGATGACAGGTCTTTGAGGCATTGTATGGGGCCATGTGATCGCGTTATGGCCGGTGAGGTGAGGGAGAAGGCTCCATCAACGGTCTGATGCGGTGGAAGCGCTGCGAAGGTGAAGCGATCACGATGGCGTCTTCTCACGGCTCGGGCCGCGGAAGTATGCTAATGTGCGGCGTCGGCCCTTAGAGTTGAGGGTTAGTGATCGCGTTTCCTTGAAGGTGATGCTAGAGAGGAGTGATCGAGTTCGTGACCTTGGGAAGCTATCAGTAGGGTTTGTGGGCCTTCGAGATACTCGAGAGGGTAGGCCTGATTAACGTCAGGTTAACGTTACCGCTCAGCATGTCAGGTGTTCACGAGGTGTTTCACGTCTCCATGCTCCGGAAGTATACTTCAGATCCAGCTCATGTGGTGGATTGGGGATAGATTGAGGTTGACACCGGTGGGACCTTTGAGGAGGGACCGGTGTGCATTTTGGATAGCCCGGGTGAGCAGTTTTGTGGCCCAGCGAGACCGAGGCTAGTGAGGTGCTATGGCTGGCAGTGGGTGGAGGAGTCAACGTGGGAGCGCGAGAACACGATGCGGGCCACCTATCCCTTCTTGTTTAGGGATGAAGATACGTTGTTCAGTCGTTTAATAATTAAATGACGAGTTTACATGCATGGTAGAATGCATGTTGCATAATACGTAATTGATATGATTGTCTGAATTTGGACGAAATTCCTTTAGGAAGGAGAATGTAAGATCAGAAATTTCAATTTACGGAATAAGAGCAAAAAATCGTAATTTAGATTACAAAATTGTGATTTAGGTTAAAAATCGAAATTAATTCCTCTGGAATTCGGATAATGGCTTGGTTCGCGTTGGAATGCGTCTGCCAATCATTGTAGCGTAAATTTCGGTCGAATTGAGGCGGTCGAGATGGAACCGTTTTAAGTCATCGCGGTTGGTGTCGTAAAACCATTTCGATCACGACGAAAGTCACATATAACACGTGCTCATGTGCCATGAGTGGTGTAATTAGAAATGATGAAAATGGACGGCCGGGCCAGTCTTAGAATATCGGTCACGGTAAGGGACATAACGTCATTTTTAGAAAAGTTTTAAGTCACTGAAGACAAAAAACTGCTCGGTGTTTCTTATGATAAGAGGGAGGAAACGTGAAATGCGAAATTTAGTCAGTGGCCATTTTGGAGAGGTTTCCTTTAGAGAGAAACTTCTCTCTAGAATATCGACGTCAGATGATCGGAGTCTTCGGGACAAGAAGGAGAAGCTGGCTCTAGGAGAGGGAACTGGCGATGAGTGCCGGATTTGAGTTTTTAATGAGCTGAGGTAGGGAGTTTCCGTCTTGAGTTTATTCACTATTTTAAGTGTTTCTGAATGTTTGAAATTTGAATGAGGCGTGAGGGACCGTTTGATCGGTTCCAAATCAGGAACCGAGTGTTAGATTTTGGGAAACCCAGTGAATGATCCGTTATTCGTCACGGAGCTATTGGAGTGTTTGAATGTTGCATTTGTGATAAATCATGGATTGGTTTGGAAAAGGCGGGAATGGGTTTGTGAGATGCGGGTTCACAAAGTGAGCAGGTAACTTATTGAAAGTGTTGGGGCGTAAACCACAGTTTCTTGTTCTAGGAATAGTGAAGCAAATATGTTTTTGTGTGAAAATGTGTAGATCGAGTGATTGGCCCAGATTGCTCGTGTTTGATCGTTAAGCGTGGTAATTTTGATGTATGAGTTATGTAATTACGTAGCGTGATTGTGAATTGGATATTATGTGAATATATGCGTTGTGATATATTTGCATGTGTTATATGAGTTATTAGTAAGTCATAGCCATTTCATATGCACGGGAGCGCTAGAAATTAGGTGAGTGCATGACGTGGAAATTGAAGAAAAGCAGCACGTTTTTTGAAGGAACTCACGGGATGATATTAGGAGGTGGGTTGGGAGATGGGCGGCCAGATCATTTAGGATGAGGACCATGGCTTGTTTGGGCTCTGACCAATTCGCGCCTGCGGGAGTAGTCACATTTTCCGAATATTTCGGTAGTATATTTTTTTTTTTTTTTTTCAGAACAAATGGGTTTGTTTTGAAAGTGATTATTTACTCATACATGGCTTAGGCAAGTGTGAGGGAGTCGGTGAGGACTCGAGACATGGGGATGACATGTATACATTCAAGTAGGATCATGCATTTACTTGAATGTGTTTGAGTGAACATTGCACTTAGGTGGTGAGTAGCCTTTGGGCGATTCTCCTACGAGCATTAGCTCACCGAATTAGATGGGACCTGGCACTACGGTACGGGGCGTGCGAGGAGACGGCTCGTCCCAAGTGGTTAGAGAAAAGCCGGATTGGCTTTGGATTTGTAGTGTATACATATTAGAATGTTAGAATTTTTAATATGTGGTGTATGGAAGGAAATTGATTACCTCTCTTGAAACTATTGGATATAGTTGTGGTATCATGATGAGTATAGTTATTGGTAGTGGTGTTTACTTTCGTCTTGTGATTATGTTAAGATATAGGACGGGTTTATGCAGTGATGTATTTGGGTAGAGCTCCCAACAAGGAGACTGCATGGGTCCACTACAGTGGCGTCGAGATGTGACATCCGAGTGTCCCTCGCTGCCAGAACGTCTTGGGTAAAAAATGGGACTACCCTCCAAGACAAATTGGTTGGTGAGCTTTAAAAACAATCATGGTCCTCATCAGAAATGATTTGTTTATTAGTCTATACGATTCTCGAAAAATCGTCACGTATTCCTTTTCATATGTGTTAAGTTTTTAGAAAATTTATGTCATCTTCTTTCAATCTCTCTAGGTTACCAGTGCATATGAAAATAATTATCTTAATTTAAAGAAACCATTTATCTGATATATACCAATATATAAATGTGCGACATTCTCAAATTTGCAATTATACGTAGCAATTGACATTATGGATCGAAAAACAACTCAAATTAGCTCCTTGAGCAATTCAATTTCATCTCGATGACCTATACTCACAATTATATTCCATATAATTGAGTAAATCTAATTTTATCTCCAATGACTTTATCTGCATGATTATATTAAAGTATAGTGAGCAAATCATGATTTTATCTCTAATGACCTATACACAAACACAATTTATTTCATAAATTATTAAACAAACACCCCAACGCCCCCAAGCGGCCCCTACCACGATCCGCAATTTGTTCAAATAAACTCCAAATTCTAAAATTTTTGTGACTTTGGTTGAGATTTGAGGCCAGATCAAGCGACCCCACCGGCCTCGAATCAACATGACATTTACAAATCAGCCCAAGCGAGAGGTAAAATAGAGTAGGATAAAGCCCTACTGCCTCACGGGTTTGTCGAACTCCAGCTCTTTGGTGTACAGCGTAGCTCTACGTGTGAATCGATTTTACTTGACCCAAGCCAATCAAATGTTGATTTTCAAGTAGATGAAGAAAGAAACTAAGAGAAAAAATAATTGGAAATCTCTCTCTCCTCCCTCATTCTCCCTCGTCCTCAGCGTTTCCTTTTTATTGATTTTTTCTTTTATTGACTATTATATACAATATTATATTATTATTATTGTGTGTGTTATCATTTGGATAAGCTTGATTTATTGTTCATTCCGGTCCATTTACTACGAAAAATTTTATTTTTCGAGTTCGCTTTGTGTAAAATGAACTTAAATCAAACCAACTTCTTGAAACAAGTTTTCGTAAAAATGCGCTGAAATGTTGATGATTTATCGGCGAGAAATTCGTAAAATATTACGATTGTCTGAGGTCGGCGAAGCTTTTGCGGAGTCCGCTGGGACTGAGGGCCAGATTTGTGGCCTTGATCCGGGTTCCGTCATCGAGATCTAGAGAATTTCCGGATTTTCAGCGAAATTCACCGTTTCTGAATTTTGGAAAAATTGAATTTTCTGGGTTTACTTTTTCTCCCCCTTAGCAATTTAGTCCTGGGGGTGGCGCACATCCGCGTCCACTCACATGCATATACTACCTTCTATAACTCCAAGGCAGGTATCGGGTAAATGGCGAGTCTCGGTGCCAAATCAACTGTGACGATGGGGTACATGTTTCATCCGTCTCGAGAATGGCGTCAAAGGCAGGCTATGTCTACGCATCTCACCAGCTCGCTAGATCCACAGGGAGAATTTTTCCATACAATGGTTTTCCATGTAGGCCTTAACCTCGAAAGCCCAATGACTGAGAAGAAAGTGATCCTCCTTTCTCTTCCACTTAGGCGCTCGCATCTCGAATGCACCTTGTCGTCCTTCATCTCTCCTACATGGCCGGAGGGCTGTCAGGCCATAGAGTCCATGTCTTATGGCGAGGCCTGATCTTGCCGAATGGACAACGGTCCATTCCCAAATCTCTTGACCTTGGCCATATCTATGGCCACATAGTCATCACCCAGCGTTCCAGTCGTTAGATACGCCACCAGTACTCCATTTGTCATCATTTCTTGTCTTAGCTCTAGGAACTCTTGGGCCTTAGCATGTCCCCAGCGGTGGTCGGAAAAATACTTGCTCATAAGAGCCCATGGAACTGCCCCGAGTCATTGCCTCTACAAATCCATAGAGTCTTAACCAAGTCCACATTGGGACTCACCCTCTGGTGGGCGGCTAGCGACTCTTGCCTGCCGTTGCCGTGCATGCGGAGGCGATATCCGCCGCCTCGATATTCGATCTGCGGAGCCGTGGTGCACTTACCATGGAATCCCTCCCTGTAAGACGTCGGAGGATGATGCTGGCTTAAATATACGGGGTTACTCGGACCTCCTTGACTACCAGTACTAGCTGTCTGGTAGCGGCCGGTACGCAGCCAGCGGCTTCGGCGAGGCCTGGCGGTCAAATCTTTGGTGGTGCTTAGCTGGCACCCCTTGTGGAGCGACCTCCTAGGTCCTCGGCCTCTACTTGCCATCTACACATGTGAATGAAACAAACTTTATTTAATCTCACATTTCGTTCGAACTAGTAATGCACATGCCAATTACCCCAATAGACTTATGACCATGAAGGCGACGTTCGCCGTACAAGTGGTGCCTCTTTGCCCAGCCTTTCCTTTTATTTTATTTCGATAAAATTGGCCTTTGGGTTAGACTTCATCATTTCAGAACTAAAGGTTATAGTTCTAACCTTAGCATTTGCAACTTCTATATACATTATACATGTATAAGTTTTTTAACGATCACATTTCCCATATATCATCTTTGCAGGTATGTATTTATAAGTTTTCCCCTTGATATGTAACACACAATCAAGCAATCCTGACATGGAACATATGTCTGAACACAACATATGAAACATCATGCATGCGATGAGTCTAAACCGTCCATAGAACTTAAGTATTATTGTACCTAAACCGATACCAAGCTATGATCTTTGGTATCCAATTTCACCCTGATATCCGTACAGCTGAAACCCATGTCCCTCAAGCTAGGTGATGTGTATGCACATGCTCACGATACCAAGGTTGTGAAGGTACGGTATGAGACTACACTTATAGCTACGTACTGCCAACAGGGTGTCCGTTTCGTAGGCTACGTCTGAGGCTGTGTGGCCGAGCCCAGGGGTGGTGACTCTTTGTCGATCTGCTACAGGAAAATCTGCTCACATCTAGTATCCAGGACATCTGAGTAAAGTGGCCTCTTGGACCCTCAAACCAATACCCTTTCAAATAAATACTTCCTGCAACTATATTCAATTGGCATCAGAATTATAATTTAAGCTTGTCTGGCATACATATTAAAATTCTATGATTCTAATACATATTATCAAAAACCATCAAAGCCACGGCAGAGCTTTCTTCAAAATCGGTCTCTCTAAGAAGAGCAGTCATATGGGTGCACTACTATACGAAGAAATGTCATTACATCGACGGGTGAGGACATCGCGGGTGGTGAATCATGGCCTAAATGGAGTTCTTCTTTAAATGCGTATCATTCTTTCGATTCATGTGTTTCAGTAATCTGTGCTGATCTAGCGGATGTCTAAATCTTATTCGTGTCTTACTACTGAGAATCACTTAGCGCTTGAGCTCTTTCGCTTGCCTAAGTAGCCTTGAAAATAATCATTTTCAAAACAAAACTTGTTGTTCTTGAAAATATCTTGCCTCGACGATGTCGGTAAAAAAATATGGGAGGCTCACATACAGGCGGAGTGGTTGGTGAGCTTTCCAAAGCGATCATGATCCTGTCAGAAATGATGCATTGGGCCAGTCCTCCCATTGACCAGTTCTAGAAATCATCGATGTGAGAGTCGCACTACGTAGTATTCGTTTTTCGAAAAGGTCGTATACATTACTTATTTAACATAATCTCTAGGTTACAGTGCATATGAAATGCATTATCTTATTTGAAACCATTACCTCCTGATATAGCATATATACAATATATTAATTATGCAACGTTCTCAAGAATTTGTAATTCATTTTGCGTAATTATTGATATGGATCAAGCATTACCCAATTTAGCTCACTTGAGCAATTCAATTTCATCTCGATGCTTTATGCTGTGATTATATTCCATATAATTGAGTAAATCCCACAATTTTATCTCCAATGGTCTATACC
Organism: Tetrastigma voinierianum; assembly: GCA_016808115.1. NCBI lineage: Eukaryota > Viridiplantae > Streptophyta > Magnoliopsida > Vitales > Vitaceae > Tetrastigma > Tetrastigma voinierianum. The sequence goes on along the minus strand of JAEQBH010004434.1, from coordinate 324,250 downwards.
TGCTGATTATATTATATAATTGAGCAAATCAAATTTTTGCTCTCGATTGCGCATCTGCACAACTGCGAATTTATTTCGTAAATTATTAAACAAACACCCAAAGCATTACATACGATGCTGGGGTGTCAGGCCTGGAGCTCGAAATTCTCAAAAAATTTTCTCACTTGTTCAGATTTGGGGACCAATCCAACTGACACTTCGATATGACCTGCCTGGCGTTTATAAGCCCTTGCATGAGGGGTAAAGCGAGTAGGATAAGAGCCCTACCTCACACGGGTTGTTGAAACTTCCTTTTTGGTGTCCACGATGCCCAGCTCTCATGTTGGCGTAGATCGATTTTCTGCCCGGTAGGATGAATCAGGGTCGATTTTCGTAGATTTGAAAAGAATCTAAGAAAAATAGTCAAAATCTCTCTCTCTCCTCCCTCATTCTCCCCTTAGTCCTGCAGTTTCACTTTTTATTGATTTTTTTTTTTCTTTTATTATTATAATATTATATTATTGACTTATTATTATTATTGGCTATTATCATTTGGATAAGCTGATTTTCTATTGTCCCATTCGGGTCCATTTCTATCCAGAAAATTTTATTTAACACTGATTCGACTGTGCTTAAATGAAGCTTAGAAGTCTAAACGACTACGACTTAGAGATTTTAGTAAAAATCTAGCCCACGAAATCCAGCGTTCATCGGCTAGGAAATTAAATGAATATTAGGTGTTTTTTAAATTGAATGAAACTTTTAAAGTCACTAGATTCATGAAGGAGGCAGATTTACTTATTTTCGATCCGTTTAAATCGTCCAGAGATCTAGAGAATATCCGATTTTCAACTGAAATAACCATTTTACCATTTTTCAGAAAAATTGAATTTTTCTCGGGTTTTACATATTCATCATCCACCAATCTCTTCAACAATAAGATAAAAAGTAATAGTAAATAAAGGCGAAAAAAATTAATTGAAAGAAGAACAAAAACAACTTTCTTATATCAGCGGATTGCATCTTATTATCTTTCATATGTAGCGAAGCACAAAACATACTAATCAAACTCCTCATGCGGCAGAGCTGGCCTTTTTCGAGTGTACATATGATGCTTTGTCATTGTTGATGATTCTTGAAACCGTCACAGGTGATTTTAAGGGAGGCAGTGAATTTAGGGAGCATTCAGACAGGTATATATATTAGGTGTTTGTAAACCCTAATGAAGGGTAATATAATTTAAGATTATTCTCTCCAAAGAAAATAGGTGATACTCCCAAATTTATAAATCTTTCCAATTGGATTCCTTTAAAACCATACCAACTTATAACAAAGAAGAAGAATATCACAATAGTATTTTATTTTGTAAATATTTCTCATATATATATATATATATATATATATATATATATTATTTATTTTATTTTTAAAAAATAATTATATAGTAAGATTTAATTTATTTTGATATATTAATTAATTTTAACAAATATTAGAAATAACTATACTTCTTATATTGAAATTATTTGTAATCCTAATGAAGAAGTAAATAGAATTTGAATTATTATCTCCCAAAAATAAGGCGAGAATTTATTTGAAGAGCTTTTCTTAGAATGAGATCTATTCTCATACACTACGCGAGAACAGAATTAAAAATTGATCGTTACAAGCTATGGACTACAACGATAAAGTGAAGAATACCCAAAATTCATCATAAGAAAAAATATATATAAAGATAACTAAAACTTTGTCCCGAATGAAATGTAAAACAGGATGATAAAAAAAATTAACATTAGAGAGGTATGGAAAGATAAATTTAAAGGGTAGACAAAGAAATAAAAATTAATTGGAATTCATATGTGGTTTCAGAAATAGTAAGAATTTGCGACCAGATTCAAAATCTTAAAATGATTAAAGGTAGAAGATAAAAAAAATTAACCACCAAAGAAATGAAATAAAAATGAATCAAAACATGTACTATTTTTATTAAGCGGGGAGACAGAGATAAATAAATAAATAAATAAAGCGACACTTTCAGATAGAAGGAAGCATATATATGCCTCCCCCACACGTCGCATGAATGGTTTGTAGAAATTAGGATTGCTAAAGAAATTAGATTTACAAACATCCATCAAATAGAGTATAGAAGACAATTCTTCTTCCATGAGGCGAGGAGAGCTCCCTTGAGATTCATCAAGTTCGAGTATCTACGGATATTTGAAGAAGAATTCGAACTACAACAATCTGAAATTGTGGCGTTGAGCTTCGAGTCTGTGTGTCAAGTCGATTCGCGGAATACTCGTAGATGTCAGATGCTTTGTAGCGACATGAGAAGTGGGAAGAGTACCGGCATGCGTTTCTGCTGTCACAACGTATCGCGACAATTTCTGATGATCATACGGGAGTCCACATGCGAGTAAAATAATGGTTACTTGGGCCGCTGTATTAATACCCACAAAATACATCAATTATATATAATAGTTCAAGAGTTAATAAATCACTCTTAATTCAACATATATTAAAATTTAGAGTTTCTAATACATGTTATACAAAAAAGTATCTCTTAAGAAGCGCTGGCCGATTTTTAACGGCCTCTAGTGAGCGCCGTCCTACTGTACACTCCCTGTATCTAAAATTGTGATCCCTCGACGGGGAGTGAAACGAAGCCCTAAAGTAAGAGATAATTTCCTACGCCCAGTTCTCACTTTCTTCAATCACGTGCTGTTGCGATCACATTCGAGCAATTTCGTGAGCCCTGCTCGAGATGTTTCGATAAAACGTGTCTCGGGTCCTCACGGAGCTCTTACATGCCTAGTAGAGATACGAGTAAAATAATCGATTTCAAACAAATCTTTTTGTTCTCGAGGCTCATCTTGAGCTCCACTATCGAGAACTCATCCGCACTTCCATCTCTCGAGGGTCATTTTATGCCCAATGAACATGAGGATTATCTCCCATCTTACTCAAGCGTGAATCTACCTTTGTTGCTTTTATTGCCCAATCGATAATGCTTCTATCTGTAGTCATGGTCGGCAAAGTTAGGCCTACATCTAAGTTGAGCTCAAATTTGGTCAATTTTTTTTTCAGCAATAAAATAAGAATACTTACCCTAATTCTTAGATTGAAATTGCCTACAAAGTTAAATTTTGAACATGTTAGCGGGTCGAGCCAAATTTGACCCGTTTTTTCGAGTTCTCGTGATAATAGCCCAATGTCACCATTACATTTATTATATATTATATATTTATAAACAATTCTTTAATTTTGCTGAGGACCTTATTATGAAAAAACCTTCATTTGGTTTGCATTTATTTGAGATTTAACATAAATGCATTTAAATGCCCATTTGTGAAAAAGGTTTTTGGAAAACAACGAAACAAATGTTTGACAAAATCAGAAGAAGATCGGGTTACTTATTATTTTTAATAACCATGACAGAGTCGACACTGAACTCACTCGTCACTGGGGTCGTGCCCACTGTATCTAGGGCTTGAAACACCTAGTCATTGGGCTCGACTCGTATTGACAACCTTAATGCTTTATAAGGCTCTTGTCGGCCCAATGTAGGCTCAACCCAGGTCCGCCTCGATTGCCTAATAGTGTGATACCACAATACACTGACTAATCTCACAGCACTCGCTTAATAATGTGGGAACCTTCGGGCTGGTGAGGGGATTCAAACCCAGAACTATTGTTAAACCGCGCCTTAAATCATTTAATATCCTTGAGAAGATTTTAAATAGTTTAGTAAATTAATAAATAAAAATAGTTAAATTAAATGTAACTTTGAGAAGCTATAGTTAAATTAAATGTATGAATGTTTCTCACACACATAGAAATGCTTACTTCCATTGTATGGCGAATAACAAGGAAAAAGAAAAGAAGATAAAGAGCTTTGAATTCATAGAGGATGAGTGGAAGAACTAGACAATCTCCACTTGAACAGGTCTTATCGATCTGTAAAATGTTTTCAATTTGCACCTTTTTGCAACATGTTTTCAGAACTTTGTTTTTGCTTTCATGGTAATGGTCAAGTAAAAATAAAAACAGTTCCAAAGTTTTTATTTTTGTTGTGCTTATTCTAATTTAAGTATCAAGGAAATAATATTACTATTTTCTATCAAAGCTTGATATTTTTTGTGTAAGAAAATAAAACTAATAAATATAAAATTAATTCAAAATTGTTAATGTTTATTTATTTTAAAATCATTTAATCCCTATATAATAGAAATGAATAAGTAAATTATATTTAAAGTTTTAAATAAATCATTTATAGAGTCTAAATATTTACTTTTCTTTATTTTTCCTTACAAAACTAAACGTGGTCTTTACCACCCTTTCTTTAAACACAATTCTTTATTTCTTAATTATAACCATTCTTTAAAATTACATCAATAAATAATAATTTCTCAAAAATCTATAAGGAAGAAAGTTTATATTCTTGATTTTGAAATTAGAAAAAATAAATGTTTACTGTTAAAGATAGGGGACACAGTATACTCTACAAAATCTCAGCACTTTTGAGATGCTTCGGTTTTTTATATTGGCTTGTATCTGATACATTTGTCGCTTTGGATTGCTTTCCTTTGCCCCCCTGTGTGGTATCTCATGTTGCAAATGATGGGGGGTTCTTATCAAAGGTATCCGAGGATACAAGAAAGACAAAAATTCGTCCTGCAGAGGTTCCTATCGTGCTCAGAGATAAAGTGCTTGATGGTCAGTACCCATCCTTGTCTTTTCATCACATTTTCTCTATTCAAAATCGTGCGGATAATCTTGCTAAAGCTGCAAGTCCAGGCTATCCATATGTCATCATAGTTTTTTACCCCAGGCATATAAGGCAGTTTATAGTTAGCGGAATTATGGATAGGAATGGACCTATCATTGATCTGGACAGAGAAGAGACACTACTGAATCTTCTGTCGATCTGACATGGAAGTATTTCTTCTCATAAACCGAAGTATTTCTTCACTATTCAGTCTCGCTCTAAGATATTATTATCTGGGAAACTGTTGTGCAATGCTGATGTTGAAGAATTGAAGGCTGCTATTTCAGGATTGTTGCAGCTTCCGAATTCTTCTTCAACATCTGCAGATACCCGACTTGATGAATCTCAAGGGAGTGTTAAGAAGTTAAATTGTAACGAAACAGATCTAGTGGAAGGAACACCTGGATGTGAAGAATGGTAGTTATTAAAGACAAAAATTCAAGTGAAGAACTCGTATCAAGGGAAATTCACCGAATCCTTCAGATTTGTCCGAAAACTCAGAGTCTTACTCAATTAGCAGCTGCCAGATTGAGGGTAGCTAGGAGCATCTACAAGCCATATTTGCCCTCACCATAGAACTGGTATGGGAAGGAGAAGCTCCTGGCGTTATTACTCCGCGTCTTCTATCCGAAGGTGGTGTTTTATTTATTTATTTATCGCTCCCAGTTAATAAAAATAGTACATGTTTTGATCATTTCTATTTATTTCTTTGGTTGCTGATACTTCCCATCTTCCTGCCTTTTAATCATTTGGCCTTTTGAATCGGTTCTGCAAATTCTCTTACTGTTTCTGGAAACCAGTGCCATGAATTCCAGTTTATTTTCATTTCTTTGTCAGCCTTAAATTTATCTTCCAATATCTTTCCTTGTAAATGTTAAAATTCTTTTTTTTTTTTATCATCCTGTTTTTACATTTCATTCGGGACAAAGTTTTAGTTATCTTTATATATATATTTTCTTATGATGAATTTTGGGTATTATTCATTTTATCGTTGTAGTCCATAGCTTGTAACGATCTCATTATCTGCAACAGTTCTTCGTGCTGCTGCAATTATGGCCTCAAATGAGAATATATATACTAGTGTCATCAATTGGGGAATTCGGGTTCCTGGAGTTCCAGCTGGAGTTAAAGATCCTCATGAATTATTCAGTCAAAAGATAAGCAATTCATAGTTATTCCTAATATTTGAGTACAAATTAATTAATATATCAAAATAAATTCAATCTTACTATATTTAAAAATGAGGGATATTTAAAAAAAATATAAATTAAATGAGGAATATTTAAAAATTAAAAATACTATTTTTGATATTTTTTCTTTGTTATAAGTTGGTATGATTTTAAAGAAATCCAATTTGGAAAAGATTTTACAAATTTGGGGCATTTCAAATTTATTTACTCTTCATTAGGATTACAATAATTTCAATATATATATATATATATATATAGCAAAGAAGATATATATATATATATATAAGCATATATATATATATATATATATATATATATATATATATATAAATGAGAAATATTTCTTACAAAATAAAAACTATTGTGATATTCTTCTTATTATAAGTTAATATATTTAAAGGAATCCAATTTAAGTTATTATTAAAATTTGAGACATCACCTTATTTTTAGGGAGAGAATAATTCAAATTATATTTACTTCTAATTAGATTACCAATAATTTCAATATATCGCCAAAATGACGGAAATCATCTTATTGTCAGTTCAAGAACTATCAAGCACGACGGAACAGATCACAGAGACACTCGAAAAGACCAATGAAATAATGATGGAGTTTGATTAGTATGTTGTGGAGGCTTCTGTTAGATAGAAAGGGCAAGAGTGGGCAATCTGCCAGTAAGAAACTTCTTTTTTTTTTTTTTTTTTTTCTTTCTTTGTGTTTTTTTTTTAAATATTTCCATCTTATTTACTATTATTTTTTATCTTATTGTTAGAGATTAGTGGATGATGAATATGTTTTGTTTTTAGTTACTCAAAGGCAAGTACCCTTAACTTTTTTTTAAAAAAAAAATTAAAAACTCAGAAAATACTGTTACAACTTTCTTTGAAAAGTAATAGATTAAATAATTTTTTATAAGAAAAAATCATAATATCAAATGTGCTAAGATTTTTTACTTACGAGTATCTTATCTTTTACCGTAAACATTTTTTTTTTTAACTTTGTTGGTTATAGATTTTTGAGATATTATTATTTATTGAAGTGCATTTTAAAGAATGTTTATAATTAGAAATGTGTCAATCTATCGTCAACAAAGAGGCGGTAAAAGACAATATGCTTAGCTTGTATGAAAATAAAAGAGTAAAATAAAATGGGACTCCGTCAAATAGAGTACGCAGACAATTCTCATCGTAACAACATGATGCATAATAAAGTTTAGAATTTGTAATGCTCGGGGGCATCTAAAGCACTGGTCACAACAGGTGACGTATAAAACTTAAAAATGATTTATTTTAGAAATAAATACATCTCAATCAGCCTTGGCTCCCTCTGGTTTACTTGATATTCTTCTGAGACCATATCGCTTACCGTGCTGAAATACCCGAAGTTGCCACACCAGCCCAATAAAATGAAGAAACTAGTCTCATTCCAGAGTGGTCAAGCCAGCCCAAATGGATCAAAACATAAAAAATATTGAAAGAAAGGAAAGAAAGCAGAGCTTTACCCACGGAGCAGTGCAAACAGTGCACCCAGAGCTCATTAAAGCCAGAAAATAATCTCGTATTTCCCGCAACTCACTCGTGGCCTCTCTTTGCTCGGGATTTGGTTTGATCGATCACTTCGCAGCTTCCACACCGTATTCGTAGTGCCAGTCCTGCAAGCAGTAACTTGAATAGGTGCTCTTTCTGCTCTTGGGATTTGGATTAGATCAACACTGCACATCAGAGTTTTTACTCAATCCGAGAGCTGTGAATGAGTCCTGCAGTTTTTTTTGGCAAATCCTGAACTTCGGGTCTTCTTCTTGTTTTGGATTTGGAGCTCGATCAACACTTTAATCCTCGCATGAAATAGAACTCGAATGTGAGTGTCGATCCAACCAACCAAATCCAAACAAGAAGAAGAAGACCCTGGGTCCAGTTGTAAAAACTACTAGACTATTCCCGTAATCATCTGGATGAAATAGAACTCCCGAGTGTGAGTGTCGACTCCAACCAACCAAAACAAGAAGAAGAAGAAGAACACCCCAAGTTCAAGTTGCAGAAAAAACTACCAGACTCAATTTTCCCAAAATCCTCAGATGAAATAGAACTACTGAGTGTGAGTGTTGATCCAAATTCAAATCCAAAACAAAAAGAAGAAAAAGAAGAAGACCCCAAATTCAAGTTGCAGAAAAAACTACCAGATTCAATTTTCCAGAAAAAACTAATTGTTCCTGTACCACACTTTCTTTCGTTTATAATATCCATGGAACAAAACTTCTTTTTCTTTTCTCTTTTTTTTCAATATTTTTTTAATGTTTTTGATCCATTTGGGTCGGCTGAAGAAGAATTAGGGTTTGGGAGTTCGTAAACCGTCCATGGTCTCAAGATGGGATAGGTTTTTCGAGCACATTTATCTTGAATTTAATTGCCGGCAACCTGCATTATCAATTTTCGACGTTCGTTATGGGGTCTCAAATTTATCAGGTAGAATTAGAGAATTAGAGAATTTTGATTAAGTGTAATATTTATTTCTAAATATATCAGTGTTTAAAATTTTATTTGATCATATTTGTATTAGTGCTTTAGATTTGAACATTACAAATTCAAACTTTTTTATTATGCATCATATTCTCTGTTGATGACATGATGGAAATTTGGTGAAGAAGAATTGTCTACTGTACTCTATTTGATGGAGTCTAAATATTTATTTTTATTTTTTACTTTTCTTTATTTTTCCTTACAAAACTAAATATTGTCTTTACCACCCTTTCATTAAACAATGATTATTTTATTTCTAATTATAAACATTCTTTATAATTTTTCCCTTATTCATCATTTACATAAAATAATAACTATTTCCTTCTCAAATAAAATGACTAATAAAAAATTACCATTAATGTATAATTTTAATATACTCTTATTTAATAAAATAAATATACTTTTTGGCCTTCTGTTCGTTTTTTTTTTGGTGTTTATGGATGAAAATCGAATATGATATTTTTGCCATTTAAATTTAAGATACTATTCCAAAAGATTACATCTAAATTTTATTTTCAAATAATAAATAGGTGTGAAGATATTTTAAAATATTTACAATTACCAATATATTTAATATTTATTATATCTCAGACATCAAATGGATCGTGATCGTGGACAAGAAGTAAAGGGGCAAACGAGCCGGACGTGGGTTAAAAGGTGGTAATAAATGGGGTTTGGTAGGGGTATATAAAATGGAAAGTACCTTGAACCGAATTAATTACGAACTAAGCGCGTTGCTTCGACTTAACGCCGAAGTTTAAATAAATTTTCAAGATGTCTGTTGGTTTTCGTGAATTTCGGGCGACTGCTAAATTGCTTTTAAAAAGCTCGAATAAGTCGAAAATATTTTATTAATCTATTCGTAGTGCCATTTTTCATAAAAATAAAAAAAACTCAATCATTACCCAACAAAGCAAGAAATTTAGCAATATACACTACTGTATGACAACCCGAGGGTTTGGGATTTGAGCGGTCCCATTCGACCACTGCTTATTTTTTTCAATTCTCAAACTTATCTCATTTAAAAATTAAACAAAGTACTTAACTTTAAGATTGAAAATTTCTCAAACTCTCGTCTGCTTATATTTATTTTTGTTTTTATTTTTTATTTTTTTTATATTTGTTTTTTTATATTTATTATATTAAAATTAATATTTTTCATAAAAAAATAAAAATATTATGAATTTTATAAATTATTTATTAAAAACATTATAATAATAATAATTATTTATATTAAAAGTATAAAAAATAAATAATAAAAATTATTTTTAAAATATAATTGGGGTGGGGGCTTATTATTATTATTAGATACTACTTGCCTATATTACTATTTGGGATCCAAGCCACTCGAAACAATTTATTTATTTTCACTTCACTTTATTTTAATGAGAGAACTTAAATTCTGCTATTTCGACTTTCGAGACATTTTCGTAAAATCTCGTCCCTGAAACAACATCGGGACAACTTATCACCCGTAAAATCTAAAATTTCCGCTTGTCTCGTAATTCTGATGAAACTTTTCTAGGTCACTAGATTTCGATACCGACTTAACAAAGACAAATCCTCACATCAGATCTAGAGAATTTTCTAGGCTTCCCTGAACCCTTACTGGTAATTTATTATTTTTATTAACATTTTACCATTTTAAAAATTTCTAATTTTCTGCTTTTAATAAAGTAACAATACTAACCCTGCTGGGATGGAGAAGACAAACCCAAACCCGTTAAAAATCCGATTAAAATTAAATTAAACCTATGTCATGAAGAGCGAAAGTGACGCGGGAACTCCAAATAACCGGTATGTTAGAAAGTTATCCCTACTCACCTAATTGTTAAAAAACAAATAACTTAATACTTAATGCTATTAAGTACTATTCAATATTAAGCTCAAAAAAAGTTTTATTTAGCATTAAGTAAAAAATACAAACATCGTCTAAATATCCAATGCTTTTTTCCATTTAGGGTCTTGGCTTAATGCACATTATGTGACTTCAACTAATAGATATATAAAAATAAAATTCCTTCTTTTCCTTTTTAAATAATAATATAATAATAGAATGAAATACATTTAAAAAAATAAAAATAAGGTTTTTAAATCTAATAGTTTTTTTTAATAATATTAGTTAAAGTCTAAATAAAAATAAATCCCTTTCAAAAAAAAAATAAAAACCCATGACAATAATATAACAATTTTGCTCCATATTTGACTATGTTAAAAGGCATGATTCTAAAATCATTCCAAAAGACCTTGAATACTTTTAATACCTGGTGGACCGTGACTATAAATCCAATGTTTTTATTTAGGGTCTTAGCTTACCATTATGACTCAACTAACAACATTCAATGTGGGCATTTTTAAAATCTCTTTTTGTTTTTTCCTTTTTAAATAATAATGATAATAAATAAATACACTTTAAAAAAAATACAGTTTTTAAATCTATTAGTTTTGTAATTATATTAGTTAAAGTTTAAACAAAAACAAATCCCATGACAAATGGGGACTATTTTTGGCTTTTTTTGCTCCATATTTGACTATGTTAAAAAGCATGAAGTAAAATCATTCTAAAAATGCCCTTGAATACTTTTTAAGTAGTGATAAGTTTATCATCTTTTACTCATAAAAATGTTGTCTCTAATGTTTGGTTTCAAATAAATAATAATATAAAATAATTCTTTAAAAAATCATATTTGATTCATTATGGACAAATATAAAAAGAAATGCAATTAAATAAAACTAATTTTTTAAATATATAGCCATTTATTTTAAATATATTTGATTCTCCCTATGCAATCTCATCCCTTTATTAGTTGAGTCATACTTTAAGGGCGGGTCTCTTCATATTTATTTCCTTTGTTTGTTTTTTTTTATCAAAATACCATATATAGTCGAAAAACTAATAATCCACTTATCACCTTCATATTATTGGTTTTTTTAATGTAAATTATAATGAAAGAGCTACTTTTTTTTATATTGATTCACTTTGTATATTACATTGTGGTATATTGTTTTTATAAGGATTTGAACTTAAATCTATCAATCCTTTCCTAGCACTTTGCTAATTGAGCAGACCAACTAAAAAATAAATTTTAAGAAATGAATAAATATATTTATATGATTAGTTTAATCTTGTAGTTTTAATTAAAGCAAAAGGAAAATTATTTCTCTAACTCTGTTAATCAATGGAATTGTTATTCTTTATGAAAATGCTAGAAAATAAAAAAAAATAAAAAAAGAAAATTGAAGGAAGAATGAACTAGAAATACGTTTCATTCCTTTCACAAATTTTTCAATTGTTCATCAAGTTCATTTATTTATTTTAAATTTCAACCTTTCCATAAGGAAGAATATGTGAATGTACAATTTTTAATATTTTTAATATATTTATTTTTCTCCCATAAACAAATTAACAATAGTATATTTATTTTATATTATCTTTATTTTGGTTCTTAAATATTTCCTTTGATTTGCCTTGAAGCTTAACTCAAATGCAGGTGCGATGGATAGTTATAGGAGATCTTAAACTCGAAATCCTTGTAAAAAAGTGAATACTACTAAAGATAATATCAAAGTGAATAAATATCAAATTCTTTTTATATATTTGATGGAATTAAAATCACAAAACAACAATTTTTAAAGGGAATCATAAAAACAAATTCACTAGGGGAAACTTAATGAAGGTTTGCTCCTAATTTTATTTCAATTTTTGATAAGTTATCTTACCAAAATAATAAGTTTGATAAGTCAATATATAATATTTTTTTAGAGTAGTCCTTTGAGCCTCTGGCTCTATAATGTGAAGTATGAAATGAGTTTATGGGAATCCTCGGTTCTAATCCAAAAAATATAAATTACATTGAAAAGGAAATAACTTTTTAAATCATTCAAAATTTTAGTTATTTTGACATCTATTCATTTTGTATATTACGATGTGGTGCTTTTTTTTTTATCAGGTCATGAAGTTTCTATGGCTCAAGTGTACAGCCACGTAAGACACCTTTAAGTCATACCACACCCGCACTAATCCTCAGCCCGATAGACCATAAGGACTGTGAAACTCACTACATAACATGTCCAGATACTTTAAGGGTTCGAACTCGAGACATCTTGTTAAGCTATAAAAACGCTTAGTACTTGTTATCAGAAGAATTCGAAGTGTGTTTATTCCTCGTGCAAGCTTTTACTGGGCCGTTTCAAATATTTGATAAAAACAGGGAACTGGTCTTTCTTAAATATTCTAAATCATCTTTAATATTGTGTTATTATTAAGAACAAAGTACTATATAACCTATTTTATGCAAAGTGAATAAGTAAAAAAACTAATTTTTTATTATTACAAAAAACAGTTTGTTGTGTTTCTTTTTTAAAGTATGTGTTTTATAGATATTTTTCTTAAAAACACTTTCCATAAAAATCAGTTCCACTGAAAATACTTTGATTAGATTCCATCTCCATATATTCATGCCACCACATTATTATTAAATTTATTATTTCCAAAATAAATATGTATTTCATAATTTTGTGAGTACAATTTATTTTAAGTAAGTTTTAATAATAAATTTTTAATGTAAAATATGTTTAATAGGTGTGTAAATGGTTTTTCACATTGCTATATGTATATTAAATAATCTCAAATAGTTTATCAAATTTTTGTGCTTGATTCTCATTAAATGTCAAGGAAATAATATTACTACTTTCTAATGTTTATTATTTTTGTAAAATAAACCATTGAATAATTAATTAAATTTTTGTTAACTTTTTATTTATTTTAAAATGATTTTTAACCCTCGTATAATAGAAATGAATAAGCAAATTATATTTCCTTAAAAATATAAATAAATCATTTATGTAGTTTTAAAACTATTTATGTAAACTATAAATAAAACTATTGAAGTATATAATATTTATTTTATTTTTACTTTTCTTTTGTTTTTCTCTTACAAAACTAAACATGGTCTTTAAGTCTTACTCCTTTTATTAAAAGAATGATTATTTTATTTCCAATTATAACTATTCAATAAATACAGCTACTTCTCAAAATCTATAACCAACAAAGTTTATATTCTTTATTTTGAAATTAGAAGAAAATGCTGATCATAAAAGGATACTACAAAAATCTTAGCACATTTGAAATTATGGATTTTTCTTATGTAAAATAATTTTAATATATTTTTCCTTATTCATCATTTACATAAAATAATAGCTAACTATTTACTTCAAATAAAATGCATCAATAAAAATACGACACGTATAATTTAAATATACTTTATTTACTAAAATATAAAATAAAATAAATACACTTTTTTGCCTTTTATTTGTTTTGTTGGTGTTTATGGATGAAAATCGAATATTTTACCATTTAAAAAATAAAATTTAAGAAATGAATAAATATATTTCTATGATTAGTTTAATCTTGTAGTTTTAATTAAAGCAAAAAGAAAATTATTTCTCTCACTCTTCTTTAATAAATGGAATTCGTTATTTTTTTTTGCAAACATTTTATGGGATGCTAGAAAATTTCAAAAAAAAAAATCATTGAAGGGGAAGAAAGAATTAGAAATATGTTTTCACTTTTCACAAATTTTCCCAATTGTTCATCGAGTTCATTTATTTATTTTAAATTTCAACCTTGTTGTCCATAGCAAAGTATATGAGAATGTACAATTCTAAATATTTTTATTATATTTATTTATTATTTAGTTTTCTCCCATGAACAGATTAATTATATTTATGATAAATAAAGTATTTGAATGGCTTATGGAGATGATATTTGTGACGCCCCAAATCCTGGGCCGTTGACCACCAACTCACGGACACTGTGGAATGTCAGGTGACCTAGTTTGATTCAGCTAAAAATTCGGCAGAGTCTCTTTGTACTGGGAGCTCTTACCAAATGTTTAACCTCATAAACCTCAGCCCAAAATGTGCCCAATATAATAGCTTTTATGATTTAAACCCGCCACTGGGTCTCATAAACAATACTCAATATATACATGCCAACTATGAATCCAACCATATCCACAGTTATAAGAGTTAAAATATTTACTTTATACAATACACATATATTAAACTTAAAAAGTTCTAATACATGTGTATACATCAAAAGCCACAACCCTAGCTCTAATCCTCTGCCTCTAGACAGTCAAGCCCCTCGCACGCTCCCACTTCGTAAAATAACATCCCCATTGTGGTGAGCTAATGCTCGCAGCGGAATCGCCCTAAGTTGGCTACTCACCACCTAAGTGCAATGCAATGTTCCACGAAAACACACATCCGCTAAATGCACGCATCCTACTTGAACATGCCCACATCAACTCGCATCCCGAGTCCTCATCGACTCTCACACCCGCCCAAGCCTCGTATGAGAATTATTATATTTATTTGTTTCGTTTCAGGACAACCGATGTGTGTATATATATCAATTGGGCCGTCCGACGATTAGGATATATTATTTGTTTATGGACTCACTCCCTCCTACTGAATATCAATTCCGCCGCTTCCTGACGATTGATATATTTAATTTTGTTTCGGGACTACCCCTCCGATGAATATCAATCGTCGCTTCACGATCGATATTTTTAATTTGACTACCTCCGATAATTAATATTTTTAGACAACCCTTCGAATCCATTTTCTGGGATCGCCTCTTATGCACTAACTCCTATGGGCCCTAGGATGTTCCAAAGGTATATGGAATGCATGTATGCCATTTCCAATACAAGCCTAATCACATGCAAATATAAACATGCACATATTCACATAATATCCAATCACACAATCATATCATGTAATTACTATTTCAAACTTCAAAATTACTCACTTGGGCTAATGATCAAACAAGAGCAATTTAATTTAAATCATTCGGCCAAACACATATTTTCACAAAATATATTTTGAGAATCACGCTTTCGAATAGTGAAACCCCTACTACTATTCCCTAAAATTGTACCATCTGCTCACCCCGGTGAACCCGCATTTCACAGCCATTCCCCGGACCCACCTCCCAATCAAAGCATGATTTATTTCAATATTTCCAAACTTAGAAACCCATCAGCCGCGGCGCGATGGATGGCTCAATGGATTCCAAATGGGCCTTCAATACCTGTCCCATGCTGGGGGACCGACCGACAAACTCAAAGCAACCCGGCCTCCTTTCGACCAAACATTTGTAAAGCTACTTAAAACGGAATAAAAACGCAAGCAGGAGAAACCCCTACCTCCTGAGTTTGTCAAAAACTCACAACTGCTACTCCACGAAGCTCCTCTCGCAGAGGCCTCTTCATTCCGAAGACTGCCGATTTCGGGTTTGACACCGGCCCAGATTTCTAGAGAGAAGCCTCTTCCTTCTTAAAAAAAAAAACAAATCTGAACTCACTCGTAATCCCTCCTCCGCCTTTATCACTGCTTTTTTTTTTCAGGTTTTATTTTCTTGAAGAAGAGCGCTTCCTATACACCATTTTGGTATTTTGTAATTTAAATAACTCCTATAATGACCATTTCGGTCCATTTTTTCTCCGCCACATTCTAAGACTGGCCTCCTCGCCCGACCATTTTCGCCATTATTTCTCTACCATACCACTTATGGCACATGAGTACATGTTATATGTGACTCGTCGCATCGAAAAATCGCTTTTTACGCAAGACCGAAACGCGATGCTCAAAACGTGTAAATTCACTGCCTCGAAATTCGACGAAATTTTACGCAAGGCTAGCTAGATTGCGGAGATGATTCCAACAAAGGAAACTGCTTCATCATCCGAGATCTAGAGAATACCACGGATTTTTAACCCGAAAATTGAATAACTTTTAATCGAAATTACGATTTTGCCCCTTTTTCCGTAAATCGAATTTCTGTCTTACATTCTCCCCTCGTGCTGAATTTCGGGTCCAAATTCTCGATTAATACAATAAATCACATGCGTATGCAACTTGCATTCTACCATGCACGTAAACAAATATCAAATCTTAAACGACTAAACCACGCATCTCTCATCCCTGGGCAACATAGCATGTGGCTCGCACGTGTCCTCTCGCGCCCCACCAGCATCCCTCCACTCCATAGTGACGCCCATAGCACCAACACTAGCCTCACCTGGGCCTTGCGTCGCAAAACCGATCACGGCTATCAACACGTGACACCGGGTCCTCCTGGTCCCATCCGTGCCTTTACTCCCTAATCTCGGTCCTCATCCACCACACGAGCCGGATCCGGAGTATACTTCCCGAGCATGGAGACGCGGAAAACACCTGCGGGATGATCCATTACGTCGGGCGCACGCTAACCCAGACGTTAATCTGCCTACCCCCTCTCGGAAGCATCTCGAAGGGCCCAACGAACCCTAGCGATACTCCCACGCCGCCGAACCTCGACCACCCCCCAGCATCACCTTCAAGAAGATGCGTGATCCCCAACCTCGAGCTCTAAGGGTCGACGCGCCGGCATATCCAGATACTCTTCGCCGGCTCGAAATGCGGAGAAGACGCCGTCGATCAAGCTCACCTTCCTGAGGTAATCAAATCAAATCAGAACATTTAGGTCCCATCGACCAATATAATGAAATTGGGATTTGCCTCCCACAAGGCTCCTCATACTCTGGGTACATCCGTATACCTCACCCGATAACCGGTTGTTGTAGGCGAATTCCACTAAGGGCAAATGCTCCTCCCAGCCAGCCCTATGATCCAGGACGCATGCTCGTAGCATGTCCTCTATCACCGTGATAGTCCTCTCGCATCGACCATCTCTGTCTCGAGGGTGGAACGCCAGACTCATAGTCGCCAGCCCATATAGCCTTCGGAAACTCCTTCCCAGTGCGCGCCGAAACTCAAACCCCTATCCGACACCATGGATACCGGGTACCCATGTAGCCAGACTATCTCTCGAATGTACAATCGCCAGAATCTCTCCAAGTCGAAGGTCATCCGGCAGACGGCTTAGAAAATGTGCCGACTCTGAGCCGGTCCATCATCACCCATATCGCGCCATGCTTCAAGCCGCACGTCCGTGGCAAAGTGGGTCACAGTCCATCATGACGTGTTCCCACTTCAACTCGCCCACTTCCACGGTCTCATAGCCCCGTCGGGCTTCCCGCGCCACCCTTAACTCCGCCGACATGCGAGACATCGTCGAACAAAGTCCCTATGTGTCTTTTCATCCCACTCCAATAGTAATCGGGCGACAAAGATCCCGCACACTGCGGCTAATTGATGTACTCCGCAAATCGAGAGCAAAGTGAAACTCCCTAAGAATCTCCTCTCAAATCGGCCAATCGGGAACCACTCACCGTCTCCCAGAGCATCGAAGACTACCATCTATGTGAACTGGTCCACTCGTCACTGTGAGACTGGACCGCATTCTGGCCCCGATGGATTTATCTCCGCGCCCGCCACCGGATCTCAATCACCGCTTCACCGCAGACGCCAGTAGCCACTAAACTCCCCAAGGTACCCCGAGCTCGCCATTGCACCGGTAGTCCAAACCCGGTCCCATAGTCTCGAGCATCCGCCACTCCCGAAGCTATATTAGTCACCCACCCGTGATCTCCGACCGAGTGCATCGCCACTACATTTGCCTGACGATGGTAATGCAAAGTGAAGTCATAATCCTCAGAACTCCATCCATTCGCGTTGCCTCATATCAGGTCCTCGCCACAAGTGAAAATATATTTCGTGACTTTTATGGTCCGAGTACACCTCGAACTCCTCGCCAGAGGCAGTGGCTAAATCTTCAAGGCTAAGACCACGCCGCCAACCCATGTCATGTGTGGGTAATTCAAATTTCGTGATTCTTCAACTCGACGAGAACCATAAGCTACTACCCCCGAGATCAAGTATCAAACACATCCTGGCCCGTACTCTCGAGGCATCACAATACACCGGTGGTAACTCGTCTCCCCGGTCCGGACTATCAAGACGGAGCCGGCAAGTCTCCCTCTTCAACTCCCGGAATGCCTCCGCACGGCCATCCCACTCAAACTCCGTCCCCCAGCTTCCAACCCAAACCAGCCGCTATCCCGAGAGTCCGTATCGAATATCCCCAGAATACCCGTACCAATCCTAGCAAACCACACGATCTCGAAGATCTGACTTCTCATTCCTCCTTAACTCATCAACGCCGACCTTCTCCTCGGGTCGAATCATACTCGAGGCCGACACCACGCGGTCCCAAAATCTCACCCCGCAGTTTAACTCGCACCATCGAACCCCCGGGCGACAACATGGTCTCTCAACCGTAGAACAGATTGGCAGATACCTATGTGCTCCACTGGATCGGAGTAGATCAAGATGTCATCCACGGCACCACATGACAAACTCCGATCAATAGGCTGAAATATCCATGCATGAGATCCATTTAACGCCGCTACGCATCTGTCAATCCAGCGCATTCACCGTGAAACTCAAAGTGCCCATAACGCCGTCCTAAACGCCTCTTAGGAATATTCTTATCGCTAACCCTCACCGATCAGAACTTTCAGAAATGCTAGCGCTCTATCTTTGAAAGCAGACTCACGCTCCTCTCAATCGATCGTAAACAAATCCACTTAATCTCTCTGTGAATGGGTACCGTATTCGATCAGGAACCCTCGTTCTAACCGCCTAGTCACGCACAATGGCGGGTCTCACCTTTCTTTTTCTTCGCAAACGTACCGTGAGCGCCCCATGGTGAAGTGCTCTGGCCTCACGAACCTCTTGAGTTCTAGCCTGACTCTGAAGTCTCGTAATCTCATCCTGGTGCCAATCCTACGCGGAGTCATAGAGACGGCGATATCAGGTAACCCGACGCCAAAGTTCATTACCCTCACGTGGAGGTGGTCTAGGTGTAGTCATTTGAAAAACATCCACATACTGCATACGGGCCCAGGTGACGGAGTCCGGCCCTCCTGTCCTTCAGGTGGCACAAGGCTCGCTAGCCAACTCCGCCAACCGTCCTCCCCGACACCTCGACTCATACACCGCTCGTGGGCAAAAATGTCATGCGGTCCGAGAACATACACAGCTTAGTGTCAGCTCTGTGTGGTAAGCAGTGTCTTCTACTGCAGAGTCATGGTCTGCCTCTGCAAAGCAATGGGTCCATCTGTGAGTGGATACAATCTCATATGTCCCATGACTCCAGAGTCATCTGTGAGTGGAAGTCTGCAGACTCCTCAGTCTCATGGTGGTCAGTCTGCTTACTCTGCATCTCAGAATCATGTTAAACATGCTCAGCACCTCTCAACCTCAAAGTCTTCCAATTCCCCAAATCCTTCCATGCTAAATACAATGTGTCAAAGCCGCTACAAAAAAGAACATATTCTTCTGCAAAGTGCCCAAGTTTCTACAAGTCACTTTTCTTCCCTTTTTCTTTTTTGTCTTTTGCACAAATGCCCCTACCCCCCATTTGCCCCTTGCTTTTTCCCCCTTTTCCTTATTTTTCCCTGCTCCCTCCTTTCCTGCTCCTACCCCCTTTTTCTCCCCCCCTTTTTTTCCCCAAAAAAAGCCTCAAGTTCAATGCCTTTTGCCTGCCCCTTCCTTGCAAGCTGCCTACTCCTCAGCTCTGTTATCATCGGACTTCAGCAGGTGGCTCAAACTGACTCAGCTCATGGCACCTGAAACATGGTCTGTCTGACACAGGCAACATCTTCGACTCACCACTGTAATTTCCTACTCGCTCATGACTTCTTCCAACGTCCCGTCCCACGCCCGTCCCTGAACTCCCCGCGCAGCCCCCGCCCTTCCCCAGGTCTCGAGAAGACCGGATCGGTTCTTCCTTACACTAACACCGATCCCTAGTGTTCCGAGGCATCTCCCATTCTCTCTATAGTCGTGGCCGTCCCAACCATGTGGGATCCATATCCCGGTGAGGCTTAAGTCCTATAACTCGTCTCCCTAATGGACAACTCACTTCATTCTCGAATCTCCCAATCCTCACTCAAGTTTATGGGCCATCGTAATCATCAAATAACTGTGTTGGGGCTCAGAACCTAGTCACATGATCCATCATAGTCATCGCCCCTCGCCAAACAGGAACCCCAGCTTTCTAGCCGAGCACGCACTCAAGGAATACCTCCCGAAATTTCCCGTCATGTCATCGCCCAGCTCTCAGAGGTCCCCGCCCATCACCCATAGGTTCCTCACTCTGTGGGCCGGAACGCAGCTTGCTCCATCCGCCGCGCCGAGGCAATCTCCATAGCTTCTAACACCTTCTCGACACCGACAAATCCAACATCTGAAGCTCGTCACCATCTGATTCTCCCGTGAATGCTCTGAGATGATACGCCCTGAAACCCTGAGGTTACTAGGATCTCCTGTTTACTGTTATACACCACAAGGAGAACACTCAGAATAGCCTACACCGCAAAGCCCCTCTCACACACCATCTACCAGGCCGACCAAGACTCGGAAGCCCTTCTACGTCCTCGGTCCCACCAGTCACTGATACAACCAATGGCAAGTTAAATTACACTACAAAGATTCCCAAGGCATAAACACAAATTTCGAGACACCAATCATGCACATAAATCACAGGCAAGACATTGTCCTTCAGATTTACATAATGCAAGATAAATCCAATCTATCAATATTTGTTTCTAACAAAAATTATTTAAAATTTCATTCTTTAAGTACCTTATTTTTCGATTTTCAATTCCTTTTCCAATTATTTCAAAGAAATAAACTCCACTAAAAAAAAAATTATCATTTTTCTTTTTTCATTTTCTTAAACACCAAATAAATTATGCACTTATTTTATCCTATTTTCTCTAATTTTACTACTTTGTAAAAATCTTAGAAAAATTACTTCTTTCTCCCAGCCTTTACAATCAGAAAATCTTGGTAAACCATTTTCTTCATATTTTTTCATTTCCTCTCTCCAGCCCATCGTATATATAAATACAAAAAAAAATATGTACTCTTATATATTTTTTTCTTTCATATCACTCAAATAAATTTTAAGTAAAAAATTTATTCTATTCAATTTTCTTCAATTTTACAACTTGTAAACCTTTAGAAAATTATTTGTTTCTACTTTCTAAACTGTAAATAAATTTATAAAATTTATTTTATTTTATTTTTTTCTTTATTCTCGACTATGTTGTTCAAAAAATTTCTCAAAACCCATATCCAACACTAAACCTAGTGTTCAACATCAAATTTTATTAAAATTTTATTTCATTATCAACAACCAAATAAATTGATTCAAATTTATTTTCCGTTCTCCTGATTGCTCCGCTACACACCGAAAAACTTCTAAAACTCTAACACATCACTTTTCCTATGCTAATCACTGCCAACACAAAACAAACATATCAATATAAGGTCGTATACACACTATCTATCAAACATTCACATAAACACAACATCATTTATCAAACAATCACCTAAATCACATACACATGTAGTGTCCTAGTCCCGTGATTTAATTAGGAAATCATACTCAGCTCAACAACATCAACCACACCTATGAGGATGAATCTTTATACCCTCAAAGACTATGGCCCAAGCCCAAATCCCCTCAAGCCCCAGGTAGGCCATACCTAGCCCCGATACCAAGCCCCAGACGCCCGAATCCCGAAACCATTGACCACCAACCCACAGACACACAGAATGCTCCGTGACCCGACATTTTTTCACAAAACCTGGGCAGCCCTTTGTACGGAGCTCTACCCAAATACGTAACCTCGTATAACCTGTCCCAAATGGCCCAATATAACAGCTTAGTGTGATTTAAAACTACCACTGGGCTCATAAACAATACTCAATATACATCAACCGAGAATCCAACCATATCCTTAATAGCGAGACAAGAGTTAAAATATTTACTATACAATACATACATTAAACTTAAAAGTTCTAATACGTATACATCAAAGTCACAACCCGCTTCTAATCCCTGGCCTCAGATCGAGCCGTCCCTCGTAGACGCTCCCGCACTGCAGTGTCAATATCCCTCGGCTGTGGTGAGCTAATGCTCGCAGTGGAATCGCCCCAAGTGGGCCATACTTCCACCACCTAAGTGCAATGCAATGTTCACGTGAAAACATTCAAGCAAATACACGATCCTACTGAACGCCTACATGACCAACTCAGATCCCGAGTCTCACCATTTCTCTCACACCCGCCTGCTTCCTCGGGAGAGAAATTATTATATTTATTTGTTTGTTTGTGGACAACCCGATGCGTATATATATCAATTGGGTCAAGCCCGACGATCATATATTATTTCGCCACATTACCCTCCACAATACTCACCTGGGCGTCTGACTTCAATAATATATTTCAATTTTTGTTTGTCGACTACCGATGAATATCAATTTGTCGCCCACACTTGATATTTTTAATTTGACCATCCCCACACCCAATATTTTAAACAACCCTTCTAGTGATTTTCCTTGACTGCCCTACGCACTAACCTCATAGTCCTAGGATGTTCCACGGGCATACGAATCTACGACGCCATTTCCAATACAGCCTAATCACGCAAAATATGTAAACATGCTCTATATTCACATAATATCCAATCACACACAATCATGTCATAATATCATTTCAACATCAAAATTAGCTCACTACTACTGACTGCAAACACAGCACTTAATTTAATCTCACTGCCCAAACGATTGATATTTTTCTACAAAAATACATTTTTGAGAACACCGCTTTCTGAATAGTGTCCCTGCTACTATTCCTAAAAATTCGCCACCACCTGCTCAACTCAGTGAACCTCATTTCAACGCCATTCAACTGAATTTCAATCAAAGCATGATTTATTTCCAATATCGCAACTTAGAAAAACCCATCAGTCATGTATGGTGATGGATCACCTCCAATGGATTCAAAAAATTTCCACACCGGGTCCCATGTTTTATCGATCACAAATTTCCTAACGGCCTCTTTTCGACTAAACATTCTAGAAAGACTAACTGGGGACAATAAACGCAAGAGTGGGTAAACCCCACCCTCGGCTCGTCAAAAAACTCACAACCGTACCCACGCTAAGCCCTCCGCTGAGCGCTTCTCCTTCTGCCCCAAGACTGCCACCTCCGCCTAGATCGCCCGCATTTCTGTGGCAGGTTCTCTCTCTCTCTAAAAACCGAAGAAAACTGAACTCACTGTAATCCCTCTGCCCATTCACGTTTTGTTCTAGGTTTTATTTTGAAGAAGACAAATTCCTACGCACACTATTTTCGCATTTTGCATCTTAAACAATTCCACAACTATCATTTCGTCTTCTTTTCCTGCCACATTCTACACTATCTCTACTGGCCCATTTTTGGCTTATTTCTCTACCATACCACTTACGCATTACCTAGTACATGTTATATGACTGCCTCATCGTGAACAATCGTTTAGCTACGACCAAACGCGATGCTCGAAAACTAAATTCGACTGTCTCGAAATTTAACAAATTTACGTGCTAGTTAGATTTTATTTGTATTTATTCCAATTACAACTGCTTCACATCCGAGATTCAGAGAATAAATTACCATTTTTAACCTAAATTAACAACTTCAGAATCAAACACATTTTCGCGCATTTTTCCGTAAATTCGAATTCTGCCCACAATATTTCCAACACACAACTAGCATTCTCACTTTGGCACCATTTTATTTCCTTCTAAACAAAGTTTATACCATTTCTTGTTCTTTCATTAATTGAGGAGTGATGTCCCAAATTAATATTTAAAAAAATTCAGCATATTTCAAAAATAATGCCTGACTAAGATTTTATTGTCTCATCATTAAAAATTGTAATCGATGACTAGAGTTAATATGTAATAATGTAATAAATTATCCCTACCTGATTCGAACTTCTCCTTCTCATGTCCCGGCCTTTAAACGCCGAATCGCTCTAATCAACAAAGCGATATGCTGTACTGGCGCTTTAAATTTGTTCAAAAGTTAACATCGTAGTCACTAAATTATGATTTTAAACTAAAATTAAAATAGATTATGATTAGCAATAATAGTTTGTGCTTTAAGTTGTAATTGTGTTCAATGACTACGGTTTTAAAAAAAATTTTAAAACCGTAGTCACAAATTTAAATCTAAAATTATAATCACTAACTATTTTAACTTTTTGAACAAAATTTAAAACTGTTAGGATTTCGATGATTTTGGACATTATTTTGAAATATGTGAGTTTGGAATTTTTATTTTTATTTTAAATAGAGACAAAAATCTAATTGGAAGAAGACAAAAAGATCAACCAATTCTCACTTAATAATGCTTTTAAGTTTATAAACAAGAATGCATGATGTTTAATAATGCAATTTTAATTTTGTTATATTTTTTCAAAAAACACTTTTTAATCTAAAAGTTTTTTCGATAAACCTGAAATAGGATAGTCAACCAAAGTACTTAAAAAAGCAAAATTATTTTTGAATAACGAGAAAATAACAATGGGCAGCTGTTAGAGGGCCCAACTATTAATGGGCCTAATAACAAAAAGGCCCACAAAACAGTTTCAAGAGATTTGCCTCAAAATAATCTTTTAATAAAAAAATTTTCCAAAATAATTTCTGTTTGAAAATAATGGCCACAGTGGTCTCTTTTCATTGTCATATCACTGAAATCCTAGTAAGTATTTATGATTTTAAATTTTTCGTGTTAAAGTCAGAGTAAATAATTGATTTTTAAAAACTTAAAATCAGAGTCATCATTTTCATCCACTTGAGGATTTTTAAAAAAATTTGACAAAGCTCCATTTTAAAGGTAGTATTTTTGATGAGTTCTTCATGTGAACTCAAGAATTAATCAGAATGAACTGTCTCTCTTCTTTCAAGTAATTATAGCTTCAAAATCATTATTGAGCGATAATATGTAAGTAATGATAATAGCTTGAGATTATTTTATTTTCAACTTATACTGTAAAAATAACTCTTTTTTGTCAAACTCGTTAGGAAACGATTTTTCTTTGAATTTTCAGTGGGGCATTTGCCTCCTCTAAGCCTAAGGTAGGTTCGCTTATCACTAAAGAATTTCACTATTTATCGGAAATGTTTCTTAATCGAAGTTGAGCCTGCTTCGACTCGATCCTAATTAATTACACCCCTACCTTAGTATATTTCCAAGATATCTAATTAAGTTGATACTTTGTGTCTCTTTTGGATGATTTGGATGAAGAAATATAGAATATCCTTCTTTTTTTCAGGCTAATGACTAAAAATCATGTTCATGTATAACACAATACACAATGAGGGAAAGTAGGATGAATTGTAGAATCTCATAAATGCCTAAGTGCTACCTTGTTTTCTAGAGATAAGATAATATATTGAGTTACCATTTGTGTTTTTTCTTTATATTGTTATTCTTTTTGTTGTACCATAATTATGCCTTTTTTTTCTTTTTTATGGTTCTCTAAAGTTATCCATAGTTTGATATTTTATAGCCCATTCTTTCATGTTTAACTTCCGACAGGATGGTGCTCTAGGTATAGCATTCAATGTTTAAATAGGCAGAACATAGGAAAGGAAGGGGTCTCAAGTTTAAATCCTAATGAAGACAATTTATTACATTGTACCTAATATTTGTTTGTAAAAAACGTCTGCTTTAGATGGATAGGCAATGCCATGTAAGGAAGAGGTGTAAAAACCTCAACTCAAAGAAGATATATATATATATATATATATATATATATATATATATATATATATATATATATATATTGATAAATTAAACACTTTGTTATAATATAGTAAATTATTCCAAAATAATTTATGTTTGAAAATAGTAGCCAAAGTAGTCTTTCATTGTCATATCATTGAAATCCTAGTAGGTGATTATGATTTTAAATTTCCTTTTTTCAAAAGCAAAGCTTATGGTAAAAATTGATTTTTTATTTTTTTTAACTTTAAAATCGTAGTCAATATCTTCATAAAAGTTAATTTAATTATTTTTTTCAAAAATTATTTTGGGACAAACTCCATTTTCGTAAAGGCTTTGATGAGTTCCTCTCTCATGTGAACTCTAAAAATTAATCTACAAATGAATTCTCTCTCTATTTTCAAGTAATCACATCTTCAAAATCATTCTTTGAAATGACAATATGCAAGGCTGACAATAGTTTGGGCATTATTTCCTTAGTTTTCAAATTCTTATATTTGTAATTTTTTTTAAAAATAACATTTGTCAAACCTCGTTAGAAACAATTTTTCAATTTAATGGGTGATTTCGCCTCCCCTCTAAGCCTAAGGTAGGTTCGCCATTGAGTTCAAGTAGCTCAACCATTTATTGAGTCTAGTTCGAGTTTCGAGTTTTTTAATCGAGCTGAGCTCAAGCTTGACTGGATTCGACTCAATTATACCCCTACCCTAGCATTTCCAAGATATCTATGTGACGCCCTTAAACCAAACTGCTGACAACCCGGTCAACCCGCAATATTTCAGATGTTGGTAGTTCACCAAAGTACAATCCTCGTCCCAATGGGCCACAACGACACACTGTCCACATGCGAGTAAATGACCACTGGGCCCATGTATTAATACTAATAAAATACATCACAACTAACAATATTATATATGGTTCAAGAGTTAATACATTACTTCCAATATAAACACATATTAAATTAAGAATTCTACTACATTATACAAAACATCAAAGCCACAACCCTGGCTCAAATAGCTCCTAAAGAGAGCCGTCTTCTCGAACTCACTTCAGAAATTAAATAATGATCCCTCGATGCATGCAGTTAGCCCAATAGTGATAATTTCCTACTGAGTTACCTCCCACCTATGCACATAGAGCACGATCCAACATAACACACATTCAAGCCAAATACACTTTTATCTACTCTGAATGTCTACATACCAATCCCGCTTGCCTCAAGCCTCCCACTCGACCCCTTCACGCATGCCTGCCAACAGGTTAAAAAACATCCTTTTATTTCTTTCATACCATAATCTCACACCTAATTTTCTAGCGTTCTTACAGATACTTAAATGCATTATGCCATTTCAAACCACACACATATCATTTACAAATATATTGACAAAATTTACAAACATGCAACATGTTATTTAATTTACATCAATAACATCAAAATTAGCCCACTTGAGCTAATTACAATTCATTTACAATGGCTTGCACACAATTATATTTTTATATAATTTTACATCATGTTAACACATTTAATTACATGCATTAACATATTAATTCTCACACAATTCCAAGCCACACGTTAATATATTTACATGCAATAGACACAATTAATTCTCATAATTCATATTATCTCGACTCAATCAATAACACCATGTACCAAATTACTCGCTAATTAACTAATCAAGAATTCATTTCAATCACTCAACAACATAAAATTAATAATCAAAAAATTACGTAACTATTCACATGAACAAGCAAGAAACCTCAAGTTGGCAATCAAATGTCACTCGCCACAACAATGGGGATTTTCTCCACTTGACAAAGTTCGAGACCTAAAACATGACTAATTCAAGCCTTAGAACATCCCTTAACCATTTATACTTCATTCTAAATTTCCAAAGACATCACTGTGTGAAAAGATCCCTACCTTCTCGAGTTGTCTAATCTAATTAAATCAATGTCCACGCTGCAGTTTCGCTGGGTAATCCACTTTTACTTGCTTCGTCGAGAACCGACTTAGTCCGAATTATTTGAATCTTGCAGGCCGGTACCACTTCTCTAAAACCAGAAAATTTGTAAATACTGCACGTTTTCTCCTTTCAAATGGAGAAGAAAACTATTCATTGTTTTGTCTTATACATTTAACATTTCCAATAATTCCCAATATGTCCCTTTTCTTGATTTTAAAAACTTGGCACAATCTCAGCCATTCATTCCCATCATCTCTAATCACAGAATACGTGTCACACATAAGATATGTAAGAAAGGACTCCTTTGTCACATCACATGTCTCTCAAACTCGCTGATGCACTGACACCCACGCCGAAAACGTGAAATTCGACTGTTCTGTAATCACGAAATTCGACACAGAGGTTTATATTTCACGAGACGATTCCAACGGTGAAGTCCATTTCGTCATCCGAGATTTAGAAAAATTTCGGATTTTTACCGAAATGACCATTTTGCCATTTTTCGAAAAATTAGATTTTCTCTACTACATTCACCCCCCCCCCCTAAAAGCACTCGTCTCAAAATTCCACACACATACGCATCCAACTACGTGCGGCATATGTAACCCCATACAATCCTCGCCAGGTGAACCGACCTTCCTAAGGTCACAATCATCGACAATCCAATGGACCGCCATCCTAACCATGTCATGAATGACATCCATATACCGAGCCCTACTGCTCACCAACACCCAATGCAATTTTCAATGGGTATCCAACCGAGTCACCCCGACTCTATCACTTAACTCTAAGTCTACGGATGACCATGACTGCAGGTTTTCATCCTCCCAAGTCACTCCCGAATTCTATCACTCAACTCTAAGTCCACGGATAACCATGATCGTTGTTTTCATCCTAAGAATGCACTTTTCGGCCTACAATCGTGAGCCTTCACATCCACACAAAATTTCTGATATTCCATGGGTCTCATTAATTCCACACAAAATTTCCTGATTTCTCCACGAGTCTCTACAACTATATAGAAATTCCCCTGATACCTCCCCGGCCCTTACACCAACTGACAAAAATTCGGGATAGCTCCTAGTCTCTTACACCTAATACAGAATTTGGATATCTCCCTGGGTTCTACACACACGAGAAATTTCTATTTCTCCAATGTGTCTTTACACTCACACGTAGATTTCGATAACTTTACGTCTCTTACACTCATTACGTAAATTGAGATATCTCCCAAGTCTCTACACCCATATAGAAATTCGAGATGACCTCCCGGTCTCTTACACCCCATACGTAGATTTCAGATAATTCCACAAGTCTCTACACCCACATAGAGATTTCGATAACCCATGGGTCTCTACACTCACACGTAAATCTGGATAGTCTCCAGCCCTTACACCCACACGTAAATTGGGATAGCTCCCTGTCTCTTACACCCACTTAAATTCTGATATCTCCCGGTCTCTTACACCCACACAGACCTTTCGATACTACCGCTGCCCCTTTCACCCTAATTCCGTGCTTTTCACCCGAGGGGATTAACGACACCCTTCAGCTACCAACACACATTAATTACTCTTCATTTCGACGAACCACGAGTCTCTTTACTGACGTAGTCCCAAAGACAAACTCAACCCACACTCACCAAGAGTGGTGAATGACCATACCGTGCACCCACACTCGACTCGACGCGATGTCACCGTGCACCCACACCCGACTCGATGGGATTCCCCCCCAAGGGGTCCACCATGAGCAGAATTTCGGAGATCTCTAACTCACAATCCCGACGTATCAGGTCAACTCTCACCCTACATCCTAGGGAAGAATATCCACACATGACTTCTCGAAAGGCCTCAACCTCACTGTCACACAAGATGCATTAATGAATGAATATGATGCATTCAATTCAAACGCTACTCTAGTCAACAAGTGCAAGAGTAGAAACGTACCCTGCATATCTAGCTGCTTTGTATGCTCAACCGCAGCACTCGAGACCTCCGCTCAGACAATCTCGCCATATGCCTGGGGCCGGCAACAATGGTAACACGCTCATCTACTCCAGTCTCGACCCAAACCCTACCGGCAAACCCCGTGCCTCACTCACCCCGCGCTCCGGTCCCGCCTATGTGACCCGCTCGCTGGCACTAGGTGCAGCGTGGCACCCCGAATCGATAGCATCGTTCCTCTTACTCATACTAAGGGGGCGGAGGAACAAATCAGATCCTCTCCCGTCCCATCACGACCAGATCAGGTTTCGTCTCCAAAACCCTGGGATCCTTGTCTCTCGGGGCAATCCTGCCTCATGCCCAGCCGCTTCAAAGATAAATAACATATCATCCGCCCTCGCCTCGACCAAATGCCCCATCCCGACTCTCGTCTCCGAACTCGTGGTGAAGCGTAAGTCTTCCGCCTCTTCCCGAACCGGGCTAAGGCCGATCCTCCTCTTTCTCACTCAAGATCCGCACCTGATACCCCTGCATCCTCTTATCTCTCTCTCTACGGTCGAACCGTCCCAACCATGGAGTCCATGTCCCGTAGGTGAAGTCCTACACCCCGCCTCTCAATGGGCAACTTTAACCCATTATCGAATCTCACTCGCCATGTCTCGTGGTCACATACTATCACTAAACGTACAACTCTGCAACTGCCACATACTCCATCATCGCCATCGCCCCCGCCCACTCTGTGAAACCCCGGTGCTCGTGATGTTCAACATGGATCGGAAAATACTTTCCCATGAAAAGATCATGCACTCGCCCAAGTCATTACCTTCCTAGACCAGAGGTTCTTGCCCAGCCCAACTATTACTTTCTAAGTCTCACCTCTGTACCGAATGCGCCTAGTCCTCATACCTTAATGCAGGTAATCTCCATGTACTCAAATACCTTCTCCACTCCATGAAACCAATGGTTCACACATCGATCTCCTCCCCGTGAATGTTTGGAGAGGATGATGTGCCTCAACCTCCGGAGGTTACCGAACCTCCCCCGGGTTACCCGCCGATTAGTCTCGTGCACAAGAAGAACAAGAATCCCTACAAATTTCAACAAAGTGCCCGCCGGTCAAATATTACAGGCTCATAGTATCCCGTGGATGCCCTCTACATCCTCGTCCTCGACTAGCCATCTACACATGTCAAATGACAAGTTATTCACGCAAGAAGTTCATATGCAAACACACCCGATACTATTCACATACAGAAAACATTTCATACATAATGTCCATGCATTCTTAGGTAATGCAAGAAATAATTTCATTTTAAATCATACACAATAAATATTTTTTTATTTCATTTTATTTTATTTTTTTGAAAACCTCGTGAACAAAGGTTCATGAATAAGAACCCAAACAATGACCTGCATCAAAGGTATCGAGTCAGGCTCAATGGTGCACTGTGTGCACACCTCGAACCCAACCTTACGTTGCCAGAGCAGTCACAGGCACTCGCGCTCAGTCGGGCCGTGTCGTGGCGCAAGTGGTGTCAGATCGAGGGCCCAAAGACCGGCCATGTCATAAAGCAAATGTATTGCAGAAGGCGCCCGTCGACCGTGTCATAATACAGGCACACTGTCGTGGCCTATCCCGCGATTAATAACCCAAGAGCTGGGTCGCCGTCACGACACACGGCCAGGATCGCGGACACGCCCCTCACTAACTGTATCGGCTACCACACGATACAAAGATCGATCGTGACATCAGTCCCCAGAGGCTGCCCTCGCTCCCATCACGACACAAAATTTGTATCGCGACACCACCCCCAAACAGCCGTATGCATGCACCTGTCAACTGCTTTCGCAAATCTCTTCCTCAACAGAAACAAGAAGATTGTTCTGGCCAGGTCGTGGGCCTTGCCCTACTGTGTCGTGGCACCTTTGTCGCTGACTCAGCTTCATGCCCGTCACGATACAAACCATTGTATCGCGGACCCAAAGTCGGAGATGGCAGAGCCCACCTTCCCAAAGACAAAATTTTTTCGTCTCATTTCAAATTTTTTCATTTCAATACATCGAAAATCACCCAAAAACATATATATATTTTTCATTTTCCAAGAGAACAAAATAAATTTATTAAAATTTATTTTATTCATTTTTTTCCGCTTACACACAGAACCTTTAGAAAAAAAAAATCTCTCCTCATCATTTTTTTCATCTCCACAATCTCTCACATTCCATAAATGCAGTAGCTCAGACCACGTGACTTCATACAACTCTCAAAATTTTTGATGAGTTAAATTTTACCCTTTTCTTGCAGTAAAACTGGAAAGATTTTCTAGAGTTTCACAATACACTGCTTATGTTCAAACTGGAACTACTGGGCCCGTAAAATTATATTTCGCTCAATTTGGACCATTTTGCCAAAATTTTCGAACACCTAAGGTTATATTTTATTGACCCTGCTTGTTCAACGCTTCCCATGCTACTCACCAAGCATACAAATCACACAATTCATATAACACATGATCACACATCACTCATGTTATACACACCAATCACATACAACATACAATCCAATCACACGTCACATTTCATTCACCAAAATGCACAAGGATGCATGATCTAACCCGTTTCCCATCAAGTCCTGTGTAAACCGTGATACCTAACTTACGATGCTAAGCTATACGCTAGTATCCAACATCAAGCTAATACTAAGTCATGATGTTTCTTACACTTCTGTAATGACTATGGCCTAAGCCCAAGTCCCTAAGCCCTAGGTATTCAGATACCTAAGCTCACACCCACCGAGCCCCCCCGAATCGTTTACCTTAGCTACGATACTAATTTGTGGCCCCAAAACCAGGGGTCCGTTGACAACCCGTGGCCAGGAGCCCAGTGGATCCAGGTGACGTACCATTCAATCGGGCTGATGCCTTTGTGGAGACCACGAAAGTACAACCTATCCCAATAGTTCACAACGACCACACCGGGTCCACATGTGAGTAAAATGACCACTTGGGCCCATGCATCAATACTCACAAAATACATCCCAACCAACAATATTACATGGTTCAAGAGTTAATACATTACTCTTAATATAAACACATATTAAAATTAAGAGATTTCTCACTACGTATTTATCGAAAAATATAAGCTAGCAGCAGAACTTCCTTTTAAAATAGGCCTCTAAAGCTAGTCTTCTCGAAACGATCAACTTTTGTACACGAAATAATGATCCATCGGCGGGGTAGGCAAAGCCCGATAGTGATAATTTCCTACATGAGTTCTCCTCTTTGAGATGCGCGTATAATGATCCAACATAACACACATTCAAAACAAATAAGCGATCTGCCAGATGTCCCTTACATATAATCACATTGTCTCGAGTCTCATTTGACTCCCTCGAACGTACCTAAATAGCAGAGAAAAACATCCTTTTATTTGCTGTACCATGCACTCACGCTGTTTTCTGAGTTCGTGGTGCATATGAAATGCGTTATGCCATTCTCGAACCACACGTATCAGTATGTGTTCTGAATATATTGTAAGTACAAACATGCAACATGTGTTGTTATCAAACAACATCTAAAAAACTAATACTTGAGCTAATTACAATTCATTTACAATGGCTTGCACACAATTATATTTTTATATAATTTTACATCATGTTAACACATTTAATTACATGCATTAACATATTAATTCTCACACAATTCCAAGCCATTAATGCTAATATATTTACATGCATGTATTAACACAATTAATTCTCATAATTCATATTGTTGATTCTCGTCAATAACACGAGAAATTAGCTCACATGGGCTAATTAACTAATCAAGCAATTCATTTTGAATCACTCAACAACATAAAAATTTACACCAAAAGTGCGTCCTTATTCATGTGAGCAGTGAAACCCTCGGGTTAGCCTTGTTCCGCAGCCACAACTAATGGGGATTTTACTGAAATTTCGGTTCAGTTTTGAGGCGAAACAGTTAATCAGTCTCGAACATCCTAACCATTTACATGGCTCTTAGCCCGTATTACTTAGTAGTAAGGAAAGATCTGCCTCAGGTTGTCGAACTCCACAAAATCGGTGTTCACGTGTAGCCCTCATCGTCAGAACAACTATACTTCTTTGCCGTCGAGCGAAGCGGTCAGGAACGACGAAATCACAGAAGAAGGGTACCATACCTGCAAACAACAAAATTCCGACCCTTTGCCGTTTTCTCATTTCAATGGATAAGAAAACTATTCGTTTGTTTTGTCTTCCTCGTTTCGCTTGTTTCAAATAATTTAATGTGTCCTTTTATTGATTTTGACACTTTGCAATCTCGTGAATTCATTCATCGTCTCTCTGTCGTACAGCATGTGTCACATGAGTACATCATATTAGGTGACTTTTGTCCGTCACATGTCTCTGACCAAGTTTTTATTCTGGCGAGCAAGGTGTGCCAGCGATGAAATTATTGTCTTAGAGTCGACAAAATTTGATGTGGTAGCTAGATTTCACGAGATGATTCCAATGGTGAAGTCCGTTTCATCATCCGAAATCTAGAAAAATTTTGTATTTTTACCGAAATAACCATTTTGCTCTTTTTCAAAAAAATTAGATTTTCTCGGGGTTTCACAATCTAATTAAGCTGATACTTAATCCACTTATCCCAATCTTTGATCTTGATGAATCTAAATACTACCTAAGACTTCATGTGGCAAAAGAATAAAAAACTAGAGCTTTTACTTGTGGTTATGATGATATCTTTTTTCTTTTTTTTTTGATAGGTTGAGGTGTTTGAAAAGGAAAGGTAGACTGTGAGGGTGACACGATCACGCCCGAACATGACACAAATCTAACATGTTTTACATGTCATGTCATATTATATAATTATTAATTGGGTTGTGTTTGAATTTGTTACTTTTGACCCGTTTATTATGCATGTTGTGTTCAAATTAGCCAGATATCATAGAAAAGACATGAGTATTGGTGTCATCCCTAGGAAAGGTGTATTCCTTTTTTTTTGTGATTATGATGACTATTTAACTGTCTTTTTTGTGAGCAACTTGTCTTCATTTGTACATTGGATCGAATAGACAGACCATCAATCGTTGACCTTTTTTGGTCTTAATTGTCCGGTCGGCGTGATTGACCATTGTTTCGACCCTAAACCTTGAGTTGATGACTTTCGGTTGTCGTCGTGATTTGATGACTTGGATACCTTAGCTATCATGATTGCATGTCAACTGTGATTAATTTGATAGTCCCAAAGGCCAAAACTTAGAACTCTGTGAGATAATAATGTTTAATTTCCTTTTAAGAAACCACTTTAGGTGTTATATCTTGCAAACATATTTGTAGTTGAATCGATTCTTTCTTTGGAACAACCTTTTTCTTTTTGGCAGGTTGAGATATATTCTTGGTTCAGGAGTTGGGAACTCTCAATAATTCCCAACTTATTAAGAGTGAAGAGCGTTGAAATCAGACGACATACCTTTCGCTTGCTCTCTATTTCTTTTACAAAAATCCATGACTTAAAATGTTTATTTAATTTTTCTAACAATTTTGTGTATTATAATTGTAAGTAAGATTAGAAAACCTGCCAATTAAATTAATTATCGGTTCCTAAATTATTCTTCTCACTCATGCAAGAGCTCTTCTTGAATAAATGTATATAGGAATATAATAACTTCCACTTCATAACAAAGGAAAGCAAAGAAAAAAGAAGAAAAGAAATCACAAACACCTACAATCAAAAAAGAAATCTCTCTCTCTCTCTCTCTCTCTCTCTCTATATATATATATATATATATATACATTAACAAAAACTGTTGTATCCCCACTTAAAAGATTACAATATCAGTAATTCAACTCCAGACGATGCTAGTGATCTAATATTTGAATATAAATATAAAAAAACTGAATCCCCAATTAAGATTACAATGGCCACAAATTCAACCCCGAGGTGATACTAGTGTTCTCAATTGTTGCTACTCACCCACTGGGAGCGCATAACCATCCGTACTATCACTATACGGATTGGGATTGCGTGTATCAATAATAATTTTCTCTAGTAAAACAACAATTTCAATAATATGCGAAAAGCTCAAAATCTAAGTATTCTGATAACTTTGCAATTTCCACCACTTTGAGGCATGGATGCCAATACTGAAATTTTGCCTCCTCATATTTGCTCTTGGTGCTTCTTTGGATATGTACTATGACTGCCATAGTAGCAAGCGCAAAATTAAAATACATGTACCATTTAATCAAGCATTTCGTCAAGTAGATCCATTATTGATATAAGAAACAAAGATTCGATTTTACATTGGTGAGTATTTGCAATAGTGATAGGCGACTTTGTATATAATGTCACATGAAAGGAAGCTTTGCGTTATGTAATCAATAATCAAACGCTACAGATTTTACATATATGCATAAAAATTGACAAACATTCTTACCTGCAACACAAATCTCTGCAAGTTGGGCCAATTCTTGATCATGACAAGAAATCCAAGGAGACTATCATTAAACCACCTTTCCACAATCAATACAAATTGCTTGAGGTTTTTTAGTTCTGGCAATATGTAATTCCCCAATATTTCCTAAAAAAACAAACCATAGTCAAGGAAAAAACATATACACCAAAACAAACATGTTAGAAAACAGGAAACTTAAAACTTACTAGATCCGAATGCCAAACTGTCAATTGAAGATTCTCTAGCTGAGAAAAACAACTTGAAAGCTGGAGAAACATAGCCCGGGCATGCCACATAGACCCATAAGGATTAATAGATACCTCAACAAGCTTTGGTGCATTCTTAAGAAGCATCGTCTTTGGCTTCTTTCCAGCATAAGTAAATGAAACAAGGTTTGTGTCACAAATCTCAATGGTTTCATCAGCTCACAACTCACCACCTCTAAGTACCTCAACAAGAAACGACAACAACTTTCATTCTCAAAGCAAAGTTGAGATGTAGAGATGTCGTTCAAGAAGGGGACAATTGGATAAAAAGTATTCAATAACTTTATCATCCTTTGCATAGCTAATGATAAAGTCTGGGGACTTAAGCCACAAACTTATATTGGAGGAGGAGTTCTTCAAAAGGGGACTAATGCACTCAATCCCAATACTTCGTGTGAAACTAACCATAATTATCTATCAAGAAAAGGCCGCGTAAATATTTGACAAGCTGGAGAAGCTCAGCCGTGTGAACTCTATTTGATAACGCAAACCCAATCCATTGATCAATATGAGAGCTACATTCTTTATCCAAATCATAACAAACTCTAAACTCATCTAAGTTTGGGCCTCTATGTTGTGCCAACACCCCAGAAACCCATTTACAATAATTGTACTCATGATCTCCTAGCGAAACTCTGGATATATCATTAGCATCAAAATTGAGAGCCGGAATACAAGTCCAAACATATCTCCATCCCTTCGAAAGAACACTAGTTTGTACTGCTTCCCTAAGGCTCAACCGAGATAGTATTGAAACAACAATTTCGTCCGGCAACTCAATCATCCGATCTTCCCCCTAATCAGATATATATATTATCTTCCCCCTAATCAGATATATATATTCTAAGGTTATCAAACTGCTAACGAAATTAATCTAATCTAATCTAATCTAATCAATAGATTTATATTCTATTGCTAAATTATGAATCTCCATTGCCTCCGGTGACGTAAGCCTTGCCCTCATCTTCCTCTCATCTGCCTTCCATTTGAGACTGCAATCCACACCATACAAATCAAAATTCAAAATTCAAGAAGGTGGAAAAACAGAGCAGAGAGAAATAGAAGAGAGAGAGAGAGATGAAGCAGTGAACATACCCTCCAACGTTCGATAGAATATGCTTGTACTACCAATATCGAAGGGCCAGAAGCTTCTCCGGCGTCAACGTCGTCGTCGTCATCCAAATCCACCAGACAAAGCTGCACTCCGCCTTGCCATAAGTACGAAACCATAAAATACTCATTTATGTGGGCTCGGAAATTCACTGTCGTAGAAGAGACGATGACACCGTTTCATTACCCCCTTAACTACTTTCTCCACACTTTTTTTTCTCTCCTACAACCAGAAACTGACACCGACGTGCGGGTTTTTCAAACAGGCTGGTCCCCGTCGCCCACTTAGTTGATTTTACAGATAAAAAACAAGTAAATGCTTTTCCACTTGCTCATGTACAAATAGTCTTTCATTTAATGAAGGCAGCAATGTCAACTACGCCGTAAACATTTTTTCGATTATACCCCTATGTTTGTTTTATACTTTTTTTACTACTAAACTTTTTACAGTATAATGTAGAATTTTACCTATAACTAAGACTCGAACTCGATTCCCTCTCTTCATATATGTCTTACCTATTTAACCGTTGAACACGGGCATGATGGGTTGTTACAATATAGTAACGGTCCCAACCAAGATAGTTCAAGTCCCTCTGTTTGTATGTCATGCTTGTTTAAACATTGAATACAAATATGATAGTCTCTTTCAATAACTAAACACGTAATTCTGATATAACGGCTTGTTTACTTGAGACTGAGCTTCAAGTCCCTCACTTCATTATGTCTTACATATTTAAAGGTTGAGCATGCGTGATAGGCTATTCTGATATAGTAAATGTCACTGCAGATAATTTATGCTACTTATTTAAACGATTAGCTCTTTACATAATAAACTTTTTCCGATTCTTTAAATTTTTGTCGGTAGAGAATAGATAAAGCCTCTATTTTCGTCTCTTCTTATCGTACCATGCTTGTAAACTTGATCACAAACACATAAACAAAAAGTGTTTTGACAGATTTTTAGATCAGATGAGGATTTGAAAAGAAAAAAAACCGAAAATTTTCACAAACAAATCGAAAAGAAAGAATTTCCAATTTTTTTGTCTGTTCTTCATAGACCTAGAGAGTTTCTATATATGGAAAGGAAACGGCCACGTGGGTTCAATGCCTGTATGGAAGTGCAAAACCACTTCTCCATATTTCTATCTAAACCACTAGAGAGGATTTTGAAAGGGAAATCTCGTTTTTCTTCACAAGTGCGTTTCTGCATATTTGAGATGATGGCAAATATTTTAGAGCTTCCCATTTCAGCAATCTACATTTTCCCGACTCAATCATTGTCGATTCTTGACATTCAATTTTTAAAATTAGAATATTTTAAGAATATGATATATGAAATAATTTTATTTATATTTAAATATAAATATAAAATTATATTAAATAAATAAAATATATTAAAAACCTAAAATGGATTTGCAAAACTAATAAATATTATATTATAGAGCATCATATTACATTAAAAATAAGCAACATTAATAAAAAACTACATACTAAAAATACATTAACCAAATGATAAAGATACAATATAAGAAACTAATAAGATGGTAAATCCTTACATAATTTCCACCATCATATTTATTACAATTACTAAAATTACCATTACTAGGACCATGATCCATTTTGTTGGGATTTGTGAGTCATTTTTTTCAATAATCTATATTTTTTCAACTTGAAATACTTACACTTTCAAATGGGTTGGAAATCATTTTACAATATATATGAAAAATAATTCAATATTAATAAAATAATAAATATAAGTATGTCAAAAATAAAAATATGTTATAAAAATATAATTAAATTAATTATTTTATTATTATGATAATAAAATAATGAAAGAATAGTAGTATAATAATAGAAGAATAGTGCTTATTAAGATGTGGACCCTATCATTTCTATATTTAGATATATGAATAGTGAATCTCCAAATATGGAGATGCACTATTCATGTCTCTATTTTAGATATCAAAATAGAGAACTTTAGAAGCATGATTTTTGCTTCAAAATCTCTATATATAAGAGAGATAAGAGTAAAAATAGAGCTCTTTGAAGATATCTTATTTGGTATCCCTTTGGATTTGATTCCAAAACCACATGACGAAGCATTCTCTAATCGATTCAAATCCCCAATCCTAGAGCCGGATTGTCGTCTTCTCATGAACCGTGGAAGAGACGTTGTTGCCTATCTGGAAGCCAAAGATGTAGAGAAAACTGACTTTCATACATGCGAAACATTCAAACTTCGTAGTATCGATGTGACGCCCCTATCCCGGGGGTCCTGTTGACAACGAATCAGCAGCGAGAAACCTATGAATATCAGGAGTGCTTCGATATCACCTCATATATATATATTATAATATTTTCTTATAATATTATACAAGAGTTTGATGTACAACTCTTCTACACTTTTACATGTCAAAATGTATTAAAAACTAGATTGTTCTAATATATTTTACAAATAGCTATAAGGCACAGCCTGGCCCTTCTTCGTACTCATGGCCTCGAAGGAGCGCCATCTTCTTGTATACTGAAAGGGGATCCTGACGAGGGTGAGCAAAGCACGTGGTGATAATCTCCTACAGGGTTACTCCCCACCTAAGTGCACATGCGTGGTGGCATAAAAAACACGCATCCAAGTAAAATATGCATGAATGTGTCGTATATGCGTGGTAAATGTCATCATGCCCATATCCGAGTCACTCACCGTCCCTCACACCTACCTATGCAGTGTGTGTCATTTTCGATGACAGCAAGATTTTCTTAATCTTAACATTTTCATTTACAACCATCGCGCCTTTTTGTGGGTAATGGATTTAAATTAATCGCTTTTGGCGGGCTCCATAAACCCGGTTACTTTACGGCCTTTCATCGTTCAGGGACTATGTCAGACCATAATTGATGGGTCTTTACTGGAGGGGCTCTATCCCGACTGGCGATGCAGGCACAAGTATCCTTTACCATTTCCTTAACCCGGTCACGACTCGTTTGGACTTTGTCCATGGCGAGCCCTAAATCAACACCATACGCAGTGTTGATCCACAACCGTG
Source organism: Tetrastigma voinierianum (assembly GCA_016808115.1). Classification (NCBI taxonomy): domain Eukaryota; kingdom Viridiplantae; phylum Streptophyta; class Magnoliopsida; order Vitales; family Vitaceae; genus Tetrastigma; species Tetrastigma voinierianum. The sequence continues at coordinate 283,438 of JAEQBH010004434.1, read as the reverse complement.
TACCCATGACACTCCATCAAACACCTAACACATTGTCGATCCCAACCATGCACTCACACCCATGTCATGCGATGTTCTAGTGCATATGCAATGCAATTATGCCACTGCAGTCCTCATGTTACATGTATGATGTACACTACATGAACCATTCACATACCATGGATAATTATAATTGGTACATATAATTAACATCCATATATAACCCCCATGTTAATACCTCATCTGACATACACATTAGCATTCATTCATCACTGCGTATTATTCATGCAATGATAACCTGTAATGAGGTCTCAATCTTGAATTTATCGATAAGGTACCTCACGGCTTCCGCTACAATCATGAACCGAGTTTGGTTCCAATCATCCCATACAAGCATCAAACAACCATAAAGCGCAAAACTTTGGGTTTAAATTCAAACGACCCACAGTCTTGGACTGTGTGAAACCGGTCATAGAAATTCTCTATCCTTTAATCCCAAGTTTTTGGAACTAAACCATATGTCCTTTCATGGCCTCCCATAAACAGCCCTACCATACCCAATACAGTAGCCTACAACATGCCATGCAATGGTCATGTTATATCCCGGCTATACACATCGACACAACTAAACAAACTGAACGCTTGGTACAAAACACAGAATTCAGAAAATTTGTGATCACCTCACATCTACTACGGGAACATGGATGGAATCTTGACTCGATGGGATTTCCATAGAGTCGAGAACACCAGCGGAGTTAGGGCAGAAAGTTATGACCTTCCGAAGTTAGGGTCATGCGTAGTCAAATCGGCGAGTGGAAGACTGACTGTCGGTGGATTGACCTGCCCGAGCTCGGCCTGACATCCACTGTCCTCCACAGGGATATGAATGGGATATTGACTCAATGGTATTTCCATAGAGTCTAGATCACACAGAAAGCGGAGTTTGAAGCAGAGGTGTTATGACCTTAAATTTGGAGGTCATCGTAATCACACTGAACGGTGACCTAACCTGGTGTTTCGGTCGACACCTACCTATCCTCCTCGAAGCATGAATGGATTCTTGACTCGATGGGCTTTCCGCTATAGGTGAAACTATCAAGCGGATTCGGACGAAGGAGTTATGACGCTAAAGTTGGAGTCTGCATTAGTCAAGCCCGGGCGAGCTGACCTGACCTGGATGAGCTCGGTATAACACCTTGGTCTGACACTTTCTATGCTCCTCAGGCATATTAATGGATTAGCGGCTGATGGGATTTATTAGAAATTCAAAACGCTCGAAACGGAGTTTAGACGAAGGATTTATGACCTTCCGAAGTTGGAGGTCATACGTAGTCAAACCCAGACGAGCTGACCAGAACTGGCTGAGCTCGAGTCTAACACCTTGGTCTGACACTTGATATGCTCCTCAGGTATATGAATGGATTCTTGACTCAATGGGCTTTCCATAGAGTCCAAGAACACCAGAAACGGAGTTCGAGGACCCGAAGGTTATCACCTTCAAAGTTGGAGGAGGTCATGCATTAGTCAAACCGTGAGCTTACGGGCGGCGGGTGTCTGATTTGTCCAGTGAGTGGCCCCAAGTGCTTGACCTCTGGCTGAGCTGACCTCTAGCAGCTGACCTTTACAGGCTGACCTGCAGGCTGACTACCTGAGTGACCTCTGACCTTACCTCTACGGCGACCTCACATAGGCTAACCTCTACGGTGACCTCTCGCCCCGTTAAATGTTTAGAGTAAAAGGCCATAACTGATCTCTGAGATATTCGAATTGAGAAATTCAAAGCACGGCGTCAGTTGGCTGATGTTCTTTACAATTTAAGGAGCACCTTTATGAAATTTCCTTTTCTTTCCCCACACATCGGTTCTAATGTGGAGTTAATGCGTACTATCACAATATAAGCGGCTTCCTATGGTTCAACCTTATTAGAACATTGCTTTAGAGCTGTCTGCCAACCGCATGGCACTTTGGGTAAATATAACTAAACAGGAGAAGACCTACATCTTGGATTTTGTCGAAACTCTGGGTCAGTCTCTATCACGAAGCCCTTCTGTGATTGAACTCTTTCCTCTTGTAGCTTGAAAGCGTCAGTCGTCGTCAGGAAATTTAGAAAGAGTGGAATCTCTCTCTCTTTTAAATCTGGTTGCCTTTTCCTCTCCCCCTCTCTGACCGGTTGGGGAAGATAAGAATCAAGTGAGATGTCCTCTCACTTGCTACTTATCTAATTCTAAGTGAACCATTAGATTACCTTATCCTTGTATCAAATTACCTTGTATTTCCTCCAATCATGTGGCAGTACATGTCTCTTACAGGTCCCAGCGAGCTATTTGTTTGACTAGCTCTCCACTTGACATGTGTCTCATCTTGAGCCACTCAAATGCACCAAGTGTTCCCTACTCGCTCGTTGCCTTGAAAAATGAGCAAATTCCGACTGTCTTAGAATTCGACGTGGTAACTAGATTTTGCGAGACGATTCCAACGGTGAAATTCGTTTCGTCATCCGAGATCTAGAAAAAAAAATCCAAATTTTGACCAAATTTTACCGTTCTACCATTTTTCAAAAATTCGGATTTTCGGGTTTCATGATAGGCGAACAATGATTACGATGTTGATAAACTTAATAATAAAATAAATGCAATAAAAATTTATATTTCTAATAAAAATAAAAATATGATATCTTAATTAAATAATTTTCAAAACTATCATAAGCAATTAATAAATATGTTCAAGATTTTAATTTGCTAATTTTTTTAAAAATAATTCATTTTAATGACGTGCATAACTTATACATGATAGGAGTGAAATTTTACTAATATATTAAAGAAAGGAGAAGCAACCTAAGGCAGCAGAAGCACATTGGTGAAGTATGCTAATAGAGCCCTGAGGTTAAAACAAAATATAGGCCTTTTTGTTTAGTAGGTAAAAATTTTACATTTTCTCTATTCAAACTTTTTCGAAAACAAGGAAAACAGCGTTTGGATTCACGAGAATTAGACAAGCAAATTTTGAACGAAAATAAATTCGGCTTTATTTTCAGCGTTTTATATATGAATTAGCGATACGTCTTTGTTTTCTTGTTTTCAAGTAAATAGAAGCGCGAGTTTGGTCGATTGAGATAAAGAAAGCGAACACGGAGTTATATTTATTTTAATAACTGCTCCATATAGTCTTCCACTTCGATTTTCTTCTCATCAGGCTCACAAAAACACGGGATTGTGAATAGTAACCTGCATTTTAAACATATTTTCATTGTTTTCATTAACTTTATTTTCAAGAAAATGGTTTACAAAAGCGAGTTTTCTTATTCTTTATTTTCAACGGAATTCAAGTACGAAGCGTGTTTTAATGAAACTAGGAATTAGAATATATTGAAAGATTACCCGTATTACGAATTTTGAATAGAGTTAAAAAATTTCGTGAACTAAACGGGGCCCTAGTCTCTAGAGGAGATTTGAGCATCTCCGTTCTTCATATTTACCAGTCATGTTTCATAGGAGGTTAAAGAGACTCTTTCCATCGCTACGTTCTTTGGTAAGGGATTCAAGAAATTATCTTTCCATGGGTGCACAAATCGTGTTAAAACATAGTGCAAACAAGAAAGAATTTGGCAATCAAGCGGTAAAAAATTTCTGGGTGTTCCAAAATCGTAAACTCACTTGTTGAAAATTTTGATTTGAACCATATAAAGAGTTTACACATAAATGATTTACTCTTAACAAATCAGTAATAGTAAAGAGATACAACAAACGGTTAGATGTAAATGTTTTGTTTAAACAAATTAATTACTAACCCAATTGGAGAACATGAACTGTTATAGAACTTCATTTAGATTAAGACTAGTCTTTTACACTATGTCCTTAAGACATATTTATACTTCGCGTTGCTTATAGGAATGTGAGCATCTGTCTCTGGATACAATGAGCTTCCACGAACAGAAGTAGCACTCCAATCTATTCGTTCAGTGTTGTGTATTCTCTAACATACTGATTTTATGCAGAAATTATGTAAATGCTAGAAATTGACGGAATGTTTGAATTAATGAATTAATTAATCAATTAATCCAATGGTCATGAATGTATGAGTATTTAAAGATCTCCTGGTGACTTTCTTGACAATCACCACTCTAAAGGTCACAACCCAGAAATGCTAAAAGACAACCCTTCAACAACCAGTAGACACCTTTCAAGAGGGTCATTTTGGAGTTTATTTCCTCATTCATTTCTTACTTAATTTAAGCAAATGAATATACTACATTATTCTCCTCACGGAGTAGAATATGAACCCATGAAATTTTATTCGAAATAATTATCAGGTCCTACTTTAATTTAGGCTCAAAGTCGACAAAAAACTCAGTTCTATTATTGCCATGGAGGATTTTGAAAAAATAAAATAAAATAAAAGAAAAAAGAGGAGCTTGTCTAGAATTTTCAATGTTGGTGAGAGTTCGTCCATCCGGTTTGTTGTTACCTTGACTTTCAAGGTGGTTTAGGATTGAAATCTAAGGTGACGTTACTTAAGGCTAAATAGATCTTTTGATCTTAATAATTTAGTTGTTTTTTTCTTCAAAAATCAATCTTATTTAAATAAAATTTTAAAAATACATATGTTTTTATTTAATTAGCATGAAATAAATTCTAAATACTATGATTTTTATATTTGAATATCAATTTTTCTTAATATAAAAAAACATTAGAAAAAACAAAAAACCATATTTTTACTTTTTATTTAGACAAAAGTTTAAAATTTCAACAATAAGTCATAAAAAAGTAGACTGAATGCTTAAAACAAATTGGATTGGGGGAAAAAGCCAAAAAAACAAACCCCACCTAATTCTTTCTTTGGAACAATCTTTTGTTTTGTTTTGTTTTTTTTTTTTTGCATGTGCCGTAAGAGTGTTGAAATCAGACAACTAACCTTTCGCTTGCTCTCTATTTCTTTTACAAAAATGCGTTACTTAAAATTTTATTTAATTTTTCCAACAATTTTGTGTATTATAATTGTAAGTAAGATTAGAAAAGCTGCCAATTAAATTAATTATCAGTTCCTAAATTATTCTACTCACTTAGGCAAGAGCTCTTCTTGAATAAATGTATATAGGAATATAATAACTACCATTTCAGAACAAAGGGAAAACAAAAAGGAAAAACATGAAAGAAATCACAAACACCTACAATTAAAACCAGTGAGATTTCCAACTGCATAAATCATAAATGGAACAGTATTGATTGAACTAGGGTTCATTCATGACTGATATATATTAACAAAAACTGCTCTATCCCCACTTAAAAGAATACAATATCAGTAATTCAACTCCAGACGATGCTAGTTTTCTAATATTTGAATATAAATAAAAAAAACTGAATCCCCAATTAAGATTACAATATTACAAATTCAACCCCAGGCGATACTAGTGTTCTCAATTGTTGCTCCTCACCCTCGGGGCACAACATAACCAACAGTTTGGAATTGGGATCTTGTGTATCAATAATAATTTTCTCTAGTAAAACAATAATTTCAATAATATGCTTGAAAAGCTCAAAATCACAGGCATTACAATAACCTGCAATTTCCACCACTTTGAGGCATGGATGCCGATACCTGGCTGCCTCCCTCATATTTGCTCTTGGTGCTTCTTTTAAACTATCATCCCAATGATTGCCATTGCAATTTAACTGCAAAATTAAAACACATGTACCATTTAATCAACTTTGACTCTGCGTCAAGTAGATCTATTATTGGTATAAAACTAGAGTTTTACGTGAATTTAGTGTTACCCAATAATTGTTGAGCAACTTTGTATATAATGTCACATATGAAGGAAGCTTTGCATTATCTAATCAATAATCCAAGCCTTGTATAGATTTTACATATCTGTGTAAAAATCGACAAACATTCTTACACCACATAACTAAATCTTTGCAAGTTAGACCCCAATTCTTGATCATGACAAGAAATCCAAGGAGACTAACATTAAACAACCTTTCCACAATCAATATAAATTGCTTGAGGTTTTTTAGTTCCGGCAATATGTAATTCCCCAATATTTCCTAAAAAGAAAAGAAACAAACCATAGTCAAGGAAAAAACATATACACCAAAACAAACATGTGAGAAAACAGGAAACTTAAAACTTACTAGTTTCGGTTGACAGACTGTCAATTGAAGATTCTCTAGCTGAGAAAAACAACTTGAATGCTGGAGAAACATAGCCCGGGCATGCCACATAGACCCATAAGGATTAATAGATACCTCAACAAGCTTTGGTGCATTCTTAAAGCATCGTCTTTGCTTCTTTCAGCATAAGTAAATGAAACAAGGTTTGTGTCACAAATCTCAATGGTTTCAAGAAGCTCACAACTCACCACCTCTAAGTACCTCAACAAGGGAGACGGCTTAACAACTTTTAAATTTCTCAAAGCAGAGTTGAGATGTACAGATAATCGTTCAAGAACAGGACAATTGGATAAAAAGTATTCAATAGCTATATCATCCACTTTAACCGCCTTCAATGATAAAGTCTTGAGGACTTAAACTAAACATATTGGAGGAGGAGTTCTTCAAAGGGGACCCCAATTCACTCAATCCCAATACTTCATGTCGAAGTATATAGCATCTGTCAGGAAAAGGCCTCGTAAAAAGATTTGACAAGCTGAGCTCAACCGTGTGAACTCTATTTGATAACGCAAACTTAATCCATCGATCAATATGAGAGGTAGATGCTTTATCCAAATCATAACAAACTCTAAATTCAACTACGTTTGAAGAGGCCTTTGGGCCTCTGGTATGCCAACACCCCAGAAACCCACTTATTGTACTCATCTCCTAGCAGAGCCTGTAACAGTAACTGGATATATTATTAGCATCAAAATTGAGAACCGGAATAGAAGTCCAAACGTATCTCCATGGCTTCAGAAAGAACACTGAATTCTGTACTGCTTCCCTAAGGCTCAACCGAGATAGTATTGAAACAAAATTTCGTCAGCAACTCAATCATCCGATCTTCCCCCAATCAGATATATATTCCTAAGGTTATCAAACTGCTAACGAAATTAATCTAATATAATCAATAGACTATTGTGTGTTTTCTATTTATAAAAATTATGATCTCCAGTACCTCCGGTGACGTAAGCCTTGCCCTCTTCACCGATCTGCGCCTTCCATTTGAGACTGCAATCGACACCATACAAATCAAATTCCAAATTCAAGAAGGTGGAAAAACAGAGTAGAGAGAGAAATAGAGAGAGAGACAGATGAAGCAGTGAACATACCCACAAACGCCAGAGCCGTTCGAAGGGAATAGGCTTGGTACCACCAATATCGAAGGGCCCAGAAGAAGCTTCTCCGGCGTCATCGTCGTCGTCAAATCCGCAGACCGGCTGCCTCCGCCTTGCCGCTCCGGTACGGCGAACCGCAGAAAATACTCATTTCTGTGGGCTCGGGATTCACTGTCCAGGAGAGACCGTGTACCGTCGCAGCATGGATATGGGAATATCTTGTCCCTCCCTGCCTTGTTCCTTTTAAATTTACTAGTTAAGAATGTAAATAAATAAGACGAGATTAGGTAACTCTCGAGACATGACTGAAGTGGTAAAGGGGGTGTATCGGATGTATCAGGTTCGAGTTTTTATGAGAACAAATACTATAATGATATATGTCAAACTCCTTATTGCCATTCCTAATCAAATGCACTTTCGGTAGTTTGGAAAAAGGGATAGAATGATAGGCAGTACCTTCCTTCAGCAGAAATATAATGTCATTCTTCTATAGGGATGGACTAGTTGATGGTAGACTTAGGGGCGGATCTAGCATATTTATACGCATTAGTCCCCATTGAATTTATTTTTGAAAAAAAAAAAAAAAAATTCATTCCTACTCAAGTCCTATCTTTGCTCCCACTAAATTTTGTAAAGATTAAACCATTAAGGTAAGACCTCTTACATTAATTAAAATTTGCCCCCACCATTAGGTTAAGTCCTCTTACATTATTTATTTGCAAAACCCAGATCTTAAACTTTTTTCTCTCTCTACAACCAGGAAACTCACACCGACATTAGGGTTTCTCACATAATATTCGGGATAACGTATACAAATAATGAAAGGCCTTAATGTCCAACTACGCCTGTAAACTTCTTTTTTTTCCGATTATACCCCTCATGTTTGTTTTGTACTTTCCTTTTTTTTTTTTTTAAACAAAATAATTTTTTTACAGTATAGTAAATTTTACCTACCAGGATTAAGACTCGAACTCGATCCCTCTCTCCATATATGTCTTACCTATTTAACCATTCAACGGGCATGATGGGTTGTTACAATGTAATGCTTGTCCCAACGAGGATAGTTCGAGTCCCTCACTTTATATCATGCTATTTAAACATTGAACACAAATACTTGATGAAGCTTTTCGATAACTAAACATGTAGTCTGTGCTTGTGTTCTACTGAGACTCTAACTTTCAAAGTCCTCCTGCAGCCCTTCTTGCTATACATTTAAAGGTTGAGGGCGTGATAGGCTAATTACAATATAGTAAATCATTTCCCATCAGATTCTTTATGTTCTACTTATTTAACGATTTGGCTAATACACTTAGTAAACTTTTCAGATTCTTTAAATTTTTATGATGAGAATGAATCACCTCTATTTCGATCTTATCTTCCTCGTCTTGCCACTTGTAAGCGTGATCAGACAAACTTAGATCAACTTAAACACAAAAACAGTGTTTTAGATTGCAGAATGAGATGAGGATTTGAAAAAGAAAAAAAAAGCTGAAAATTTTCTAAACAAATCGAAAATAAGAATTTCCAATTTTCATCGTCTTATAGACCTAGAGTTTCTATACCATGGAAAGAAACGACCACGTGGGTTCAATGCACATGTGAAGTCTAAAACCACTTCTCCAAAATTTCTATCTAAACCACTTGAGGATCTTTAAAAGGAAATCTCTATTTTCACTGTCAGCATCTTACTCTATATTTAGAGATAATGGAATGCAATATTTTAGATCTGGCTACAGCATGTCTCTATTTTCAACTCCAAATCACTATTCATTATTCAAGCATTCATTTTTTAAGAGTGAATATTTTAAGAGTATGATATATGAAATAATTTTATTTATATTTAAATATAAATATAAAATTATATTAAAGCCAATAAATTATAATAATAAAAATATATTAAAAACTTCAAAAAAGCATTTTAAATTAGTAAATATTATATTATAGAGCATCATATTACATTTAGAAAATAGCTTAACATTATTAAAAAACTACATAGTAAAAATACATTAACCAAATGATGAAGATGCAATATAAAAACTAATAAGGTGGTAAATGCCTCCATAATTTCTACCATCATATTTATTATTACTAAAATTACGTCAATTATGATCACTTGATCTACTTTGTTGGGACTTGTGGTCATTTTTATGTCTTCATTTTCACCTTAAAATACTCACATTCTCAAATGAATTAGAATCATTTTACAATATATATATGAAAAATGACTAAATAAGCCAATAAAATAATAAATAATAAATATAAGTATGTCAAAATAAAATATAATTAAAATAATTATTTTATTATTATGATAATAAAATAATGAAAGAATAGAAATTATAGTAATAATAATAAGAGAATAATACTTATTAAGATATGGGCTTTATAAATCTCTGTTTGAGATATGAATAGTGAATCTCCAAATATGGAAATACACTATTCATGTCTCTATTTTAGATATCAAAATAGAGAACTTTTGGAGCATGATTTTTGCTCCAAAATCTCTATATATAGAGATTGAGTAAAAAATATAGCTCTTTTGAAGATGTTCTTATTTAATTCCCTTTGGATTAGAGTCCAAAACCACATGACAAAGCATTCACTTTGTGTTAAATCCCGGAAATCACAGTGGATTACTCGTTGCCTCATGAACCGTGGAAGAGAAGTTGTCGCCCTATCGGGAAGCCAAAAGATATGAAAGAGTGGGCTTTCCTTACATGCGAAACATTCAAACTTGTAGTATTGAAAGCGAGCGATGATTGATATTTGATAAACTTTTAATAACTCTCTAAAATAAATGTAATAAATTTATATTTCTAATAAAATAAAAATATGATATCTTAATTAAATAATTTTCAAAACTATCATAAGCAATTAATAAATGTGTTCAAAAATTTTTGCTACAAAATTCTTTAATAATTAATTTTTAATTAAGCATTTTAACACTTACAGATCGTGCAATTTTATAATATATTAAAGAAAGGAGAAGTGATTCAAGTGTGTATGTGTGCGGAGTAGAGATTGTTCACGAATCAACAATATTAATAACCTAACATAAATCTGCGGCATAGCATAGCTACTAAAATACACCGGTGGTTCTGGATAGATCCACAAGGACGAGTTTTCTTCATTGAAATGGCTAATCTTTGAGGATTTGTGAATGGTGGATATTGGGATTAGATAGAAAGAGTGGATTTTGGTGGTTGAAATCGTAACCAAAGTGAAGTAAAAAGATAGAAAGAATTTCCTTTGAAGTATTAGGTCACCAGGCTTGGGTTCCTAGGCAAATGAGGGGTTCTAGGGATCTTTTCCTCGCATTGGGGACAATAACATATAGTTACCTCGAACTGATTTAGGTTTAGCTATAGAGCTTGACTAATAACCTCATTCCAAATGGCATTGATGCCCATTAATGTTCTCAGTGAATTAAAAACCTATCTCCTTGAGTCACCTTCCAATGACTCATAAATGATAAATAATCAACATCACCGAATCTAACAATAAGCATCCAATGAGTCGTGAAAACTTACCATATACTAACCATTCAAGGTGAATCGAAGGGATCGATACCTAAAGTTGAAAGAGAGAACATCAGTGAACAAGAATAACTATGTTGAAAACATGAGAGACCCTGCTTTACCATAAGTTCCATTGCCCAATGCCCTCTACTTCAAAGAAGGGGGGAGTTTAGCCGCTCATTCTCTGAGTTGTTATCTTCAGAGGGTGTTTGGCTAGTGAGAAAATGAGAGAAAATTAGAGAAAAATGGGAGCTTGTTAAATGACTTCCCAACTATACTAAAAAGATTTCCAAGATCCTTTTACGATTGCTATTTTGGGGGATTATATACCCTGAGCCTTACAATTACTAAAATAAAACGAAATCAATAAAGTTTACGGGGACGAAATGGGAAGAAAATATGACAGGAACAAAAGTCGACAGTCGGGGCCTCTGACGAAATTTGCGGGGTTCTTGCTTCTCTTGCATGCTTCTCATTCTATCTTCTGCTTCGGCAACCTTAAGTTCCAATCGATTTCTTCATTCTTGAGCTGCATCCTTAACTTCAATATTTATAGCCTGTGTAAACTACAAAAACTACTACAAAATTTATCAAAAGCATTGCTAGGTCATCAATGTGCCAACTAGGTCAATTTGGCTTATTAATACGCAAAAAGTGCTCAAAACCTGGACTTTTAAGAGTAGGAAACATCACTATTTGGGTAGTAATCACTCCCCCTAATCGACACATTGCTAATCCTTAGCAATGAAGGAAGAATAAACGATAAAAAGCAGATGAAATATATATATCTACCTGAAAATGGTTTACCATGATAAAATGAGGGGATAATGCTCCAACTTTCAACGAGAGTCGCGACATCTTACTCCAAGACTATCTCGGGAGAGTGTGTGTTAAGCTTATTCCAAGTGTCCAAAAGAGTGTCAACTCCTAGAGAAACAACCTGAAGCCTTTGAAAACCTAAGTGTGCTTGAATGAACTCAAATATGAAGGCATGGCTTGTACTCCCACGAGCCTAGTTCTTTTCTATTCTTAGAAAGATTAACTAACCTCAATAGATGAGGCCCGACTTTATTTTACAACTCTTTTTTGTTACGTAGGGTGCAATGTTGGGGGTCAAGCTACACAAATGTCCATGTAGCGGGGGTCCACTAATGACTCCCGACGATTAAGGTTTAGGGCTATGAGAGTCATAAGAATCTCTCAACCCTTTGACTCTTTGGGTTTACCTAGGACTTTAATGAGCTCGAGACTCCGGCACCTACAATTTGCTAAACTCCACATATCCACCCATGTAACGAGCAACAAAGTCGGTGACTCCCAACCAGTTGGTTTAGGACCTTTGGGCTTTAAGACTTTCGCCATATGGCCCTCGGAGCGTAACGGGTTTCCAGACGAGAATGTCACCATAATAAATTTTTTCCTTTTCTTTTTCTTTTTCTTTCTCTTTTTTTTTTTTTTTTTTGAAAGACACATTGGTCTTTATTCCAAGGCTCCGACCTATTAAAGATGGTCAAGTACTGAGCCATACTTTTTGCTTGGTTTTAGGAGGTAAGGCAGGTTATTCGACTTATAAATGAAACCTAATGTGCACAGTGTGTGGTTAGTTCAAAGTGGAAGAAATAAGGTTGAAGACAATAAATTTGTGATTCATAAACTCAAATAATCAAAACACCATCCTAACATCAACCATTGGGAAGGGAATCAATTTCTCATATAGAAGTTGAGCATTACAAAAATTTGTAGTGAGAAATGCAAAATAACACTAAACTGTATTTTAAAAACTGAAAACATATGCCTGTCTTGCCGAAACAAAATACTAGAAGTCATTTCAACTAAAGCAAAAACGGACTTCTACATGAAACATAGATAGTACTTCCTTCATTAACTCTCCCCCAACTGAATGTGACATTGTCCTCGTGTGGAGTTTAGACTGGCCCGAATGAAGGAAGTGATACCTCCTCGGGTAGTCGCGGAGGGTGAGCCTCATCCCTCCTCACGTGTTTGGCCGACGAGAAAAAGTGAGCAGCTGGTGGAAGCGATTGAAGCTACGAGAGAGGCTGGGTCCTTCTTTGGGCTACGGGTGGTATAAGCGGTATAGGCTGGCTGATGGGTAGGTAATGTAACTGTTGATCCTGTGGCTATTGTTGCTGGAGTGAGAGGGATAGGTGGCAAGCCCAGGTGTTGCTGAACTTGAGTAAGGATGGTAAATGGTTGAGAAAGAGGCGGCTAATGAGCAAGGACGCCGGTCTGAGCCATTCGTGCTCCATTGTAGCCGGCTTGATACCTTGAAGGATTGGGATGTAGCCATGAGTGAGACAACGGCCATGATGGCGAAAATCACAGTGATGTGAATAGATGTCATAGGTGGTGAAGAGGAGTGGGGTGTGATTGGAGTAGTCGGATTTGGAGCTAAGAGAATTGGGCTGCGGAGAATGCGAATTGAGGCGAGCCTTTGGGTTAGAGTAGTAGGTGACTATGGGGTGTGGCTCTAAGCGGGTACATTGGAGAGTGTGGTCTATGGTGGATCTCTCTGAGGATATGACTCAACAAGAGGGTCTGCAGGAAGAGGAGGGGCCCCAGGCACGAACTGCCACTTCTCAACAGTAAATGTGGCTTTGCAAACTCTACGGGTCTCTCGATGGGGCTCAGCCCAGGAAGCTGGGTGCTCGATGCATGACGAGCAACGCGAAATAACAATGGAATGGTCGGCTCGGTGAGTGATTCAGTGTATCTTATCTTCGAAGTGGAAGAGGGATGTCATAATAAGCTCTAGGGGGCTAAACCAAAAACCCTTCGAAATGCGGCAAAGGGCCTCCAGAATGGCACCCCGCCTCTGAACAAGGTGCTGAAGAGGAAATAGATTGGACCGCAGTATATGGTCCACAAAAAGCATCCCTAGAGGAAGCTGTCTTCGGAACAAAATAGGGCCAACTGATGTATCTTGAGAGAGGATCCATGTAACACCCCGAAATATACCCTAATTGTTTTCAACATGTTAGGATATTTTGTCAGCATAAATTGAAATTTTCGTAAAGTAACTGCGGAAATCTAGAGATTTATAAAACCAGAAATTTTACAAGAGTAAAGGGCAAAGTGTAAATTGTCCAAAAAGGGGCATAAAAGATATGGATTAAGAAGATTAGAGGCCAAAATACAATAAAGGAAATTGAAATACAAATGGTCAAGAGTTGGAGGACTAAAAGCCCAAATAACATAGAGTTTCATTAAATAGATGTGTGGGAGACCAAATGCATTATTTTGGTCTCCAAACAAGAAGTCTACGGGAAGGAGAGGAAGAGGAAGGAGAAGAAGAGGAAGAAGGAGAAGCAAAGTCAAGGTATGGAACTATGAATTTTTGAATGGAATTCTCAAGTTATGTGAATGTCCATGCAATTGTATGGTTAGGAGCTTGCCCCAAACCTAGGGTTGTTAGGATTTCTTCCTAACCAAAGTTTTCTTGAAAGTAGGGTTGGTAAAACTTTAAATGGCACAAGATGAGTATGAAATCCTCATTTTGAGGAGGGATTCATGGTCATTGAGTTAGGGTTTAGAACAAACCCTAAGTCACCTTTATAATTGGTTTATGTATGGGTTATAACCCATATTACAGTTGTTTTAGGAGGAATTCATGATAGGTTTTGATGTAGATAAGGCATGAGTGAAATTGGGTAGAAAAATATGAAAAAATGGGGAGAGAAAACTACCATCTCTCTGGTCATTCCAGACCTGTACCGGTACGAGGTTAGAGCTGTACCAGAATACAGGTTTGGGTTACGGTCGTTTGTTAACTGCTACCGATACACCACGCTCCTATTTTTGACCAGTGTTCGTATTTTAGCCATAACTTGCTCATTTCTTATCCTAATTGAGTGATTCAAGTGGCTAATTAAACTAGACTAAGGAAGGCAAACATCAGAAATGAACACTATAAATTCTGACTCTAAGTGACCCAAAATTTCACTCAAAGTGGGGATATATTCTAGCCAATATCTGCTTCAGTTTTGATCATAGAGTAGTCCTGATTGTTTCGGACGTATCTTGAGTTTCGGTGCTCCAATTTGGGTGATTCAGTTGAAGGAGAACCCTTAGCACCTTATCTTTAAAGGAGTACAAGAACCAGTGACAAATATGAGTCAAGGCACTGGAATATGGTATTTCAAACTGTCCCTCGGGTGGAAATCGGTGGAAATTATTTAGTTTGGCGTGAAAATGCCATAACTTTAGTTGGATAGTCAATTGGAATGATTCCAATTTCAAAGTAAAATAGATTCATAGAGGGACTAGAATACATGAATGTGTGAATACATAGGCATTATCTTTATTACAAGTATATGAAATGCCATATGTAATGATAACATAGAAAAATATAGGAAATGCAAATGTATAGATTTGTGAACATAGAGCATAAATATGATATGAAATATGAAAATGAAGCCCGACACGTGACCATGAACGTGAAATACAATATGTCATGAACACATAATGTGGCTAAGAATGCCCCTATTATAAGATAGTAAGTTACTGAACTTATATAATTGTAAAACTGCCTAAGACCAGTTATTAAATGACACGACACTCCTGATTAGTACTTCGGTACTCCTGATTAGTGCTCCGACACTCCTGATTAGTACTTCGGTACTCCTGATTAGTGCTTGACACTCTGAGTTGGAAATACTTGAATTTTACTCCACATTTAGAGATGCTACGACACTTACTGTCTGTTAAGTGCTACGGCACTCTGTCTGATAAGTGCTACGACCTCTGTCCTATTAAGTGCTATGGCACTCTGTCTACGATTAATTCTTTCACGACCTTCAACTGTTCAGTACTTTGGCAATCCTGCTTTGTGCTACGGCACTTCCGTACTGTATAATATCTTCGGATACTTATTGTGCTGTCTTACACTTTTATTAGCACTGGTCTAGGTATTCAAGTAGTTATATGATAATAACCTGAATAATGAATAAGAGGAAACGAAGGTGTATTGTTTTGATCTGTAATACCTACGGGTATTTCTGAATAGAATAAGTTCTGTAACTCCTACGGGAGTCTCGAATAAGCATAATCCTATTATAAGCATAAGTACTTGTATAAGTCCATGATATGAATGCATGAAATTTCTGATATCTTTTATTGTTATATGCTGAACATAAATGTGTACGTACATATTATATATGTTTCCCACTAAGCGTAAAGCTTAGCCGCGGGTTCCAATCGTGATTACGAGGAAGACGTCAGAAATTCGCATTCTTTAGAGACTGACACAGTGGGGTTCATCCTTTGTAGGTTCCGATACTCACGATCATTAATTGTAATTGTATAGTTTTTGAATATGTAAATGGGACTCAGTACTATATATGTGTGACACTGTAAACACCACTACGGTGGTAGTTTTATTTTGGACTTTTGTATATGATGTTGATATATTATAAGACTTGGATATACCAATGTCTAATTAAGCAGGTAAAGAGTCCCAGTTCGGTCTCGCGCCTTGGAACTTGGATTCGAGATCACACTTGTCCGGGTTGGGCCAGGGGAATCGGGCGTGACCGTCGAGACCATCTCGGAGTGAAGAATGTGTGCTATAGTCTGCTTGAGTTGAGATCTTGGAAGGTGGCAGCGACTTCTCTCCGGTACGCCACTGGGATGCCTTGACGGTGGGTGATGGTGAAGCGGATAGCGATGGAATTGCGCTGCGGGGCGTCATGGACTATGTCAAATCGATCACTACCCTCGAATAGAAGAATCGGCGAGGAGTCATAAATGGCTCCAAAGAGTAGCGCTTAACAAGTCCCATCGAGTCTCAGAGTTCCGACAGGATGGCAAAAGCAGGAATATCGTAAAAATATTCATTATGAAATCCTTATTCCGACAGTAAATGTTTTCTTCTATTGGAGCATAAGGGAAGAGTGGCCTCATCATAGCAGACAGAATGGAGCATAAGGGAATATCTTAAATGCCTCACTCACTAGCAGGGACAATACGTGTTGGTAGAACTCCATGATGGGATATGCGAAAATCATTAGGGGAGGCGACGCGGCTGGCACACTTATCAGCTCATACCCAAGGCTGCTGTGGCCAACCATGCATGAGATATCATGCCTATATTTAAAAAAAGAAGTGTGACGTTGCCAACTGACGGACCCACGTCTCAGCTCCCGACTTAAAGTTTAACAACCATAACCAAGCCCTGGCCCTTCGCTCAGTGGGGTATTGACATAACTAGGCGCGCTGCTGCCACGGGCTCGGAAAACATTCTTGGTTGCTCTGAGCTTCGCCAGCAAATGGATAGAGGTTGAAGCCTTTGCATCCATCAAAGACAAAGAGGTCTTTCAGTTTATATGGAAGAATATTGTGTGCAAGTTCTTAATACCCTAATCGATTATAACAGACAATGGGCCGCAATTTAATAGCCGGTGCTATGGGAACTTTACGTGGTGAAAATAAAAACTTGTACTCGACCTCGCGGTACCCTCAAAGCAACGGTCAAGCAAAAGCGTCTAATAAAACACTTCTATTAGCTATGAAAAAACGCCTACATTCAGCCGAAGGAAAGTGGGTAGAAGAACTACCAAGAGTATTATGGGCACATGGAAACGACCAGAGACGAGCAGGGAATCCTTTGTTAGCCTCTTATAGGATGGAGCTATCATCCCATAACAAACTATACGAATTCTTTGTTCCCGATGTGGAAACGCCATGCATCTTAAAGTATTATCGAGTGTATTCTTTGAGAATTATCATCAATAAAGATTATCCTTTACACATTTCCTTTTAAAACCTCTGATTGCTTCTTCAGTGAGAGCATTAGTTTGTTGTCTGCTAGCATCTTAAAAGTCCAGATGTGGTTGTTGTCCTGCTGGCACATAAGAAAGTCCAGACATGGTTGTTGTCCTGTTGGCATATAAAGAAAGTCAGTTAGTTGTTGTCTTCTTTGGCACATAAGAAAGTCCAAATGTGGTTGTTGTCCTACTAGCGCATAAAAAAGTCCAAACATGGTTGATGCCCTGTTGGCACATAAGAAAGTCCAGTCATGGTTGATGTCCTGTTGGCACATAAAAACTCCAAACATGGTTGTTGCCCTATTGGCACCTAGAGAAAGTCCAACTATGGTTGTTGTCTTCTTGGCATTTTCGAGAATAAAAGAAAGAAGGCCCGGATGTGGTTTGTATGCATTCGAGTTTTTATCAAACATGACTCATGATACGCTAACACCTCTCCGTATTTCACTAAAATGCGCTAAATAGCACCAAGGATCACAAGGAATAATATGCATTCCAGTGGCAAAATGGAACCCCTTACAAAAATCTCCTAAAAACCAAAACTAATATGAGGGAGAAAGTCAGCTCTACTCCTCTACAACGACGCCCTCTACCGGATCCCTCGTCATTTCGACCAGATGTACCTTCGCAGCCTTGGCTTCAACAGTCGTCGGGCCGGGGGGCACCACAGATTCATAAAAACTCTAAAGGAAGGTGGGTCGGCAGAGTCAGGCATGCCATCAAGAATCCTAGGTCGGTCACCGCGGATGTCATGTTTGAACGCACAGCATCCGTAACCATAAGTGAAAATCTACTCCAAGGCTTTTTGGTAGTCCTCCACCATGGCTTCCTTGTCCTTGCCCGCTTGGGAATGAAGAGCAGACGCTTCATCCCTGGATGTCTCGAGCTCCAGTAAGAGCGACGTTCGCTCAACTATCAAACGGGCAACCCCAGCCTCCATCCCTCGCCTGTCTTCCTCCGTAGTAGCCAAGGCATTTCACACCCTAATCGGGTCATCCTCCACCCTTGCCTTGGCCTTGTCCGCTGCTATGACTACCATACGAGCCACCTTAGCCTCTTGTTTGGCCTTGTCCCTTTCTTTCTCTGCCAGTTCAATCTTCTCCGAACTAGCTTTGGCTTTACGCTTCAATACCGACTTGGAGCTTTACGCAGCGAAGAAGGTCGAGCATCATGCCCGAAACTTGATCGATTGGGCATAAGCTTCTGATCTCTCGATCATTTAGCGGGACTTAAATTCCGCCTCTTTGGCGGGCTATATTCGTATAGCGTCTGCTTTATAAAGAAATTTATAATGAAATACCACGCATAAATAGCAACCAAGTAAGCGGCCACATCTACCGGTTAGGTTGATTAGTGAAAGTCGTAGTTGCGGATGAACATCACGTCACCGACCCGCCGTGGAAAGCCTCCTTATATAGGCGGGAACATGATGGAATATTGCTGCTTGGCGGGCCGCCCATCGATTTTCGAAAGTGGTGAATAAATTCGATGCGTAGCCTGCCTGGCCGGGCCTTCTACGGTTAAAGGGCTTGTGATGGATGATCTCTCGAGCACCCTTTGAATCAGGGGTAACCATGCGGCCCCGGAGGATGGATCCTCGCGAGGAGGGCGTGCAGCAGTAGCACCTGGTTAGCGAATTCTCTGGCGAATGCGGTATCCCTTGAGGGCCTGGCGGGGTATCGGGCGGCGGCTACAGGGGACCTCCTGGTTCGTCAACATTGGAAGGACCCACAGCTAGGATCCCCTCCTCTAGAGGCGCATTGGCCTTGTTTGGGGCACCTTCCAAAACCGGCTAATCATTGGTGGCTCGATCGGGGGGGGGGAGGTCGCTGGGATTATTGCCCGGTCCTTGCAGCCTTTGCCGTCAGGCGGGCCGGCAGGACACTTCCGTCGGATATGGTGGTGGACTCATTCTCAAGTCCTTGACTTCGTTTTCACATCCGTCTGACGTCAGACGACAAGCATAGACATTTCCTCCTCCTCGACAAACTCACTGGTAAGTATCACCGCCCAATCCATGAAGCCTTCCAGCCCGACGCTAACTACTTTGGTTCTTAGCTGAGCCCTCTTCTGCCTCCTTCTTTTTCAGCGGGGCGGGCCGCGGGCTTTGGGGTGGAGTGATCAAACATACCTCACTAAGGCCCGCTTGTGGCGGCCTCTCTGGATCTTCTGGCGACTACTGAAGAGCTGCAGGGCTAGACTTGCAAGGTTGGCGAACGAAGTGCTGCTCTCTCAGCCGAGCTCTCGACCAACAGCGAGAACTGATGGGATGATGTAGGAAGGCGCAAGTGGCCAGATCTCGCAAGTTCCTTATCGTCAACAGAAGCTCATGATTGCACTCTACCTCTGTTATCTCCAGTAGTCGCCTGATATTCTCTAAGCCATCCTTCTCTATCTAGTTGACCAACCGGCCTCGCCTGTGCTTACCTAGAGAGCATCAGGAAAAGCAATGTATGTCAAAACATGAATCATCTCGCAAGACATGATCTGCAACCGAACTCAGACTAACCTGGAAACGTAAGAGATTGATTCAGATCGAAAGGAAGCCCCGGAGAGCCGGGTGTCTCGTACCATGGCCCCCTGACCAAGACAACCCCCTTCGCCTCTGTCTTAGGGGAATCAGGGAGCCAGGTTACCAATTGTGGTCGAGTACGTGGTACGACATGGATAGCGACCCCGGTCCCAACCGACGTATAGGCGAAAGCGTATCACTACGGCCAGAGAAATATCCGGTGGTAAGAGAAATTTAAGTACACTGCAACTCATTAAAATCTGAAAAAAAATTCAGATGAATAGCGCGGGAGAGCCAGTGTGTCATAGAATTGCTTCTGACAACCCAACCAGAGCGAAGTCTAGGCTATGAACTTCTTTGCGAATTAAGTAGATAGTGTTCATCCTCCTCTCTACGGTAGAGTGAGCGGCATGTCAGCGATTTTAAGCTAATGCGTCAGGAACTTCGACGAAGAGCCTCGGTTCCTCCATGGGCCAGAGAAGCCACAGTGTAAACCGGGAAAAAGAATTCCAGATTTTTTCACAAAAGGCAAAGCGGTAATTTACGCTATAGTACGAAGTGGAAAATCTAAGAAATTTTCTAAATCTTGGATAATGGCTTGAACTTAAATGCGTTGAATTCATCTTGCGAATCTAGTTACCCGGTCGGGTACGTTTGAATTCCAAGATTGTCAGAATTTCATGTTTTGCGAGGCATCGAGTGTCGGGTGACACATGGGGTGGTGTCACATGGCATGACCAGGGGCTGCCACATGGCACCATGTGTAGCACCCGTTTCTGGTCCAACCCGATTGGCGGATATGAATCGGATCCGGGGATGCTCGTTTAATTCTTTTTGTTTTGTAAAAGTGTTGCGACCCGAATCCCCGGCCCGACCCGAAGGGCAAATCCGAACCGGAGCCCGGTTTACTCCGATAATTTTCATTTATCTTATCAAAACATTTTATTTATGTCATTTCGTTTTAGGGTTTTCAATTACGCGGAAGCATTTTCAAATGGTAGGCCCATAAACATTTACTCTTATACAATTCGTTTACAAGCCGTGCATTATCTTGCCTTTACAAAATGATATACAAAACAATGGTTCAGAGTTTAACTCTTTTGTTCCCAAAATGTCACACTTTCAAAAAAGAAATGATATGCATATGGTGGGGTATATACTTATACGCATAACTTTCTATGACTCGCGATTCGCAGTCTTGTCTTCTTTCCTGTTTACTTTCGAAACACATTGCATAGATAAAAACTACATGCTAAGCATTTTCGCTCTTAGTAGTTCTATACAATTCTATTCAATTTTAGTTTATCATGACATGCATTTATCATAAACCATGTCTTTTTATATCCAAATTATACTCATGCTTATTCATTTCACATGCTTTCACTTTACAAATCATTGATCATATCAAAATATGCATTTCCACATACAAACATCATTTAACCAAATCATGAGATTCAAACATATACTGGGGCGTATTTAGTTTCTGAATCTCATTTCAGCGATCAAGTTTGTTATCTCACTTTGTCTATACAATTCACATTCATGACGGATTTCGTTTGGTGAATCGTCCTTTTCATCATTCGGTAATGTGCTTACACATTTAACAATTTCGGTCTCCCATCATGATAGATGCCGATTGGTGCACCCCACCATGTGGTCGCATAAATGTCATAAATGCATCAAGGCGGATGTCGATTGTGCACATCCGCCCAGTGGGACATTTCTTGATACCATATGTCGCGCCAGCGGATGCGATTGGTGCATCCGTAAGTGGGCGTTGGAGCGATTCGGGTTGCCTTCATGGCGGATGGTGGTGAAGCCCGCCATGTTGGTTTTCGACATATCGATTCAATTCAGATGTCAGAATTGACCAATTCGTTTATAGTGATTAATCACTCACATACGGTGGTGTCGGACATTTCAAATATCACATTTTCAAATTCATATGCACTTTTATAATATATTTTCAAAGATATACTCCTTCCATATAATCATTTTAGATTTATTTGGCAAACTACCAAAACACTTGAAATAAAGAATTGTAGGGTGGAGTGAACAAAGCAGTGTAAACTCTCATTCTTCCCTTGATCTCGGTCCTAGGTTGGGTGATCCTCACGGGTCTAGTCGACAACAGTGCATCACTTTTTAGTGGATAAACAATTATTATACATTTTTAGTGATTACGATTAATCTTCGTTAATGTGGCAGGTTAAGACACACTAAGTGCGCAAAACGGACTCGCTTCGCCGGCCGACTAGATGCGATCGTTTTCATTTAGTTTTATCCTTATTTGAACCCATTAATCATTTATTAGGGTCCTTAAACTATCGATTATCACGAATACTATGTTCGAACAAATAGAAATTTGTTCCTGCGTTGTAGCGCCCCATCTCCGATCCGACCCAATTGGCGGGTTTGAACGAATCGGGATGCTCGATACCCTGACCAATCGTGACACTGACCGGCGCCGGTGTCGGCGAGGAGTGTCATATTGTATTATTTTTTTATAAAGTTATAAACTTACTTATAGCCTTTAGTTTGTCCATTCATATAATGTTAAAACATTTAACCTTGTATTATATTATGTAGGATTACAAAATATACAAGCTCCATATATGGAAGTGTTCAACATTTACAATATTTATATTGTTCAAAATAAACAAAATTACATATACAAAATAGACCAAAAGGTCTTCCAGTGGACACCTAGTGATGCGTGGCCTTTGACTGCTGATGTGGATTGTCATGTCCTCTGGTTTCCTCTTTTGTACCTACACGGATGAAAACATCCGTGCTAAGCTTTACGCTTAGTGGGAATGCTCTATATGGATGACCTACATTGAGGGTCACTACACTTCTACTCTAAATGCATATACTTATGACACATATAACATTTATATATATCATTTCTCATTTATATACTTTTTTCACAACATGTTTCATTTCTTATCATATTTCATATACTTTTTATGTCATCTTGTTCTTGTAACTGTATACTATCATCGCATAGTAATGTTATGCTTCTCATATCATGTCATATATTCTTTACATTTCATTTGCATATACTTGTCATTTTCTTTTATGTTTCATGTCTGCAAATACCTTAAAATGAATCTGAAATAACTATATGTACCGAAGTCTTATCATTTGTATGAACGATGATCTACATCCATATATCTTGAAGGTATCATCAGCATGCTGGGACAATGACCTATGCCATGTAATGATCAAACGGGATCCTATGTCGTCAACCAGAAAGCGGGACCTCGATATCATAAGCCGTATGCTGCGACAACTATATCTTAAGCTATAGGCATATATCTATCCCTTTACCAGTTCTAAGCAAACAATACGTATTGTATTTTATGTTCGATTACATATCTCGTATTCTAGGAATAATTATGGCCATCGATGTAATCATATACGATATGTCTGATCATTTAATAGAATCTTCCATTTTTCATATCCACCATTATGCATGAATAAGTACTATGATTCTTATGTATGCTTAATGTTTTTGCTCATGATTTCTGGATCTAATATGGGCTCAATTTATCATGCTATATATGGCTGGATTCTTGACTTCGATGGGCTTTCCATAGGAGTCCGAACACCCAACAGGAGTTCGGATGAAGAGTTATGGTGCGTCCAAGTTGGAGTCACACATGGCTAGCCAATCCTAGCGACCTAGAAAACATAGCTTTCATCGGGGTCATGTTCACCTAATGTCCACCAATGGAACCATGGCTGGAATTTTGGCTTCGATTGGCTTTCCATAGAGTCAAGGGAACACTGAAAGCAGTCGAATGAAGAAGTTATGACCTTAAAGTTGGAATCACATAAAGTGGCGAGATGACTGGTAGTGACACATCTGGCAGTGACCTGACTTAGCTGGAGTGTAGCCGAGCTGCAATGGCGACTGCAGCTGAGTGTCTTGGTCATTTGCAGTGACTACTTATTTGGCCGTTTGTCTTTGGTCGGTAAGCCAGGCTGACTATTCGGGGTAAATGGACCATAACTTGGTCTCTGGAGGCCCAATTAGAAATTCAAAGCCTAACATCAGTTGCTGATGTGGCTACAATTTACCAGAAGGATTCACTGCCAAATTTCCTTTATTTCTTACCCAAAAACCAGTTCTAAGGTCCAGCTAATGTGTAAGACCAAAAATAGGGAAATTTTCTTAGTTCAAATTGCAACCAGACCTTTCCCCCAAAACATAGGGTCTTAGGCTCTTCTCCTTTCAGCCTAACAAATGAGTTTAGGAGTTTCCAAACCCAACCATACACAAAATAGGGTTCCCAAACCATGTATCTGATCTTTCCATAAAACTAGACAAATACCATCACTCCAAATTCCACACAAAACATTAGACTTCCATACTATAATCCATACCAAAAACACTAGACTTCCATACAAAACTTAACAAAATTCCATACCTTTGATCTTCTTTTCTCCTCCTTCTTCCTTCTTCTCTTCTCTTCTTCTTCTTCTTCTTCTTCTCCTTCTCTTCTCTTCTCATATCCTTTTTTCTCTCTTTCTCCCGAGACGAATAGAATATTTATTTTGATCTTATCCCCTTTTATTTCATTTTTCTTTTGGAGCATGTTGAAGCCATCCAGTCAAAGGAGGAAATTTCCTCCCTCTTTCCTTCAAGCCACTTGTCTCTTCCACAATTTTCTTCCTTATTTCCTTATTTGATTTTTTAATATCTTTCTTTTATTACTCTTTGGTCCTCAATTTCATTTTATTCAATTCAATTTATCAAAATCTACTTTTGCATATAGACTTATTAAATTATGACATTAGGTCTTGAGTGGTAAATTATTAATTTACCCTTAACTTTTGTATTAATTTTGGGTTCTTGCTTATTTTATTTTATTTTTATCTTTATTTTATTCCAAAAAAATATACTTTTACTTTTATTATACCCTAAACATGTTATAAAACTGTTAGGGTATAATTTGAGTGTCCCTAAGCTCTCACACACAGCAAAAAGAATTTAGTCTCGAAATTCATCACTGACTCGAAAAGAGTTCTTGGATATTGTGCTCTCATAGTTGTGGCTCCCAGTAGCTTCTTAACTTCTCTACCATGGTGTTGCCAGAGCACTTTCAGTAACGGTACTTGTTTGTTCTGCAATTGTTTCACCTCTCGAGCCAGAATAGCCTTTGGCTCCTCATCATATGAAAAATCCTCCTGTACTTGTATCTCTTGCACTGGTAGTATGTGTGATTCATCAGAGCGATATCTCCGAAGCATCGACACATGAACATCGTGTAATTTGTATCGAAGGGAGTGCCAATCGATAAACCACCGAGAATAACACGCACGTTCGAGAATCTCATATAGCCTATGAACCTTGGACTCAACTTGCCTTTCTATGGCAAGTGAATTTTCCTCCCACGGTGATACCTTTAGAAGACCTTGCCTCTATGTATTGATATCTCTCTCTTTAGATCGACATATGACTTTTATCGATCACTAGCTGCTTTTAACCTTTTTCGAATGGCACACTTTCTGCTGTTGTCTTTCACTATGTACAGACGTCACTTTATGCTCATATCACTCCATCAAACACCACAAAGAGTTCATTTAGGCCGTCGAAGCTTGTGTCAGTGCCATACCAATCTTGGCCGAAACTATTGTTATAGGCAAATTCCATCAATGGAATATACCTATCCCAACTTCCCGAAAAATTCCATGACACAACCTCGAAGCATATCTTCAAGTACTTGAATCAACCTCTCGTCCATCTATTTGCGGATGGAATGTTATACTAAACTTCAACAGTACTAGTACATTTGTAATTCCTTAAAAGGCATATACGATGTAAATATGAATCTCTATCCGACACAATAGATATGATGCACCATGCAATCTTACAATCTCTCTTCCACATATAGCTTTCGGCTAGTTGATCATAGAATAGTCCGCATCTACTTAGATATAACATGGGTCGACTTTGTGAGCTTATCATGATCACCCGGACGAGGAGTCATGTTTTTGTTGCGTGAGGAAAACCCGACCTAAAATCATGAAATGTTATCACTTCCATTGAGGAATTGAATGTGGATTCAATAGACTTGTTGGAACTTGGTGTTCAGCTTTGACTTGCTAACATGTCAAACATTTAGACACGTACTCTGTCACATCTCTTTTCATTCCTTTCCACCAATAAAACTGTTTCAAATCCTGATACATCTTATTACCTCCATGATGCATGGTAAATACCGTATTATGAGCTTCAAATAGCAACTTTTGCTTTAGCTCTTTATCATCTAGCACACATAATCTGTTCTGGAAATACAAACTTCCAGCTTCTTTCTCTAAAAACTCGGTCTTGTCACCAATCTCTAACATATCATAACTTTTTTTGTAGCTTCTTCATCATTTTTTGACATCTATAATCATTTGCTTTAACACGGGTTGTGCTTTTAATTGAGTAATATAGCTCCATCACACACTAATCTTCATTCACTATGTTGAAATAAAATTAACATACCCTCCTTTCGACTTAAAGCATCGGCTACTACGTGCCTTTCTTGGTGTTAGTCATGATCTGATCATAATCATAAGTCTTCTCATATTTATTTGTCTCAAATTCAAAGCTCTTTATGTGTTAGCAAGTGTGACTCTTATGATCGATGTAAATTCTGCCTTTTCCCATTATAAGTAGTGCCATATTTTCAAGCGAGCACTACCTGACCAACTCTAGGTCGTAGGTGGGATAGTGCATTAATAATGATTCAATTATGCAGACCGGATAAACCACCAGCTTTCATCTTGCATTAACACATCCTAAATCAATGCAGAAAGCATCACTACTAAGTATACTCTTTTTCAGTAAGATGCGTCAATCACGGTGCTTCAACCGACATCCCTTTCAGCTTGTTCAAACTATTTTGACATTTGTACGTCAGCTCAAACTTTATTCCTTTCTACAAAGTAACTTGGTGAGTGAAGAAACTATGACGAGAAAAGCCTCTCCACAAATCTTCTATAATAACACCTTTAGGCGAAAATTCTCACCTCGGTTACATTGAAATTGGTTTCCAATAACTCCAAGCTGCTTCAATCTTAGGGATCGACTCTTATACCTCGAACATGTATAACTGGAATACTGACTTCAGCGGCAAAAATCACATTTGTTGAAGCAGCATATAACCTCTTTCTCTTATGTCCAAGACTATCCTTAGATGTTGTTCAAGTTCTTATGCATTCTTATAATACACGAATGTCATCAATAAAAACTACAACAAATTGGTCCACATGAATTAAAAAAAAACCTATTCATCAGTCCATATAATCTTTGTCTGTGCATTGGATTAGCAAATGGCATTACAGAACTCATAGCCATATCGGGTTCATCCGCAGTCTTAAACACATCTGCTTCCTTTACTCTCAGCGATAATATCCGGATCGCCGTCGATCTTGTAAAACTTTCGCTCCTTTCAGCGATAAAAGATCTTGATTCTCGACCGTGGTACTTGTTCAGCACATCATGTATTGATCTGCCAATAATCCAATGCACATCCGTAGAGTGCCATCTTTCTTTTCCTGTTCAAGCAGGTGCGCAGGGAGAAAAAGCAGTGGGTCGAATAAATCATTTATCAAAAAGCTCTTACACGATTGACTTTTTAACTCTTTCGACTCTGCTTCGGAGAGCCATCACAATGCAGTGCCACGAACGTAGGAATTTGTTCGATACAATTTATATGGCCTGATCCATATCTCTCGAGTGGAATACTGTAACTCTCGGGGAATACATGCGGAAATTCCCTTACCTCTGGAGATCTTTCTACATCAACTTGACCTCTCTTAGAGTCAAGTATCACAACCAAGAATGTCTCACATCCTTTCCTCATAAATCTCTTAGCTTGCATGCTTGGAGATCATTGGACATTACACGCCAGGCAATGCCTTGTACTATCACTTGATGCAGTCATAGCATCTCAACACTCTTGTCTTTTACCACAATCAGCAATATCTTGGTGCTTGAACAGTGATCCATTCGAATCCAGTCGAGCTCGGAATGGTAAGGTTATCAAATCGTGAAACTCTCTTATTTGTATAAAAATGGGCAATTTCTATACTTATGCTATTCACACTAACGATGTGCCCCAACGGACTAGTCACATGCATGTCATATTTGTCAAATACATGCTCAGCACACATATGAATGAACTAAATCAGAATCAGTAATGCATGCATCTTGATATCAAAGAGAAAACCATCTGGCTACAACCTCGAGAGCGTCTGATCCTCCCGCAGCTTTCATAGCATGCTCGTGTTGGTCTTTACAGCAGGCATGGGACGATCCTTGTCTGCAGCTGTGCCTCCTGGGTCCTCTATCTTTGAGATGGGCCACTGCGACCCTACCTCATCTCTCGAAGTCATGATGGTGCTATTGCCTCCCTCTATTTGTTCGAGTTCTATTGTCCTTGGCTCATTGGGACAATTTGCCATAAAATGTTCAGTGCTTCCACATCTGAAGCACTCTCTTGTCAACAATCTACAAACTCCCAAATGCCTTCTATGGCAATGAGGGATTCTGGAATTTCTCCTGTCCCATTTGGGGTACCTGCCTGCTTACTAGGTCTTGCATTTGGAACCTTACCTTCTACTTCTTGTAGGGGAACTATAATGCGATTGGTGGAGACTCTAAGCTCTTTTCCCACAGGGAGGGCGAGCTCTCTGAAACCTCTTGTTTGAGATCTTTCTTTAACTGCTCGTTTCTAGTCTCTCACTTTCGTGCGACTTGGACTAACCTAATAGAATTCACTTTGTTTGAGAGAAGTCGCAGGTGCTAGAGTACCTCTTGATGGAATCATATAGTCCATCTTCAAATTACCTACACCGAAATGCCTCGGTGAGGGCCGTTTCTAGTGCGCATATTTTGATGAGATGGCTTATCTTCTCATGCTCAGCCCTTGAGATAAGTTCCTTTGCTTCATATTCGAGGCCCCATTTCCATGGACTCTATACATTTGATAGCGTGCTGCCTAAACTCTTGGACAAAAGAATTCCCATGTCTGCTGGGATTTGGAATCCCTGGACTTTGAGCTTTTGATTTCCACTAATCGTATGCCCTCTACTGCAATAGTGAGGCTGCACATGATGCTCTCGATCGGAGACATCCCAACCTCTTCAATCTCTTTCTACTTTTCTAACTTGAGAATTGAAACTCTGCGACTCTTCATGCTGACCATGGAATTCCTGCACTCCATGTCTTCTTCTTTGTCTGTGGAGCTTTAGGGTGGTCGATCTATCAATGCCGAGCCCAATGTATTCGTGAGGCTTGGGTGAATATTAGGTACATTGCCTCTGGCTCAAGGCGATAACTCTTGTTCCCTGGATTAACACTCTCAGTGCTTCTTGTTGAATTCGGAGAACGATCCATCTATACAAAACACAAAGGACATCCACATCGAGACTGACATTACTAGACATGGTTTTCTATCATATACTCTATTCTGAGCCACCTAAACTAGGCTTTGTAGCGCTAAACCTAGGCTTTCTGATACAAACTAATTGTAGTAATCTCGCTACGACGGAATTTGCGGGTCCAAACTAAATCGGGATGCTGGGCTACCAGCAATTTGGCCTAACTTGGCACGGTGTCGACAGTGTCATTTTATTATGTGTTACATAAACTTATAAACTTATAACCTTACTAGTTTGTTCATTTATATATAATGTTAAACATTTAACTTGTATTATATTATGCTTGACCGGATTACAAAATATATACAAGCTCCATATATGGAAGTGTTCAACATTTACAATATTTGTGTTTACAAAATAAACAAAATTACATATACAAAATAAACCAGGTCTTCGGTGAGCGCCTAATGATAGTGACGCTTTGGTGTGATGTGGATTGTCTTGTCCATACGGTTTTGCTCTTCTATACACGGATGAAAACACCCGTGCTAAGCTGCAGCAGTGAGAGTGTATATGGATGACCTCTATTGGGGGTCACCACATATACAAATGCATATACTTATGATGCATATAACATTTACATATACTTATTATTTCTCATTTATATACTTTTTCACAACATGTTTCATTCTTATCATATTTCATATCTCTTTTCATGTAATAAATGCTTGTGCTTTACTTCTTGTTCTTGTAATTGTATACTATCATCGCATAACAGTGTTATGCTTCTCATATCATGTCATATATTCTTTACATTTCATTTGCATATACTTGTCATTTTCTTTTATGTTTCATGTCTGCAAATACCTTAGAAGCGAATACAGGAAATAATTGTATGTGTACAGGACACTATCACCGGTCTGAGCAGTGATCTACATGCATGTATACCCGAAGGTATCATCAACATGTGAAACTGATGACCTATGCCATGTAATATGTGATCCAAACGGGGTCGTATATACCCGAAGGTATCATCACTATAGGAGACAATGACTTATGCCATGTAATGATCCGAACGGGATCTATGTCGCTCGACAAGCAGAGGCCCTCGATAT
Source organism: Tetrastigma voinierianum (assembly GCA_016808115.1). Taxonomy (NCBI): domain Eukaryota; kingdom Viridiplantae; phylum Streptophyta; class Magnoliopsida; order Vitales; family Vitaceae; genus Tetrastigma; species Tetrastigma voinierianum. The sequence goes on along the minus strand of JAEQBH010004434.1, from coordinate 252,881 downwards.
CGTAAAGCGTATGTTGCGCTCTTGTATCTTCCCTATAGGCATGATGAGCTTAAAAAGTCATTCTTTTAGTCCATTTTCTGTTTGATTTTAGTTAAAATTGAATAATTAATATCTGAGAATTATGAAGAAACTCATAATTTGTATTAGCGGTAGAATGGAAGAAAGAAGAAAAAGCGTGAAAAATGCGAGAAATAAGTAGAATAAAAATCTGGTCGAATGACGAGGCGAAATGGAAGCAATGGTGAGTCGATGATGCGGTTGTAGTGCTGCCGCAGTCGGTTCTAGAGTTGCGATATCAAGAGATTGAAGAATTTGATGCAGTCGCGACGGGGAACCTGGCGTGGCGGTGAGGAAGGGCGAGTGCGGGAATGATGTCGCGGCGAAACTGTTAGGTCGTGACATCAAAAACAACGGAAATGCGGTCTGGCGGCGGTGATATCGCGACAGAAGGCGATCAGCGACACCAGAACAGCGGTTGTTACGAGCGAACTTAATCTTTGAAGTCGTGACATCGAGAGATCAGCGAAGGCGAAACTATAGGGTTGATGTCCCGCGACATCGGGGACACCGTTCAAAGGAAACAATACCATTAAGTGATGTCAGCGACAAGAAAGCGAGTCGCGACATCTTGACTTCCGGTGGAAAGTGCGCGGAGACTTGAGCCCATGTCGCGACAACATCACGATAATCGCGACATCCGAAGCTGTTTCATTGAAGGCGCAAAGGACTAGAATGGATGTCGCGACGAGGCCATGATAGTGGTATCACAAGCAATCAGCGAAGCACCTGCGAGGGCATAAGATTGAGTGTCGTGACAACTGGTGATCAGTTCAAAAGGATGCAGAACTTTAAGTCAATGTCGCGACATGAATTCGATGTCGCGACAAGCGAGTCTAGCCCGGAGGCAGATAACTTGGGCTGGCTCAGAAATCGGCCAAGTCACATTGGGTTTAGGGCCCAATGAAACCTATAAATGAAGGCTACCCGGATCGAAAACGCCAAGTCGCGGGCATCGGGGAGAGATACGGTAGCCTGAAAAACTCACTTTTCTTTTCTTTTCTTTTATTTTCTTTTCGTCATTTTAGAACAGATTGTTTCTCGTATTTTTTCCTTTTTCGTTTTGTTTTGTTTGGATCTTAATGTTATACGTCGGCGAAGGCGAATGCTGAAATCAATTTCTTTTCAAATTACTGCACAGGCATTATGGAATTTAGGACAAATTACGAAATTAGATTGTTCAGATTTCCACATCTTATGATCGTTCTATTGATCGGTGGAATCTTGTAGTGCGTGGTCGATGTGGGAACTTCGACCTCCATTTAGAGAGCGTTTTAGTTAGAATTGATCTTTCTGTAGTATTTCCAGTATCTTGTTCATTTCAATTTATGAATTTACTTGAATTATGGGTTTATTGATTTGGATCCCGAATATCAGGTTTCCTATACCCGTTAAAATTAACGTCATTACCCGATTTCAAGGAGGGTCCTACGGTGACACAGGAAGACAATCTGGATGCGTCTAGTTCTTTGGTATACTAACACCTTTATTAGGGATCACTAGCTTTGCAAGTTCACTTAGATAAATCCTCTTCTCACTTGGAAGTCAGAAAGGCAGAGTTCGAGGCAGCTTATCTATTTTAACAATGGATTTCACCTCAATTAGGATAGTGAGGCCAATCCCGTGTTAGCTGAGATCTAATCAAGGAAAGGTTGATCTTCTAATTTCGAGGAAGAGTAATTTGGAAGTTGTATATCCTTGCTTGGAAATAACTTGGAAAATTTAGGTGTCTGATCAATAAAATGGGTATGAAGTATTGCAAAGAAAAATACCCAGTTAAGGAAGTTCTTGTTAAAAGTAGTTATCTAAATCCTGTAATTGAGAGAATCGGGAAAAATGAGATAACGAAATGTGAGTGTGGAGAAATCTAGGCCCATATTCATTTATATGAATGATTTTGAAATTGAGATAATCAGAAATTCAATCAATACTCACTACAGGAATTGATCGTTCACTACAGCTGTTTCTCTTTATGTGTCTCTTTTATGATAATTATTCAGTATTCATTTCTCGTTATAGAACTTAGTTTTACTTTCATTCATTTTATTTCAGTTATTTAATTTTCATTTTCTTCTGATTAGTTTAATCCTCAGCTTTTACGCTGAACACCGTTATCAGCGATGGTCCAAATAGTATGAATCTCAAGTAGTCAGGGTAGTTGATGAAAAATTCTTGAGATCTCTGTAGGATCGATATCTGGATACGATACATTTTATTACTTGTCGACTGTGCACTAGGTGTATCTTGCGAAACCAAAATTGGAAATGATAGATTATAGGAGATCCTTGGGTCTCAACAAGTTTTATGTGAAGTTTCGGGTTAGACAATAGTCCTCTACGGTAATAACGACATAAATTTGTAAAAGGTGTTTAAATTGAGAGTCAACAAGTTTTATGGCGCTGGATTCTAGGGGATGAAAGAATTTTATAAATCAATATTCGAGGATGAAAGAAAGGAAATACTAATTTGGATTTTTTTTTTTTGAAAAGAGCCAAAAATAACAATTAACGATGGTTCAATTTATTTTAACTATGAACACATTGAATATTGTTTGATGGTTGGCTAATCCTATTAATGGGAGTGTGTTTTGCTTTCAGAAAAACTTTGATGCATAGGAAACAGAACAGATCGGTCCGAGCCCGACACGAAATAGAAAGGCGCTTCGAAGCGAAAGACCAAGAAGGTGAAAACCGACCATGGAAGAAGAAGCTGAGGATCGAGGTTGAAATACATGTGAGAGAGGGAAGCTAGAAGGCCTCCCGATCCGCTATGCAATGGAGGATTTACGGAGACCCGATTATGCGAGGAAGAATGCTCGGCGATCGGGCTGACTGCGGGTTGATGCTAATAATTTTGAATTGAAACGGCACGAGTTACAATGGTCAATGACATCAGTTCTTAGTGTCCGAAGATCGAAACGAGCACACAGGAGATTCCCTCAAGGATGGCTAATCTTGTTAGGCCAGATAGGTGAGACGAAGTTATAAAGCGCATCACCCATTCTCCTAAGAGATACAACTGACTACATGGTATGATCGATACCATATGGATTACATTGATACTTGGAAGAATTGGTTGAGCCCCTTCCTAAATGAATTCTTTCCCATTACAATACGAAAGAAGGAGAGAGATCATCGTGTTCGACAAGGGAAGATGAAAGCTTTGTGTAGCAGGAAAGATTCAAGCGGTTCTTGAGAAGATCCCATGCATGGGATAGTCGGGCTTCCAGGATGGACATTGTATATCATATGAATGATATATCAAAGGGATCATTGATGCTTCATCTTGTGGAGCATTCAAACGAAAAAAGTCTTTGAGAAAGAGGAGCAAGGAGGCGATTGAAGATCTGGCTAGAAATGTAACATGAAAACTCCTTACGGGCTTTTCGAGAGACGACGGAAGGAGAAAGGTTATGGAGCGGCGAATGGCAGAGTATGGAGGCAAGAGTTGGATGCCGTGTACGAGGTTAGGCCAGCAGAAAAGAAAGACCACACACTTTAACTCATGAAATAGGACGGTGAAGGGAGCTAATGAAGGGAGTCTTTGAAAGAGTTAATTATTTGGGTGGTAGAGGCTGCAGATTTCAAACAATCCTAACTGGCTTTGTTATCACGACACTCGGGAACCGCAGAGAACTTCTCGTATGGTGGAGGGGCTTCTCAAGGCCCAAGCGGGACGAGAACCCTCATCAGGGTATCAAGCCCCGGCCACGAATTTCCGGCAGCAACGACAACGAAATGAGCACGAAAGCGAATATCAAGGTCAGGAGAGCCCCATCGCTGAGAGCAGTCTTTGCCGATTTATAGGGGGATAACAAAGGTATTGAACCTCCATGAACAAAGTTTGGAGAGTGGGAAGCATTTGCCACTAATTCTCAAATTTTTGAACACTACCAATCGTCACACGAAGAGACACGGAAGGCGTAGTAGGGCGTGGCCTGTACGCAAAGCAGGAGGAAGCAGCCGAGTGACCTGAGGAAGAACCAGGCGCATGGTACGTGCGCATTTGAGGAGTGGGAAGGAATTAGAAGAGAGAAGAAGAAAAAGCGACAGCGACAAAGAAGTAGCAAGACCAGAAAGGAAAGAGACAACGGAGAATGATGACAAGAAGGAGTAAGAAAGAAGAACATCCAAGGAACAAGACCTGGAGTCCCATTCCCACATGAATTTGCGAGAAATCCAAAGATGGAGGAAGCGAGTTTGCAGGTTCTTGAAAACTTTCCGGAAAACAGAATCGAGTATGCCTTTCTTTGAAGTGGTGACTCGGATGCCACTTTATGCAAAATTCTGAAGGACATCTTGAGCAAGAAAGAAAAATAATTAGAAGAGATAGTGAAATCTCTTGCCACTTTAATCTTGATGTCAGAAAGGAACTACGGTAGAGATGAAGGACAGAGCTTCTGAATTCCTTGTATTGTAGGAGAATGGAATTCCCATGAAGCTCTATGTGACTCGGGAGCTAGTATCAATCGATGCCTCTTTACGTTTGCCAGAATTAAGTTTGGGGAAAGCATTCCCTAGCGTTACTCTTCAAATAGCGAGACGGTCGTGGTCAGAACTTTGAAGGGTCGTGAAGATGTATGTTGGTGCTTGTTGGGAAGTTTGTATTCCCGGTGGGCACATCATTACGGACATGGAAGAAAGATTCACAAGTACCCTACTATTAGGAAGACCATTCTAGCTCTTTGAACAGCCTTGATTGACATGCAAAAGGAGTTCTCATCTTAAGAGGTTGGAGAAAGAAGGCTGTTTGTGTTTAACTTGGGTCAAGTATGAAAAATATGAGACGAGGGGAAAAGAGAGGCTACATGTAGGCGATTTTATCACCTCCTATTTAACTCGTGTTAACAATGATTGTAACACTCGGTTTATCAATGAAACAAAGATGAATTCCCGATTATCTTGAGAAGATGTCTATTAATTTCATCTGGCGGTTCTCATGTTGCTGACGTCTTGAGCTTGAAAATAACGAGAAAAGATAATGGGAAGATAGTGAAAAGAGGAAGTTCATCAAGAGACAGTCTGTGAAGGTTTTAGTTTTGAAAAAGTTGCCATGTCCTTAAGTATGCCTACTTAGAATTACCAAAGAAAAACAGGTGATCATTTAATAAAATTAAGTGAGAATGAGGAACAAAGGTTCTTTGGAAGCGTGAGGAAGCATAAGGAATCGCGCTAGCTTGGTCCATTGAAGAGAGTGGAAGAGTGTCAGGTCATCGATTTGCATGCATGGAGTGCGCTGAAGAGACTTCAAAACCATCGTGGAGACACCGGTGAATCCAGTGATGAAGGAAGTAGTCAGGAAGGAGGTGCTTAAATTGTTAAATGTTGGTTTTATCTATGCAATATCAGGCCGGTCCTTAGGTGAGCCAGGTTCATGTGGTTCCAAAGAAAGGGGGTTCTTGTGATCAGAAATGAAGAATAGTTGATTCCAACAAGAGCATTGACGAGGATGGAGGGTATGTATTGATTACAGGAAGTTGAATACAGCAACCAGAAAGGATCATTTTCCTTTGCCTTTCATTGATCAGATGTTGGATAGGTTAGCAGGACACCCACACTTTTGTTTTCTGGATGGGTACTCAGGATATAATCAGATTGCTATTGCACCAGAGGATCAAGAAGGCCACATTCACGCACTAGGCACCTTTGCATTCGAGAAGGATCTTTGGGTTATGTAATGCTCATTTATTCAGTCATGATATCTATATTCTCGATTTGATCGAGAAGAAGTGATGGAAATTTTCATGGATGATTTTCTTGTGTATGGATCCAGCTTTGATGGATGTTTAGAAAGCAATCACGGAAGCTTGATTACTTCAAAGATGCCAGACAAGCATTCTTGAATTGGGAAAAATGCCATTTTATGGTAACAGAAGGAATTGTTCTTGGGCATAAAATTTCTGCTACTGGATTAGAAGTTGACCAGTCCAAAGTATCCATTATCAAGACTCTTGCACCACCTACCACAGTAAAAGGTAAGTTTCTTGGGAGCATCTTTGGATTTTTACGGAGATTCATCAAAGACTTTCAAAATAGCCAGACCACTATGCGAGATTCTTGGAAAAGGATCTGAGTTCCGATTTTGATGACTCACAGAAGGCTTTCGATGAAATCAAACGAACTGGTACAGGCACCTATAATGGCTGCACGGAATGGAATCGGGGATTGAAATAATGTGTGATGCAGTGATTTTGCTATGGGGTGTGTTGGGGCAAAGAAAGAGAAAGTATTCAAAGGCAGCATATACTATGCTAGTAAGACCTTGATGAGGCCTGAGAGAATTGCTCAACAGAAAAGGAGATGCTGGCCATAGTATTTGCTTGTGAAAAAATTTAAGACAATACATTTTAGGATCATGTGGTAATTCACAGCGATCAGCGACAATCAAATACTTGATGTCGAAAAGCTTGACGAATTGATAAGGTGAGTCTTCTTGTTGCGAGAGTTTGATTTGGAAATCAAAGATAAAAAAGGGATGTGACAGTGTGATGATGGCGCGATCCACTTGTCCAAGAGTGAAAGCGTGAAGAAGAAGAAAATGTGCGGGTTATGACTTCCCAGGATGAGCAATTATTCAAGGTTTCCTTACTGACCTCCATGGTATCTTGATATTGTGAATTATAAAACTGTGGAATAATGCCTTGAGGTAGCTATAACAGAAGAGAAACTTCAGGCGGCAGATATTATATTTGGGATGACCCACTATATTATTGAAGTCTTGACATGATAATAAGAAAGATGTGTCAGGAAGGTGAAGCAGAGGCAACATTTTAAATGAATGCCATGCATCACCATGGGGACATTTTACGGAGAAAAACATTTCGAAGATACTCCAATGGGTTTTATTGGCCACTCTCTTCGGAGATTGTGATGGGTAAAAATGTGTGATCGATGCCAAAAGGATTGAAATATCGTGAAATGAAATGCCCCTAAAAGGTATTATGGTGATACAAATTTTGATGTTTGGGAATATATTTTATGGGACCTTTCCCACCATCATTGGAAACATATACATACTACTAGCGATGGGTCGTCCCAAATGGGTGGAGCGTGCTTTGTCAGGAATGATGCTAATACGAGTTTTGAGTTTCTTGCGAAAAGAATATTTTGAGGCGGGTTTGGAACCGGAACCATCATTAGTGATGGGGAGCCCATTTACATAAACAAAATATTTGCAAAACTCATGGCCAGTATGGGATCAAGCATGTTATGAGCTTAGCCCTATCATCCCCAAATGGACAAGCGAAATTTCACCAGCAGGGGGAGATCAAAAGAAATACTTGAAAAGAGCTGTGAGCTCAGCGAAGTTGGTCTTCAAACTTGATGATGCACTTTGGGCTTCTGGTGCATACAAAACTCCCATTGGAATGTCCCGATGTAGAGTTGTTTTGGCAAACCATGTCATCTACCTCTTGAATTAGAATACAAGGCAATGTGGGCCCTTGAAGTTAAACTTTGATTTTAAGTGCAAGGAAGAAAGGTGCTCAACATGCGAGCTGGAAGAATTAAGAAGTAAACCTATGATAATGCTAGAATATACAAGAATGAAGACAAAGAAATGGCATGATCAGAGAAAATCACGAGGAAAGAAGAGTTGCGAGGGAGCAGTGCTACTTTTTAATTCTAGGCGAAGTTGTTTCGAGGAAATTAAAATCCAGCTGAGTGGACCATACCTGATGGTATCGAGTACTACATTTGGAGGCGATAACAGTCAAAGTCGATAATGGGGAAGAATTCAAGGTCAATGGACAAAGGTTAAAGCATTACTCTCGAGGAAGAGGAAAATTAAGAAGAACTCATTGGTTCTTGAGGAAAAGAAGAAAGGCCACCTGACGAGAAGTCGGTAGGACTCAAGCGGAGGCGGTGATGGAGGCAACCCATAGAAAATGCGAATTTTTAATTTTTCCATATGAATTTTAGTTAGAATTCGTGTTGATTTATTAGCAATTAATACAAGACTTCTTGGTTTGATGTAATCAGTGCATTGTATTGAGTTTAGTGACGAAGTAAAGAAAAAAAAGAGCAGCAGATGGACAACTTGACAACTCACGGGAAAGATACGAGGAAAAAGGAAGCATTCAGCACCTAATAAAATTTTATGAAAAGTGAATTGAATATATGAATGGTGTTGTGTGAAATTGATTTATGTGATCTTTGAAGATGTTAAGTGGCTAAAGAATGAAAAGCTCTTTGCACATTAGGCTTGAAAGATGAAGTCGCGACAAAGGGAGACTTCCTCGAAGGGAAGTTGTCGCGACATCATAGCTACTATTTGAAAATACTTGGTATCACAACCAAGGGATGACTTGTCCACAGGTTTGAAATGTCGCGACAAGAAATGTTATGTCGCGACATTGATCTGTTGGCAAATTTAAAGTTTGCCACAATTTTAAATAATGACATCTTACTGTGGCATTAAAGCCGCGACATGTGAAATTTAATGACATAATCATTAGAGCTCATAAATTTTGATTCAATTGCAACGATTGGTGAACTTTTTCCAACTTCCACTCCAGAACTAGACCGATCGTTCCTCACGCCTCGTTACAATACTGAAAAATACAGTTTGAAATCAACTGAGGCTTTCCTTCTTCTCAAATGGCGAACCCTGTTGACACACCTAACGAGAAAGAATACGAGGAGGAAGCGTTACAGCTTGTGTGAAGAAAGCCAACGGAAAAACGAATGAAGGAATATTCTTCGAAGCATCAGGAAGGTTAGATTCATGGAAAGGAAACACTAAAAGGGCAAGGAGAAAGTAGCAGAAGAGGAAATCGAAGATTTTGTGTCAGAAGAAACCTACTCGGCGGAGGAAACATTAATGGAAGGGTTTTGTAGCGAAGCGTTTAAAAAACCTATCACCCCTTCAAAGAAATGATTGAAAAAAGAGGATGAAACCCTCGTGCACATGAAAAGCGGGGATATCTCTGACGATAGTAAGGGAGTTCTCTCGAATCGGTAGCGGGAAGGGCCAATCAGATCGATCGGAGAATGGGTACCATATGGGCACAGACCGTCTAACCAGAGTCTATGATGCAGTTATAAGCCTGATATGCTGTAGAAAAATGAATTTAGAGTGAGTTGAAAAACCTGATGGGAGACCTAAGGCAAGAGAAAGGAGGACCAAAAAATCCTGAGCGAGCCTCGAGGAGGCCAGTATGGTTTATTTCTTAGCCTCTGTTTTGGTTCCTGACCGGTTTTTGACACGGTTGAAGAGCGAGGAAAGCGGTGATGTTATCTCAGCGGATTCACGAAGGGAGTGAGATCGACGCCAGGGCTGATAATGAAAATTCGATAATGAGGTACCCACGAAGCAGAAGAGGATTGATCCTCACCCGACAACGAGTTACAATCTTATGCTTGAAGGTGAGTTAGAGGAATTAGAGCGAGAAAAGTTCCTCATCCTGCTCTTATTGTGAGAGTGAGTAAAGGACGAAACCGAAGAAAAAGAGTCTTGATTAAAGACGGGAGAAGCTTCATGACAAGAGAAAAAGAAGTGAACCACGAAACTTCTCAGGATAGTCATAATTTCACATTTGCGAGACAGCGCAAGCGAGGATGTGAAGCGGTGGATTTCTCCTTCCCTTTAGCCAGTTCTCCCTCCCGTCTGAGAGCGAGAACATTCGAGGAAACGAGGGAGAAAGTTCTAGGGGGACACAAGAGAACAAGACAATCATGGAAATGCTCCTCTCTATGCAAAACAAGATGGAAGCAAGGGAAAAAGAGTGGAGGTTGCAACAAGAGTTCAGGGAAGAAGTTTATGAAAAGGAATTAAAAAGAAGAGATCAAGAATGGGGAAGAAGAATTACAGAGAAAAGAAAGAAAGGTTTGAATCGGAACTTCTGAGAGAAGAGAAGAAAGGTTTGAAAAATTTCAAAGAAGAGCAAGAAGAAGCCCGACGAGAAAAAAGAGAAGAGCGAATGAAAGGGATATTTAAGCGACAAGGGAAGATTTCAAGAAAGGAAATGGAAGAAAGAGATAGCAAACTTACTGCCGAAACTTCGAGGCTGATTCATGAGACATTCTATAACAATCGGTTTAGGCGCGATTCGGCTCTTAACCATCATGAAGGAGAAGAAAGAAAAACATGCCGCAAATGTGGGGCGATCGGATCAAAGTTAATTCTATACAAGGGATTTCGAGAAGAAAGGCCCCGGATGGCCAGAGACGAAGAATCGAAAGGGAAATTGGCTTCTGACCGAGTAGAATGGTTGGAAAACTTGAATCGATAAACAATAATCTCGAAATTTAAAATAATGACAGAGATGGAGAATACCGTAATTCATCTGGGAAGAGACAAGATCAGCGGAATGAGAAGGTGGACTACTCCAATCAAATCTTGCATTGAAGAAACAATGAGAAGAAGCCCAGAGAAAGGAAAGAATGAAATGAAATTTCCTCCATTCAGCTCATTTAAATTATGACTGGATCCCCCAAATATCTACTCCGACAAACAAGAAAAAAGAAATAGATCCATTCTTTAAGTTATAACAACCCTTTACTAACTTTCTCACCTCTATCTTGTGTTTTCTAAGTAATTTGCAAAGAAAATCGAAATAAAATAAAAATTTAGAGATTATGACCCTTAATTTTTTACTTTTGCATTTGATTGTTTTTGTAATATTTATGTTGCTTTGTTGAATGATTAGGAAATAAAAAATAGGAAATAGTTTGAATAAATTACAGAGTTCGACAACCCAATTGAATGAAAGCAGTTAGAGTAAAGATAAAATGAAATGAGGAAAATTGCGGGAATAAAGAATGAAAATGCATATAGTTTAATTGAAACACAAAGTGCGAAATTTACTTGCATTTAATGATAAGTCGAGTAGAAGAAGGTGATATATGAAGGAACAAAACATGATTTGAGTTTGTGGTGACAGTAAATCAAGGGTCTGTTGGATATCAATTAACTTAACTACTCATCGATAAAAATGAGTCGAATACTCACTTATAGTTAGTCACGAATTTGTTCAATCGATTCTAGAATTTGTTAGATTATTGATTGAGAGGCGAAATCCTGGAATCTATCTGGTGACAAGAAATGATGCGAGGCCATTCTTGGATGGTTTAGACCCATTCTAGCCATCCTTATTAATATCTTTGATGCATACACCTTAGTTCCATGAATTGAGCTAAAATGATGATTTTTTTCAAAAATAAACCAATGAAACCTTGACCCATCGAGAAATTCAATCCTTGATAAGAACCAATGATTACCGGGAATTCAGAAGGAAGAAGAATGAAGTTTGGGGGATCATATGTTTAGGAACTCAAAGGGAATGCAAAGAAAAGGATAAAGCGGAAAATGCAACGAGAAGAAGGCTTCTAGGGATAAGTTTTATCTTGTGGCCTAACTCTCTTGAATGAATTAAGTTAGGGTGTTTCAACTTTTCTGATGCCTAATGCCATGCGGTATGGGGCATACTAACCCCAGTTCGCTAAGGGTGTTAGAAAACTAAAGTTAAAACATAGCACTATCCCCCGAATATTAGCAAACTAGAGGAATTCCCGGTAGAGTACAGAGTGTGAAATGAGGCGTCGATTGAATTGGAAAAATCAAAGAGATGTCCCAAACATGAAGTTTAGGGAATTTTATTGAAAGCACATGAGAAGGAAGGGTAGAAAAGAAGGAAAATATTTAGGGTAATCTTAACCAAAAAAAAAATTTCCTTTCATCATTTACCATTGCCCAACCTATGATATAAGCCAAAGGAGCTGATTAGTCTTGGCAATCATGCATTGAGTGGAGATCGATATGAAAAACAAGCATGAATTTGGAAGAATGAAACAAGCAAAAGTGTGAAGAACTTTGGGAGTTAAATGACTCTGAGTGTAAAAAGTGAAAGAAAGCAATTCATTATTCAACTTAGGATCCAGCCAGTATATTGTTTGTAAAGCAATTTCAGCATTTTAGTTTTATGTAGCAAAAGTAAGATGACTTTGGAATTGAATTTGGAAGTTAAATGCGAAAATTTTGCATACCTTGAATTACTGAATTAAATTGAATACCACTTCCAAATAAAACGAGAAAGAAATGCAGCTTCTTGTTTGAGGACAAACAATTCTTTCTTTCTTTGCGAGGACAAGCAAAACTTTAAATTTGGGGAGTTTGATGAGCTTAAGTCATCTCTTTTTAGTCCATTTTTGTTTGATTTTCGGTTAAATTGAATAATTAATATCTGAATTATGAAGAAACTCACCAATTTGTCATTATGGTAGAATGGAAGAAAGAAAAAAAGCATTGAAAAATGCGAAATAAGTGGAATAAAATGTAGTGAATGGCCAGGCGAGAAATGGGCTTATTTGGTGATCATTGATGCGGTTAGTAGATGCACGATCCGGTTCTAGAGTTGCGTATCAAGAGATTGAAGAAAGCTGATGCGGTCGCGACAGAACCTGACGTGGCGGCGAGGAAGGAATGAAGTAAAAGGAATGATGTGACGAAGCTATTAGGTAGCGACATCAAAAACAGCCGGTCACGGTCTGTGGCATTAAGTGATATCGACAAGAAGGCGATATCGAGCACGAAACGGCGGTTATTACGATGAGACTTAATGCTGAAGTCGTGACATCAGAAGTCAACGAAGGCGAAACTATGAGGTTGATGTCGACATCGAGAACACCGTTGAAGCGGTACCGTCGTGATGGCGACAAAATGCGAAGTCGCGACATCGCGACCTTGATGGAAAGTGCGGAGACTTGAGCCCGTATGCGACAACATCGATGTGGCGACGCCGAGGAACAACCATTGAAAGCGCAAGGACTAGAATGGATGTCGCGACAAGGCCATGATGTCAGCGACATCCTGGCAATCAAGCGAAACACAACGAGGGCATAAGATTGGTGTCATTGACACGAGCGGTCGGTTGAAAGGATGCGAGAACTTTAAGTCAATGTCGCGACATGGTCGATGTCGCGACAAGAGAAACTGGTCTGGCGGAGCGATAACTTGGGCTGGCTGCTCAAATCACAATGATCACATTGGGTTTAGGGCCCCGAAACCATAAATGAAAGTACGGATCAGCGCCGTCGCGGGCGCGCCCGGAGGAGAGATCTGGTAGCTGAGCTTCACCCTGCTTTTCTTTTCTTTCTTTTCTTTTCTTTTATTTTCTTTTCGTCATTTTATTGATTGTTTCTCATTTTTTTCCTTTTTCGTTTTGTTTGTTTGAATCTTAATGTTATCGTCGGTGGTGAATCTTTGAAATCAATTTCTTTTCAAATTACTACACGGAGCGTATGGAATTTGAGACAAATTAAAGAGACAGATTATTTCCAGTTTCTATGATGTTCTATTGATCGGTGGAATCTTTGTAGTGTATTCAGTGAATTAAGAACTTCGACCCTCCCATTTAGAGAAACGTTTTAGTTAGAATTGATCTTTCCTGTAGTATTTTCCATAATTTTGTTCATTTCAGTTTATGAATTTACTTCAGATTATTGGGTTATTGATTTTGGATCTAAATATCAGTTTCCTATACCCGTTAAGAATTGCGTCATTACCCTGATTTCAAGGAAGTCCTCTGGGTGACCGCAGGGGGCAATCTGGGGTAGTCTAGTTCTTTGAAGGTATCTTGCATGTGGGGATCCTTTGTAGCTTTGCAAGTTCTTAGATAAATCACTCTTCTCACTTGAAGTCAGAAACGAGTTGAGCGACTTATCTATTTAACAATAGGAGATTTCACCTCGATTCGGATAGTAGAGGCCAATCCGTGTTAGCTGAGATCTAATCGGAAAAAGGTTGATCTATTATTTAGGAAGAGTAATTTGGAAGTTGTATATCCTTGCTTGTAGATAACTTGGAAGCTAAAATTAATGCAGTCCATAAAATGGGTATGAAGTATTGCGAAAAGAAAAATGATTCAGGAAGTTCTTGTTAGAAAGTAGTTATCTAAATCACAGCAATTCGAGAGAATGGAAAAGAATAGAAATGCCAAAAAATGTGGGTGTGGAAAATCCAGTACTTGCACACATTTGCCTTGGACCGGTGCTGAAGTGAGATAATCAAGAGAATTCAATCAATACTCACTCTAGGGAATTGATCGTTCCTCACAATTGTTTCTCTTTATGTGTCTTTATGATATTATTCATTATTCATTTCGTTATAGAACTTAGTTTTACTTTCATTCATTTTATTTCAGTTATTTCTAATTTTCATTTTCTTACGATTAGTTTATTCCTCAGCTTTTACGCTGAACACCGTTATCAACTGATGGTCCAAATAGTATGAATTTCGAGTAGTCCGGGTAGTTGATGAAAAATTCTTGAGATCTCTGTGGGATCGATATCTGGACTTAAATCCATTTTATTACTTGTCATTTACATTAAACTGCTGATGTATCTTGCGAAACCAAAATTGAAATGATAGATTATAGGAGATCCTTGGGTCTCAACAAGTTTTAGCAGCGAAGTTTCCAGGATTAGACAATGATCCTCCCAGTAATAACGACATATAAATTTGTAAAAAGTGTTTGTTGATAGTCAACGGCATGTCTATCTATCCCTCTTATTAGGATTCTAGCAGACAATCGTGTGTGCGTATTTCAATACATATCTCATGATATAAATAATTATGGTCATCCAGTAATCATATGTGATATGTACAATCATTTATTAGAATATTGCATTTTCATATCTCGTATATGCATGAATAAGTATGATTACCATGTAGGCTTTTATTTTTCATGATTTATGGACCCTAATATGGGCTCTAATTTTTATCATGCTATATATGGATGGATTCTTGACTCATTGGGCTTTCATAGGGTCTAAGAACACCATGAGATTCGAGACCCCGAAAAGTTACGAGTAGTCCAAAGTTGGAAGGTCACATGGCTGTGATCTAGCCAAGCTGACCTAACAGATTTCAGCAGGTTTATGTTCACCTACTGTCCTCCAATGGAATATTTATGGAATCTTGACTCAATGGGCTTTCCATATATTCTAAGAACACCCGAAACGGAGTCCGGACGAAGAAGTTATTACCTTTTGAAGTTGGAGAGTCGAGATCGGCGAGATGACTGGTGGCCCGACTTGTCTAACGAGCTGACCTATCTGGCGAGTTGACTGACCTAGCCTAGCCGGCCTGGCCTGGCCAGCCTGGCGAGCGCTGCATTAGCGGCGACTATTCAGGGTAAATGGATCGTAACGATCTGAGTTCGGTGAGAGTGTACAACGTCAAGTTGATGATGTGGACCCAGATTCTACTGAAGGACTCGCGCCCAGAATTCCCTTTGTGCTTACCCGAAAACCAGTTCTAGACCCAGCTGATAATGAATGTCAAAATAGGAAATTTTCTTGGTTCAAATTGCAGCAGGACCTTTCCCCAAAACACATATATAGGAGTCTTAGGCTCTTCTCAACTCAACCTATGAGAAATGAGTTTGGGAGTTCAATTGAAAGCCGTACACAAATGGGGTTCCCGAACCATGTATCTATACTTCCACATGCCAAAACTAGACAAATACCATACTCGATTCCGCACAAACATTAGACTTCCATACTAGAATCCATACTATAATCCATATAAACATAGACTTATACAAAACTTAACAAATTCCATACCTTTGATCTTCTTTTCTCCTTCCTTCTTCCCCTTTTCTCTCTTCTTCTTCTTAACTTCTCTTCTCTTCTCCTTCTCTTCTCTACCATATCCATTTTTGCTCTCTCTTTAAAAGACGAAATGAGATATTTTATTTTGATCTTATCGCTGACTGATCTTTATATCGCTTTTTATTTGCTTTAACTCTTTTGGGCATCCATTGACCATCCAGTCAAAGGAGAAATTTCCTCCCCTCTTTCCTTAATACTTGTCTCTTGCACAATTTTCTTCCCTTATTTCTATATTTGATTTTAATATCTTTCTTTTATTACTCTTTAGTCCCTCCAATTTCATTTTATTCTCAATTCAATTTATAAAAATCTACTGGCATATGAACTTATTAAATTATGACGCTTGGGTGCAATTAGTGAATTAATTTCGGGTTCTTGCTTTTTTTATCTTTATTTTATTCAAGAAAAATATACTTTTACTTTTATTATCACACTGCTTGTGTTTATAAAACTGTTATGTAGTATAATTTGGGGTGTTACATGCGTGAATAGTAGCTGCCGCGGCGTGGCACTCCGTTAATGGCGTGGCAAAGCTGTCGTGGTGTACAGGGGGTGCCATTTGGAACCCCGGTCTGCGCGGTCATCCACAACGGCGTGAACACGTTTTGTAGATTTTTTTCTCCAAAAATCACTCCAAATCTCGAAACAAATCATTAGGAATCGCTCCCGATAACATTCTAAAGTCATCCTAAATGACCATAAACGAACCGTGGATGGATTAGGTTTCTAACAAACATCATTTAAAGAAATCTAGGGTTTGGTTCTTACCTCAAATCCTTGCACTTGAAGCTTTGAGCCTTTTCCTTCGCTTCTTCAGGAGCAGACAAACTGAAGAGATTCACACAAATATCAATTATTTCCCAAAACCACAGCTTCTCTCTCTCTTCTTTTGCTCTGAATACGGTTTGTGCTCAAAATGAGCATTCTAAGACCACATTGGTCTTATTTACCTATTTAAGTGTAAAAGGCCATGTTTGGCCCCACACACAAATTCAATTTCTCATTTTCTCCTTTTGGTCTTCATTTAACTTTCATTTATCTATTTAATTCACTTTTGCATTTAAGCTTATTCTATTTTTGACCTTAGGTCCTCATTTCTAAATTTCTAAATTTGCCCTTTTTCACTTGGGTTTATCAGAGTTAAATATTTTCTGTTTAGCATATAATATTTAAATCATATGCTCTACATAACCATTCATTTTCACAATTTAACAATTTATCAGTTTTCTAGAAAAGCCCAGTGCGCTCAAATCCATACCGGAATATATAATAAGGTATTATAAAATTCTATGGTATTTTTGGGGCGTTACACCATGGGAGAAGAAAACATGACATGAGAGTCATGTGGTGTGGAAAGTGTCACCCCTGCGCATGTGTCCATGTGACACATGGCATATGGCTCACAAGGTGACACATGGCACATGATGGATGGACCATGTGAAGACATATTGCATGAGAGAGAGAGAAGAGAAAGAAGGAAAGTTCTCGAATCGAACGGAGAGGAAGGATAAAGGGAAAAAGATAGAGAAAAAAAAAAGAAAAGGAAAAAAGAAAAATACAAAAAGGAAATAAAAAAAAAATCGGTGAAGGAAATAAAAAAAAATTTGTGGAAAAGGAAAAAAAAGCAAAGGAGGAGAAAAAAAAAAGGGGGAATGACACTTCCCTTCGCGATCTCCATTGAGTCGTAGGTCGAAAGCGCGTCGAGGCAAGAACAAGATGGTCACGGCGAGAGGTACCGCGTGGGTGCTAAAGCTGGGTTTAGTTGCTTTCCAAAGAGTAAGGGTTTCTCCTACACTTGTTATTTCCTTGCCTAGTGGTCATGTGAGGTCATTTTGGTTCGGCTTTAATCTTGGGGATGTGTTTATTGACAGTGAGCCGAATCAAGTATTTGAGGGGCGAAGTCTGGACCTCTTGGCCTACCGTGTGTAGCCTTGGTTATAATGGGCGTGGCTGAGCATCCACGTGCCAGTTTGTTGTGATTTGGGCTGGTGAGTGTTGGCTGTGGGTGTAGTGCTTGGTTTTGGAGTCTGAACAATTTTCGTACACCACG
Source organism: Tetrastigma voinierianum (assembly GCA_016808115.1). Taxonomy (NCBI): domain Eukaryota; kingdom Viridiplantae; phylum Streptophyta; class Magnoliopsida; order Vitales; family Vitaceae; genus Tetrastigma; species Tetrastigma voinierianum. Next base: position 235,163 of record JAEQBH010004434.1, on the reverse strand, counting down.
AGAATCAACGACCGACTGGACGGCTATAACTTTCATCAAACTCCGATTCTTAGTTTAGACTCTATGAAAAGCTCTTGAGTCTAATTTAACCTCTGCCATTGAATAGCATTTTGTGCTCACAGTTTTGGGTGTTTTCTGCTCTTTTCAAAGAGTTATGTGTATTGTTGTGGGCATTGTTTATACCATAATTGGTAAAGGATACTAATTTATATTTGCATATATGATTGATGCTTGGTGTGATGTATGCTTGTAGTGCATGAAGAATGAATCACATGTTGATTGTATGGAAGCATGTTGAAATATGTGTGATAAGCATATTGAATTGAATGGATGTAAATTATATGTATTAAATATGATTATCCATGATACTTGGCATGAAGTATGATTTTGAATTGTTGCATGTGGCATTCAGCGTGCGTATAGCATGAGATACGCTGCAATGGCATTGCATTAACGTTTATGCGGGACATCGCATGACATGGGTGTGAAGTGCATAGTGAGATCAACACTTTGTTTTGTGTTCGATGGTATGTCGTGAGTACATGGTAGATCGACCTTGTGTTTGGTGTTGATGGTGGGCTGGTAAAATGGGACAACATCAAAATGAGTCTCCACGATTACGCATAAAAGAAAAAAATGAAAAATACGACATGGTATTGGGTATGGCAAGTAGGATAGATACCCCTCGGGTGAAAAACCCGGTATTCGCCAGTTGAACATATGTATCCAGCGATGAAAGACTGCGAGGTAATGGGAAGGCATCAAAACCTACGATGAGACGAGTCGCTACCCACAAAAACACGGGACTTGGTAAAAACAAGTGAATAAGCGGAGTTTGTCCAATGGATTTTTGATTTATAAAACAAAAAGCATTTTGGAAAATGATCATTGATGGAACATAAATGATGGTTTGCGTTAATATATCATGTGTGAGGGAGTCGGTGAGGACTTTGGACATGGACAGGGTGAGTCACATTCCCATCCATGGCATGTAGACATTTGAGTATGATTGTGTATGTTTTTACTTGAATGTGTGAAATGGCATTGCATGTGAACTTAGGTGGGGAGTAGCCCTTGAAATTATTCTCATAACATTTGTTCACCTGATGGTAGGACCGCTATTTCATGTAACACCCAATTATACCACGACAGTTTTATAACATGTTTAGGGGTATAATAAAAGAAATAATGTATATTTTTCAAAATAAATGATAACACTACAAAAATAAAATAAGCAAAACCTGGAATTAATACAAAAGTCAAGAGTAAATTGATAAATTGCCATTAAGGACAAGCGACATAAGAAAAAAAGATTGTATGTTAAAGTAGCAAAATTGAATAAGTTAGGAGAATGGAAAATAGATGAGTAAGGGAGGATGTCAAATAGCAAGCTGGAATTTGATATCAAAAATGGATACGACCAAACATGGCCTTATCTTAAGACCCAAAATATCCCATTTTGGTAGGGCTTTTACGTTGAGGAAAAGAGAAGAGGAGAAGGAGAGAGAGAAAGAGGAAGGAGGAGCAGAGGAAAGAGAGAGGGAGAAGAGGGGGTCAGGAGAAAAATGTCAGTATGGATATCTAAAGAATTTTGATATGAATTTGTATATGGAATTTTGTATGGATACTTGTTTGGAGGTTTGGAATACCTCATTTTGTGTAGAATCCTTGTTTGTTTTGGTTGTGGTATGATGGAGGAAAAATTGTATAGAAAATGTTGGGTTTTGAGGAGATGTTGTCCCTTTTTTAAACCCATGTTTTTTGTTTGTCATAACTTGGTCATCACTTATCAAGCCAGTGATTTATAATTATAGGTAAATTAGACATCTAGAAGAACAAATATCTCTGAAATAGGTGTCTCCAAATTTTGACCCTAGTGTGCTTAGAAAATTCGTCAAAGTGAGGCTCTGTTTCGGGTCAATTCTGATAAAGTTTTGGGTTTTGGAACAATTTTGGTATTTATGCCATAAGTTCGTTTCCTATATCAAATTAAGTGATTGAAATTTATGGGTAAAAAATATGCTTCTAGGAGAACAAATCTCCTGAAACGTAAATGTATCAAATTTGGACCACAATTAGACGAAAATTTCATCAAAGTGAGAAGCTTTGTTTCGTGTCAGTGCAGTTCAGTAGATACGGGTTTTTGGGTTTGAGCAGTTTTGGTATTTAGGTCATAAGTTGAGTTTATCATCCATATTTGAGTTATTCAAATTTATGGGTAAAATAGATTTCTAGGAAAACAAATCTCCCTGAAATAAGTGTATCCAAATTTGGACTCCATTAGACCTAGAAAATTCGTCAAAATAAGGTAACAATTTGGTCCCTAAAATCTATCTCAAAATAGTCCCCTGAATTGGAGTAATTTCGGTTGTTTAAATCATAACTTGAGTTATACTCATCCAAATGAGATGATTCAAATTTTTGTACAAACTAGACATTTGGGAGAACAACTTTAATGAAGAAAGTATGGTCAAATTAACATAACAATGTTTCTAGGAGGCATGATATGGACACAATTTGATTCTATTCCTGGAAATTGTCTAGGAGCAGTTCGGAATGTTTAGACTACATCTCCCAAATTGAAGAGTCCAAATGACATTATTTGTGAACCATAAGAAACTTAAAACATAGGGATATATTGAGTTAGAAGATCACTTTCTCAAGCGACGCCTCTCAGGCTTAGGGAGTAGTTGACTTCTGTCTGACCAGCGAAAAACTAGAGTTGAATGTTGGGCAACCCGACATGACTCACGAAAATCGGGCGGAATGCTCCTTATACGAGCTCTGCAAGAGCTCCACCTGTCCCAATCATCAACATCATCAAAGATAATATGAGTAAAAAGGGCCACTTGGGCCCATAAAACAATACTCATAAACATACCAACTATATACCATAGTTACAAGAGTTAAAATTTTACTCTTATACAACATATATTAAATTCTGATTCTAACCATGTAATACATCCACATAAAACCAAAGCCACAACCCGACTTTTCTTCTAAAAGCGGCCTCTTTGATAGTCGTCTACTAGTTAAGCTCCCACGTACACAGTAATATAATTCCCTCGACAGGGTGAAGCTAATGCCCGATAGTGGAATCTGCTAAGTGAGTTTACTCTCCACCCCTAAGATTAATATGCAATGGTCTCCAATGAAACACACATTCAAACGTCATTGATCTCTTGAATGTCTGCATGACAACTCAACACCGAGTCCTCACCGACTCCCTCACTTGCCTCGCCATGTATGAAAACAAATATATTTGTTTTTATTTGTGGTTAACCCTCCGATATAGTAGTGGATCAGGCTCGATGATCTTTAGTGAACAACCCTCCGATGTATCATTAGGCCGACTCCGACGATTGATATTTTATATGAACTACCCTCCGATATTGTAATGGACACACTCCGATAATTATTATTGATAGTCTGACCCTCCCGAAACCACTCTCTCGATAAACCACCTCAATGCACTCACTCCTATCGTTCTAGGGTGCTTGATTATATGGAATTTTTATGATGTCGAATTCCAATACAATTTATATAACACATGCAAATATATATAACATAATATACATTTACATAATTTAATCACACAAGCATGTTATGCAATTTCACAATCCATTATACCAAAAATTAGCTCACGTGGGATAATTAACAACCACGAGCAATTCGATTTGAATTACTCAACCAAACACATTTATCTCTGAAATTTATTTAGTGAACACTAGTACATGAGCAGTGAAACCCTCCGGGTTACTTTTCGATAATCACCAAACATCAGTTTCGCCGTGAACCCAAATTCATAGCTATTTCGGCCTCATACACATCTGTCAAATTTATTTCATAATTTATGAAATAGCCATCCAAAACAGCTTTATCACGATCCGCAGGTATGCAGATAGGCTTAATGAATTAAAACAATTCGGTTCCCGAATTTGGATGATCAAACAACCGTGCAAGGCCTCGAAACCAACGAAACATCATAAAACACTTAAACAAAGTGTAAAATTCAAAGTGGATAAAACCCCTACCTCGCGGAGTTTGTGAAACTCGCTAAAACCCGAGCCACGCGTGAGCCTCGCCGCGTAAGCAGATTTCTTTTCTTGTCAGAAGGAATTCCGACGGTCGGATCGCCCGAAAATCTTGAGAGAGAAGCCACACTCTCTCTCACTACGAAATGAAAAATCAAACTTCTGTAGTTTCTCTCCCTCTTCCTCACGTTTTTCTCCATTTTCAATTTGAAGAGGATGACATACTATTTCGTCTTTATTATCATTTAATTATTCACCTATTTTTATTCAAATCTTGGATTTCCGATATTTAGCGTTATCTCGGCCGTCCATTTCCATCGTCTCTCTCATGCAACATGTGTCACATGAGTACATGTTATGTGTGACTTTGTCGCAGCATTCGTTTTATGGCACCGAACTCGATCTTACTCAGCGTGCAATTTCGACAATCTCGAATTCGACGAGAAATTCTACGTGTTAGCTGATTTCATGGGGCGATTCAGCGGTGAAATCTGTTTCGTATAAGTCCCCAGAAAAATTTCAGTTTTGACCCGATACGATTTTCATTTTTCCATCGTGGAAATTTGGTCTTGTTCTCCCTCCTTAAAAGGAATTGCGTTTGAGAATTTTGGGCCAATCCATGATCTGCGTGTATCTGGCGTGCACTCTACCATGCATGTAAACTAGTCATTAAAAATTTAAGCTAACTAAACCATGGCACCTTCATCCTAAACAAGAAGGGATAGGTGGCCACGCTCGTGTCATCGCGCTTTCACGTTGACTCATCCACTCCATAGTGCCGCCATAGCACCCTCTTCTTCGCGGTCTTCGCGTCATAAAACACTAAAATGCGGCCCCATCCAAAATGCTGCGGTCCGCCTCGAAGGTCCCGTGGTGTAAACCTCGTCTGTCCCCGATCACCATGTTTGGATGCGGAGTATACTTAGGAACATGGAGATGTGAAATCTATCGTGGACACGACATCTTCGGTAAGTGCGTAACCGGTCGCTTCTGATGCCTACCCTATCGAGTATCTCAAATGGCCCAATGAACTTGATAACTCGCGCTTGTCGGGCGGCCACTCCCTACTTAGGCATCACCTTGAAAGGCGTGATCGCGACCTCGGAACTCTAAGGGTCGGCGTCGCACATCGGCATAATATTGCAGGCTGCGGCGTGAGAAAACGTTGTCGTATCAGCTCACCTTCTCGGAGGTGTCTCTAATCGAATCGAGGACCGGTGATGGAGCTCTCCACTGGAGTCCAGTATAGCATTTGACTTGCATGGCCTCTATGCAATGCCTCAATATAGTCTTAGTCCCGAATCTCCTTTGATAAATGTTGTTTAAGGGCAAATGCTCCTCCCAACTACCCTTATGATCCAGGACACATGCTCGTAGCATGTCCTCCCAACACACAGTATGGTCCTCTCATGCCGACCATGCAATGCGAGGGTGGAAAGTTGTACTCATCGTCGGTAGTGTGCCCACTTGGCCTTTTGGAAACTCTTCCAAAGGGTGCATCATCACCCTCGGGTCCCTGCTCCGTACTATGAATCTTTGGTACTCCATGTAGCGGACTATCTCGAATGTACAACCCGGCGGGAATCTCTCCAATGTGAAGGTCATCTTACGGCTAGAAAATGTGTCGACTTCGTGAGGCGGTCCACTATCACCCATACCGCATCATGTCTCTGCGGTGTTCGTGGCCAGTGGGTCGCGAAATCATCGTGACATGTCCCAGCTTCCCGCTCGGCCTCCAGTGGCGATAGCCTGGCGGCCACGGTGCTTAGCCTTAACTGTGACCGTGAGACATCGTGAGCAAGAGTCCCATATACCTTTGTCGCTCGGTGGTGCGGCAGCCAGATCTGGTACATCTTCGTGCCACGGATGCAGCGAATGGGCGGTTAAGCTCTACGAATCTCCTTTCTCAAATCGATCAGATGGGGAACCTTGCATCTCCTGCGAAGACTACCATGCGAGTGGAGCGGTCGACCCTCGTCAGCTATACTTTGACCTTGGGTCCACTGATGGACACTATCTCCTGCATACTGGGACTGGATCACTGCTGATAGAGCGGTGTAGCCCTTAAAACTCCCCCGATGTACCACCGTGCACCGCTTTCGGCGCCTTGTAATCTAAAGCGTTCCACCGGTGATTTCGATCCTCAGCCAACTCAGGAAGCTATACTGTGATACTCCCCGTGACTTCCCACTTACCGCATCAGCCACCATATTTGCCTTACCAGGATGGTAATACAAAGTGAAGTCATAATCCTCTAGGAACTCCATCCATCTACGTTGCCTCATATTGAGGTCCCGCTGCGTGAAGATATACTTCAGACTTTTATGGTCTGAGTACACCTCGAACTCCTCGCCATATAAGTAGTGGCGCCAAATCTTCAAGGCGAAGACTACGACCGCCAACTCCATGTCATGTGTGGGGTAATTCTGCTCATGATTCTTCAATGGCCAACCGTAAGCTCTACTCTGGATGCATCGAAGACACATCCCGGTCAGGCCCTCGGTATCACAATACCTTTGTATGCCCATGTCCCACAATAAAGGGACTATCAAGATAGGCCCCAGTAAGTCTCCTCTTCAACTCTGGAATGCCTCTCATCGATCATCCCGATCAAACTTGAACTCCTTAAATTCGATCTCGTCGTAAGTCTTTGCTATCAGGAGAAATCCTCGATGAATCTCGTGTAATATCCGGCCCGATCAGTTGTGTATCTCGAAGGCGACTTGACACCGACCTTCTATGGGTCAGCGGCACGCGATGCACTAACACCGCGTGTCCCAAATCTCACCTCGGTAAGCAAACTCGCACTTACTAAACTTGGCGTACGATTGATGGTGTCTCTCAACCAGTTTGTAACGCGATCCTCAAGTGATACTCATGCTCCCACTCGATTGGGAGTAGATCAAATATCATCCGAACTTCTGACAAAGCGATCTATAGATAGGAGTTGGAACACCCTATGCATGAGATCTATGAATGTTGTTGGCACATTCGTCAATCCAAAGGGCATCATTATAAACTCAAAGTGCCCATGCTCCGCGTCTATTATTTGTCTTAAGGATATCTATCTCCACTAACCCTCGGTGATGGTAGCAGGTGCGAAAGTCACATCTTGGAGTAGACTCGCTCTCTCAATGACCAAACAAATCGTCAATCCTCATTAATGGGTACGATTAACGACCATAACCACGTTCAGCTGTACGTAGTCGATACCTGATCGAAGGTCTTGTCCTTCAGCCGCCAAATAGAGCAGAGATGCCCGTGGTGAAGTGCTGGTGCAATATGAACCCCTTGTTGGTAGCTCCACGTGGCCCGGACTGCGAGTTCACCGCAACTGTTTGGTGCCGTCCTATACGGAGTCATGAGATGGTGAAGTACCAGGGTGTAACTTCGATATCGAAGTCTACAACCCTCGTGGGTAGTCCAAGGTAGCTCATCTGGAAAAACATCCACATGCTAGCACCTTTACTTTCGGTAGGTAAGTGGTCTCTCCTCGTCCTCTAGGGTGGGCTTGCTATTGACCCATGCTTGTCCCTAACACCTAGACTCATTATCTCTTTATGCGAGACAAAATATCATGTATCCCCTGAAATACCACGATGCAGTCTTGCGTGTAACGACCTTATAGTTGTCGGCCAATCCATGCTAGGATGACATTGAACTGACATGTCCATGATCCTCGGAGTCCTTTGTGAGTAGAGTCGAATCTCAACTACATAACATCGACATATCATCCCTATTCTCGCCTAATCCTAGGGAGAACTCACATCTGGAAATCTTTAAGGTCTCGACCTCACAAGCGACTCTATTACAACTTATCTGTGATGAATGAATACGACGCACCATAATCAAATAACACTCTTGCCCATAGGCGAGATAGCAAAAACGTACCTGTATAAGCGGGCGATCGGCCCGACTCGGCTGCGATTGTGATAAGTAGACACGCCCTGAACCTGATGTCCACACTGTGGGCCTCGTCCTCTGCCTCACCCGTACTGCGCCTCGGGCACACTTTTGTGAAAGCGGGGAGGTGCCGTGTAGCTCCTACTGCGACGGCTCCTCGGCTTGTACGGGGCTGTGGAGGAGAACATCTTGTATCCTCTCTGTCCACTACCTGCGGCCCCGGGGCCCACATCTTTGTCCCAAAACCACAGGATCCACGTCTCTGGGGCAATCCTCCCTCGGTATTGTGCGGCTGTGGCAATGGTAGCACACCATTTGTCTAGTCTGACTGGCAACTCTCATCTGTCCTTGGCCCGGATGGCCGCAACTCTGGAACCCTCGTGAACTAGAATCTCTCTGCTTCTTTCCTGAACTAGAAGAAGACTGACTCTCCTTCCTCTTGCTACTAACACCCGCATCCCGAGTGCTCCGAGCATCCTCTATCTCTCTCTCTATGGTCGGGGTTGATGTCCTAACCATGGAGTCCGTATCCACGTAGGTGATCCTACCGATCTGGCCGAATGAATGACTTGACCCGTTCTCCGTCACAACCTTGTGGCCGTATGCGTAGCCACATAATCAACAAATCCGAGCTGGCTGCGTGAACCACAACCACATAATCCATCCCAGTCATCGCCCCCTGCTTCACCTCTAGGAACTCCTGAGCCTTCGCATGCCTCACCACGTTATGCGGAAGGTAACACCCGTGAGCGGCTCTGAAACTACACCCTTGTCATAGCCTACAGGTCTCTGGGGTCCTTGCCCTTTTCCACCATACTTGGGCCTCACCCTCTGGTGAGCCTTAACCTTTGATCTGGTCGCGTCGAGGTAATCTCCATGGCCTCTGGCATCGCTTTCGATCTGCATGAACCAATTATGCGCCACCATCGGATCTCCTCCCTACGTAAATGTCGGAGATGATGCATGCAAACCTTTGGAGGTTGCAGGACCTCACGACTACTTGCTACACACTAGCGTGCGATAGTAGCGTACTGAAATAATGCGCGCTGCGTCTCATGTGCGCTCACATTGCACCTGAATAATATAATTCCTCGATAGGGTGAGCTAATGCCAGTAGTGGAATCTGCAAATGGGATTTACTCTCCACTAGTGCATATCTTGTCTCCAGTAAACACGCATTAGTAAATGTGATTCTACTTGAATGTCTACCTGTACACTCATACCCCGAGTTCTCACCGACTCCCTCACTTGCCTAAGCCATAGCAGAAACCTTATTTTAAAACAAAGATATTTGTTTTATTTATTAGACAACCTCAGAGAATATAAGTAGTGGATGGAAACTTGATGATCTTTTTTAGTGGACAACCTCCAGTCTCGCTATATAGATTAGTAATTTCAGACGTTGATATTTTATATGGACTACCTCCGATATTGTAATGGACACACTCCGATAGTGTATTATTAGTCAACCTCGAAACCACTCTCAATAAACCACCTCATGCACTCACTCCTATCGTTCTAGGGTGTCCCAGTGCATATGAAATGCATGATGCCAATTCCAATACAATTTATATAACACATGCAAATATATATAACATAATATACATTTACATAATTTAATCACACAAGCATGTTATGCAATTTCACAATCCATTACGCAAGAATTGGCTCACGTGGGCTGTTAACAACCCCTGAGCAATTCGATTTAGTTATAAACCAACACATTTATCTCCTGGAGGTATTTAGTGAACATTCAACGTGAGCGGTGAAACCACAGGGTTACTTTCACGACCCGATCACTAAACATAGTTTCACTTCGTGAACTGAGATTCATAGCTATTTCCAATGACCTCATACATCATAAGACAATTTATTTCATAATTTGTAAAATAACCATCCCAAACAACCCTATCCTGATCCTGGGTTTGTGAAATGAGCTTCATGAATAAAACAATTAGTTTCCCGAGATTTGCAGGTGATCAAGCGATCGTGCAAGGCCTCGAACCAACGAAACATCATAAAACATAAACAAGTGTAAAATTCAAGTAGGATAAAACCCCCTACTCACGAGGTTTGTTGAAAGCTCAGCAAAGCGAACCGCACGTAGGCCTCTGCGTAGAGCAACCTTCATGCTTGTCGAAGAATTCCCCTGCAGGTCGGATGGCAGGAAATCTAGAGATAAGTCACACTCTCTCTCACTAGAAAATGAAAAATCAAGCTTCTATAAGTTTCTCTCCCTCTTCCTCACGTTTTCCCCCCTTTTCAATTTGAAGAGGATGATACTATACACTATTTCGTCTTATTATCATTTAACTATTCACCTAATGCCTTCAATTCTTAGATTTCAGACATTTGGCGCTATCTAAACCATCCAGTTTGCATCATCTCTACACTCATACAATATGTGTCACATGAGTACATGTTATGTGTGAATTTTGTGCAACACACATTTCGTTTCTGACACCCGGCTTCGATGCCTTGAAGCGTATAATTTCGGCGATCTCGGGAGTGACGAAATTCGACGTGTTAGCTAGATTTCGCGAGACAATTCCAACGGTGAAATCAGTTTCGTCATCCAAGATCTAGAAAAATTTCGGTTTTTGACCGAAATTACGATTTTACCATTTTTCCATAAATTGGAAATTTCTCGGGTCTTACACAAACAATCTCGTTTACAAGGTCAAAATTGTTGTTGATGGACGTAATGTTTGTCTCGAATTGTTCGAGGCGTAGTGGTTATGGAAATTGAAATTATATAAAGGTTTTATAAATGTATTGCTATATGAAATAATGCATCGTAGTAAGTTGATCATGATAATATGTGTTATGAAAGCTAAAGAGAATACACATATAATTTTATTATATGAAAAGTCTTGCATTGAATGATTATAAAGATTATTTGATAATGAATATCTCATAAGTATACATGATATCGATAGTAATTCGTAATATGAGATATCTTTTTTTGATACCTAAAAGATTGCTAAGAAAACATAATAAAACTGATTGTCTACTTATAACTGGGTAGTTGGATAGGTAGGCATGCTTATAGAGATACAGTTGCTACGACATACAGTTTACAAATATCGAGGCACCGTTTGGGTCGATGACATAGATATTGTTTGGATCATTATAGCGGCCGGATTTGTGTCATCTGGGGATAGAAATCATTTGTATATAGTACAATGATAGTACCTTCGAATTTTTATACAATTCTTTCGTATCCACTTCTAAGGTATTTGCGGGCATGAAACATAAAAGCAAATGACAGAATATGCAAATGGTTGAATATAGGTAAATGTCATTATATGACATGATATGAGAAGCGTAACACTGCATGTGATGACAAATATCTTGTATGAAACGAGAAAGCGAAATGTATATGAGCGATAATAAGTAAATATGAAGTATGTATAGCGTGTGTAAATTACATGTGAATATGCATAAGCATGGTATAAGTATATGATGTGTTACATGTACATATGCATGTCTAAATGTGATGATCCTTATTGGGGGTGGAATCCATGATATTTATTCCCCTTTAAGCTATAAGCTCATTACGGTGTTTGAATCAGTGGTACATCAGAAGAAGAACTAGCCAGACAATGTGACGTAAGATCAACACAGCCATAGATGTCCATATTTGAGGCTCATGATATTTTGTTGTTTTATAAACCAATACAAAAGTTTTTATATGTTGAACACTCTCATTTATAGAGTTTGAATATATTTTGTAATCCGCTGCTATAGAATATATTTCAAGTTAAATGTTTAACATGATATGAATGAACAAGTTTATAGTTAAAAAAAAAAAAGGCACCCTAGCTTGACACCGAGTGCCGAGTTGGGGGCGTCATATTTCAGGTGCAAGAGGTACACCGAAGGACGGCGCTCTTTCGAGGCCGTGATTTTGAAGGAAGCCAAGATGTGATTTTGATAAATATTTTTGTAAACTATATTAGAACAAGATAGTTTTAATATATGTTCTGTATAAGAGTGTTGTAATAAACTTTGATTGACTATTATGATATAGTTGTATATTGTGGATATAGGCAGGATGGACCTTTGTGTGGTCATTACTATAATTGAGACCTGGATGGAATTAAATGGATATATTGTTATACGGGTTGTATATTGGGTGAGGCTCACCGAACAAAGGGGCTACGCGATTTTAATGAAAATATGGATCTAATAAATGGGACTGTGTGGTATCGAGTTGCAGAAATCACAAGAGTGCAGCAGGGTTGACGAGGTTGTCGGGAACCTGGGTTTTGGGGCATCACAGTCGCTTGCTCGTAGAAGTAGACTCAGTGGACCCGCTATTACGCCCGGCTGATGGTGGAAGTCTCCTCTTGACCTCTCATCATTCTACAGACAAACAAAGAACAAGGATCAAGTCGAGGATCTCTTGGCAAAACAATAAGCAGAACCAAAACCTTAGACTGAGGAGCTTCCCAAAAACTATCATGACGCACCCAGGAATGGATATCCAATATCAAAGCAGCGAGAATAGGTACATCCCAAAACACGGCGTCTGGTTGTGCGAGAAGCCTATAGCGATTGAAAATTCGTACAAACAAAATCAAGCAAAAAACTACAGGAGATTGAAAATGGTCTGAAATCTTCAGCGGCTCCTTCACCAAAATCTTCAGGAGGATAGTAAACGCTCAAAGGATTCTTAGGAAAAAAGTTTCTGAATAATGACAAAAAAAGTAATGCATGCAACCCTATCCCCATATAGGGCAAGGCGTGAACAGGTGCATTAAATGCACTGACAAGTCGTACATGATATCGGGCGTGCGCCTCTTCTCCCATGCATAATCATCCTGTGGTTTTGTCTTCCAGGTACATCAACATACTCCCTTTGGATCTATAAGTAGTGAGCAGCTTTATGGGCCTAGGTCCACTGAATCTTGAGGCCCACAATTTGCCTTTAGGATGGCAGGCCCACTAGCCATCTGGAATACTGAAAATGCATTCTGTCAATGAGGCTTCTCAAAAACCATGCTCAAGACAACTTCTCCACTAACCTGGCATACCTAGACGAAATGAAAGTTAAATTTCTGAGTATACAACTAAGTCTTATTAAAATGCGTATGGGCATCGTGGTTACACAAAACAGCAGTCCAAACAACCATCGAGTAGTTTTTATGTGACAAAAATACTGACAACCATGATAGACACAGTACAAACTAATCCCCAAGCGACCCTACCAGTGCAGTTAACAAAAAAAGGAAAAAGTCGAAAAAAATAAGAGATTGAAGCACTTTGCTTGAAGGCTCTCCTTATCTCAGCCTTGCATGGTGTCACCTCGAAGGGCGCCCGGCATAAGGGGGCACCTAGCCCTAGCCGCGAGAACTTTCCCGAAAGTAAGGCAATAGCATGATCCCGGATCCTTGTCCATGGCCTCAGACGGATGCATGCAAGGCACGGTGAGCTCTAAGCGAGTCGTTGGCATGGATTGGAAGCTGCATCTAGGACACTAATAGGTTGACACAACGCAATCTTCAAACATGATATCCATTGACGGATGAATGTAGAAACTTACAGCTCCCTCCCTGCTTCTCCTACTTGGCGACCTATGAACCTGTGGTGGGGGCGAAATCAAGATAGAAAGAGGCTTTGCAGGCGACGAGAATCCATTGGCAAACTATAGACCCGAAGGATCTTATACGCTGGATGGAACCTCGAAGTGCATTGAATGCATCATTGAGACACCACATTTCATTGGCACATTGGAACATACGCGCATTAATAATCTGATTCTACTTGCGGTATCGAAGCGCGATGTTTTCCCGACCATGGCGTAATCACCTCTAGTCCAAAGAAAAGGGAACTGTGAGTACCGTATTGGCATTTATTTAAACACACTACTCAATCGGCCTAGCGCCCTTGCTGGACCTCCTGCTGGCTTTGCCACATGGCGGTCAAGGCGGCCGACTATATTAAAACCATGCGGGAACTAACCAGACGATGAAATCCGATATCCTGTCTGAGGTCCCAAGTCTCCCAGTCAGTCGTCCTACCACACACCGGAGGATTGTAAAAAATAAACATGTTAAGGAGGAAATAACGCATAGGATATTTATTTCCGGATCTCCCAATATCTCAATCTGATACGTCTCAAAAACGTTAATCCTTAATAAGTGAGAATTGATCTTTGATAAGGAAAGATAAATTTTATCACCAAGACCACGAGATTATATTCCCAAAAAATTAGGGGGAATTGGTCTTTGGTAAGGAAAAAGTGGTTTTATCGCTAAAATCATGAGATTATCTTTCCAAAAATTAAGGAGAAATTTGAGTATAAACCAGAGGCTCCCCATGAGGGAAAGTTACTAAATCCTAACTGTCAAACTTCCTTCTCATTCTTCTCCATCCTTTGCTAGCAATATCAGAGGCGATTGGCACACCGCCATCGGACCCCCTTTTTTTTGCAAGTTTACATTGCGCCACTTATGCTTCGGAGATCAAACGATCCAAGTAATTACATTTATTATGCTATTAACATCTGATTGGGTTTAAAATAATAGGCGCGCAGGCCCAGAACACAAGCGAATGTCGAAGCAGAGGAGGTGCAGGAACATGCCTAGGTACAATTACTGGGCCATGATGATGTCCCCCGAACATAGGCCCCAGCGGAAATCAATTCACGCTTCAAGAGTGGTAATATAATCGGCCAAATGATCCATATTAAAGGAAAAATACCCACTTTCCCAGAAATAAATCTCTGGCTTGATTAGGAAGTAGGATATTTCTAATAATTGCTTTCATCAATTATCCCTTATTAATCGGTTAACGATAAGGAAGAAAATCCCTCGCAATGGAGAAATATCGTATCATCATCCGACAAGGAAAGCTATCATTAGTATCATCATCAGTAGGAAAGTTATCATGATCACCGTTATAAATATCGGGCCACCCCCATCGGTGAAGATGCGCGCAAAATTCATTCCCTAAACGGTTGATCTTCTCTTCCCCAGAAAGAACTGACTTAGGCATCGGAGAGGAACGAGGGGCGATCCCCTTTGATCCTTTTGTTTCTTATTTTGCGGAGAGACATTGTCCCCAGAATCGGAAGGGCCAGGCCCAGCAATTCCAACAAGCACCGGCCCTGTTTCGGTTGAAAAAGCATTATCAGTTTGGCGCCGTCTGTGGGATTGACAGTTCCTTTACAAATAAAGCTGATCTCTCAATGACTAATGGTATTAACTCAGAACACAAGCAGGAGCCATGCCAATCCCCAAAGGATCTGGGCCAGCGAGTAACGTAGATGGCCGACCTCCAGGAGGCTGCTTAAACTCTACGCCAATACCCATGGCGAGGATGGAGAACAAAGTCTCACCAACCAGCGTTTGCTATGAGAGTTGGAGCAGCTCACCGGAGCAAATACAACGCCTAGAAGGTATAACAGCCCCGAGGCGAATGACCCGGTTGAGAGCATAACTGACTCGTGGCGAATAGCCTAGAGCCCATTGGCTCGGTTCAAAAGGCGCAACAGCCCGAGCCAAGCAGAAGCAGTTTTGAGCTTGGCCGCCCAAAACTGTGACCCAGGAGCCAAGCGGCTCGGTTTTCAAAGCAAGCGCTCAAAAGAGGCCTGTGGCTGAGGCCAGTGGCTCGGTTTTCTGCTTAAGTGCTCAAGGCACAATAGCCCGGGAAAACCTGACAGCCCGAGGCGAATAAGCTTTCAGTTTAAAACATAGCATTTCGGGAAACGTGTCGCCCGAGAGCCAGTGGCTGGTTAAAGGCGCAGCGTGGCGAGGCAGCGACTCATTTTGAGCTGATCGCCCAGGCACAACGGCCCGAGCGACAACTCGGTTTCTGAGCTTAAATGCTCAAAGGCCCGAATAGCCGAGGCCCCGATGGCTCAATTTTCATAAGCAATTGCTCCTTAAAGGCATAATATCGAGCTGTAATATGAAATGAATAAGCTCAGTTGTCAAAAAGCATAAATAGCTCGGTAGGAAGAATAGTCCAGGAGCCAAGTAGCTCAGTTCAAAAGGCGCAACAGCCCAGGAGCTAAGCAACTCAGTTTTCAGACCTTAATTGCTCAAAAAAGTACAATCGCCGAAGCTTCGCGGCCCAGAATGGCTCAATTCAAAGAGCATAAGCGGCAGGAGGCAAAATGTGAGCGATTAGCTCGGGTTCGGAAAGCGCAACAGCCGGGAGGCAGCGGCGCTCAGTTTTGAGCTTAGCCCACCCAAGGCACAATAAGTCGAGGGCTAACGACTTAGTTTCTCGACCTTCTCAAAACAAAACAGCCCGAGGCCCCAATAGCTCAGTTTTAGAGCCAATTGTTCAAAGGCATAGCCAGAAGGCCGCAAGCAGCCCCAGGCTGAATACTTTCGATTCAAAAAGCATAAACAACTCGGGAGGTAGAATAGCCGGGAGCCGTGAAAAACCTTAGTTCGGGAGAACTGTGACCCGAAGCCGCAACGTTTTGAGCTTAAGCGCTCAAGGCCTGATAACTGGGAATGAACCATTTCGGTTGTTCGAGCAATTGCTCGAAAAGGCACAATAGCCCGAACCATGGCTGAGTTTCTCATAGCAATTGCTCAAAAGGCACAATAGCCGGAAAGGCACAGCAGCCTGGGAAGCGATAGCTGGTTCAAAAGAGCATGTCGGCTCGGGAGGCGGGGAATAGCCCGGGGCAGTAGCTCCCGGTTCGGAAAGCGTGACAACCCGGGGAGCCAAGCGGCTCGATTTTGAGCTCGGCCGCCCAAAAGGCACAATAGCCCCGACCAACAGCTCAGTTTGACTTAGCGCTCGGGGTAGAATCTTGAAGCTGATAGCTCGAGTTTTAGAGCTTAATTGCTCAAAAAGGAAAAATAGCCTAGAAGACTTAAGTAGCCTAGTTCAAGGAGCCCAACATTAAAAGTATATGCTTTCGGGGGCCAGTGGCTCAATCTCGGGAGCTTCGGCAACTCAAAGGCAAAGCGACCCAGGCCAATGTTTCCGGTTTTGACTTAACGTGAGATAGCTGAAACAAACCGACTCAATTTGGCAAATCCCATAGCGCATATTGACGGGAACCACGCAGCTCAGAAACTAGTCACACCACCACTCAATTACTTACAAAAAACGAATAAACCCGAAGGTCAAGATAGGGAAAGCTAAAAACAAGAAGAAGGAAGAGCGTCACCCAGAGCTATGGTGAAAGCGAGAAAAGCGATCCTGCGAAGCAGAGACAACGAAGCGGTCGAGCAGCGAGAAAAGAGCGTTCGAAGGAGGAAAATCCAAGCCAGAGAAAGAGGACTTAGAAACGGAGGAACCGCAGTCTGTGCGGAGGATGCTCCTAAAGGCAATGAAGCGTGTAGAGTGGCGAAAATAAAAAAAAGTCGTCATTATCATGAGAGCGGTTTGGCGGTAAGCCCTACTCGAACCATCCACTGAGTAGTAAATCAAGTCATGCAGTGCGCCCTTACCTATATCGCTTTAGCCAAGGGATGGGAGATGGCCAGTTGGGTTCAGCTAATGGCGTGAGCTGAGACACAAGCCCGAATGTTGAGCAGAGGGTGAGACGGGCTAATACAATTGCTCGGCCCTTGATGATATCTGTAACACCCCAAAATATACCACCGGCATTTTTTATAACATGTTTCGGGTATCATAAAAGTAAAGGAAATATTTTTAGAAATAAAATAGGCTAAAAATAAAATGGTAACCGAATTTACAAAGACATAAGGACAAAAGTGTAATTTGTGCAAAGAGGGTATAAAATTGAAGTTGTTGAATTAGAATCAAAGTATAAATAAATTTAAGTTAGTGGAAATAGAGAATGAGGAGGACTAAATGTGGAAATGGAGAACTTAAAGTGTAAAAAAGGAGATGGAGCAAATAACTCATTTTGTCTCCAAACAAGAGCTCATCTACGGGTTTGGGAGGAAGGAAGAGAGAAAGAGGAAGGAGGAGCAAGCAAGGTATGATATGGTTCTAGCATGATTTTGATGCAAGTACTGGGTATGGATTATAGAGGTTTCATTTGGACGTGGTGGATTCCACACTCTAGGGGTTTTCTGACAAGAAACATTCTAACTCTAGATTTAAGAAGAGATTTTGGTTGAAAAACTCTAGTATGATAATGAGTAGATATGGAATCTTACAGTTCCAAGGTTTTGTAGAATTAGGTGAATTTTGGTATAGTCTGGATTCTTTGCAAATTAAAAGTGTTTGTGAAGTTGTTGAGAGGAGTGCATGTTTGGTTTGAGAAGGATGCATTAGGAGTGATATGGATAGTACGAAAAATGGAAAATACATTTTGGGCAATTTTGGTGACATGCCGGTACCTTGAACATGTACTGATGCATGTTGGAGATACAGTCATTTGAAGCCCAGCAACTGTACCGGTCACGTGTCAAAGTATGCAGTACATGTAGTGCTGTTCATGTTCGACCGAGTTTAGTATTTTAGCTAACACTCATTTCTTATCACGATTTGATGTGATTCCAAGTGGTTAGTGAAATAGACTTCAAGGAAAACTAAACATCACTCAAATGATGCCTTCAAATTATGACTCTAGATAGCCAAAGTGCTCAAAGTGGAGCTATGTGCAAGCCCATTTCTGCATCGGTTTGATCTTGAGGTAGTTCGAGTTGTTTGGACGTATCTTGAGTTAGGTGCTCGATTGGTGATTCAGTTGAGATCAGAACCTTAACATAACTTTAAAGGAGTATAAAGAACCAGTGGGAGTCAAGGCACTAGAAAATGAGTATTTCAAACTGTCCCTCGGGTAAAATCGGTAAATTGACTAGTTGGCATGAAAATGCCATAACTTGAGTTTGGATGATCAAATTGGAATGATTCCAATTTCTAAGTAAAGTAGATTCATAGAGGAACAAGAATACATAGGTTTCATAATATACAAGTATAGGTATAAATTTAATATATGAAAGCTAAAGAAGATATATGTATAATTTGGTTATATGAAAAAGTATAGTAACATGTTTATAAGAGAGATACTATTTGATAATGAATATATCTCATATGTATACATGATATCAGTAATGTAACACCCCGAAATATACCTAGTCATTTAGGCATGTTTTAGGGTATTTTATGGCATAATTTATTTGTTTAGTGAGTTAAATACGAAACAGGAACCCAGAGACCCAGTTGCAAAACTTAAGGACAAAATTGTAATTTGTCCAAGAACCTAAGGCAATTGATGAGTTTGAGCCAAAATGAAATAAAACTTGGAATACAAATAGCCAAGAGTTGGAAGGCTTAAAAGCAATTAATAAGTTAACTTAAAAATGGGTTTTGGAGAATTAAGAGGCCTTAGCAAACATGGGTTTTTAAAAGACCAAAGTTGGTCTCATTTAAGGGGAGGAGAAAAAAAAAACGTGAAGGAGGAGGGAGAAGAGAGAGAGGAAGAGGAAGAAGATGGAGGAATAAGATCAAGGCAACAAGGTATGGAACTACTAACTTTGAGTATGGATTTGCCAGATTTTTGGTATGGATCCTTGGTTTGTTTGGTTGTGGTTTGCCCAAACCTAAGGTTTAAATAAAGGTTCATTGACATGAGTTTCTTGTTGGAAATTGATTTCTTTCAAGGGTTTTGATAGGATTTCATCCCTAACCCAATAGATTAATGGGGTAGGTGGGTAAGGCCGAAATGTAAATGAAAACATGGAATCCTCCCTTTGAGGTTGGATTATTGATTAATTGCAAAAATTCATGATTGAGTTAGAACAAGCCTGAAAAGCAAATCCTTAATATTTAGTATGTAATATGAGTTATGACCCATGATAGAAGTGTTTGGGAGAAAATCATGAAGGTTTTTTTGACAGAAAAGTATCCATTGAAAGATGATTTGTGAGATGGTGAGGTTAAAAGATGAAATTGAAATGATTTTGAAGTGTATATTAAGTATAGATTTGGTTTGGGATGGAAAAGTGCATAAAATACAGTGGAGAAAATACACATTCTGGGCACTTTTCGGAGACTGTGCTGTTGTTGAACTTGTGCCGGTACAACATTGTTACGTCGTTTTTGGCCCGGCTTTGGCACGTCTGAAGTTAGACATGTGCCAGTGACCTGTTACGCTTTCCCGGTTTCGACCAGTTTTCGGTATTTTGGCCATAACGCTCAATTCTTATCCGATTTAGTGATTCAAATGGCTTTACATAAAATAGACTTCAAGGAGAACAAAACTTAAAGAATAGGAATCGCCAAATTCTGATCCTAGTGGCCTAAAATTCACTCAAAGGAGTAAGGGCCATGTACAATAAATTGGTTTTAACTTTGACACCAGTCAGTCAGTTGTTTGGACGTAACGAGGACTCCGGTGCTCGAATTGGGATTCAGTTGGAATAGAACCATAGCACCTTATCTTTAAAGAATAGAATGACCTAGAGTCAAACATGAGTAGGATCCCGGAAAAATTAGTAATACAAACTGTTCTGATAGGGTAAGCCGACTAGTTTGGCATAGAAAATGCCACCTTTGAGTTAAGGATGTCGATTGGATTAATTGCTTCTAAATGTGTAGATACGTAGAGGAATAAGAATATATGAATGAGGTGTGATTCCACATACATCATACTTCACAAGAATGAAGTGTCATATGTAATAGGCTGAAACAAGGAAAAATGTAGAAAATGAAAAATGTAAAGATGTGTTCATGAAACATAGAAAATGATTGTGAATGAAAGTAAGCAATTGAAGCATAATTGTGAACATGAGGCAATATGTCATGAACATAATGTGGTTAAGTGATATATGATTATTATCACATATAACTTGAAGAATAGCTGCGATGATAGGAGTATACATGAATGAATATGTGAATGAGTGTATGAATGAAATATACGTGAATAAAATATCGTAAATGGGTATGAATGGTATACATGAATGAATATGTGAATAGGTGCATGAATGAGTATCACGTGAATAAGTATAAATAAAATTAGATTTATGGATAATTTATTATACATGAATGAGTATACATGAATGAATATGTGAATGAGTGTATGAATGAGTATACGTGAATAAGTATACGTAAATGAATTTATGAATGAGTATACATGAATGAATATGTGAATGAGTATACGTGAATAAGTATACGTAAATGAATTTATGAATGAGTATACATGAATGGGTATACATGAATGAATATGTGAATGAGTGTATGAAGGAGTATACGTGAATAAGTATATGAATGAGTATACGTGAATGAGCATAAGAATGAGTATATGAAATGATCACATGAATGAGTATGTGATTGAGTATATCTTTGAAAAGATAATACAGTGAATATGAGAAATCGAAATGTGATGTACCAACTGAATGAGCATTGAATAATAATAATAAAGGAAAAGGGATTCATTAAACGGAATCCGTCGTAAATGTGAAGTGAATGATATGAAGAATGAATCGCCTGACGGGATGCGAAACGGCATCGAGTCACGAAGAGCACCAGGGAGTATCAATGTCCCACTTGGGCGGGATTACCAATGCGGCATCCGTCCTTGATGGCGTATGGCATTGAAGAAATGTCCCACTTGCGGGATTCACTAAGCGGATCCGTCGTGATGGCGTATGACATTTAATTGATACCCGATGTCGGGATGCACCAAGCGATCCGACATGATGACAGAATAATTGATACCACGTGTCAGGGATGCACCAAGCGGCATCGGCATGATAAGAACGAATAATTGATACCACGTGGCCGGGATATAAGCGGCATCGGCATGATAGGAAGACGAATAATTAATACCACATGTCGGTGCGCAAAACGACATCAGGTCGATGGGAGACCCGAACCTTGCCAAAATGTGTAGGCACATTACGAATGATAATAAGGCGGATTCATTCGCGGAATCCTTGAAATGTGAGATTAATTAGTCAAGGTGAAGTAACCAACAATGGCAGAGTGTAAATGGGATTTTTATGTGTATCTTTGAAATCTCATAGATTGAATTGTGGTGGATTATTACGTGAAAATGCATGTTGTGATACTATAAATGATATTAATAAAAAAATGAAAGCATGCGAAAATTAATAGCATGAGTTTATGTGGATAAAATGGCATTATTTAGTAATGCATGTTATTAAGATGTAGATATTGTAAGGTCTTTTGAATTTGTAAATGGTCATGGATTACCCGAAAAAGTGCTTCGATTAATTAAAAGGTCTTAAATAGAATAACATAAACAAATGTTTGGAAAGATAATTGAAAATGTCGAATGTAGAATCGGCTTGGATCCGCAATAAGGTCAGGAGTCGGGTTCGGTCAGCGACACTTTAGAAAATTCAATAAGGCGAAATAAATGTTTTGATTGAAAACGTCGAATGTGGGCTCCGACTTGGATCCGTAATCGGGTCAAGTAGGGGATTCGGTCGCAACACTTTGAATGAAAATTAATAAAGCGAAAACAAAAGAAGTTAACGACATCCCGGATCACGAAAATGTAATTTCTAAAGGAGTTGATTAATGGCTTAAATTAGTGATAGTGATAAAGGAGTCTAGCAGTATTGGTATTAATCGATTGAACTGTAGGAAATTGATATGATTTGATTTGTTCTGATTTGCCATTGTATACGTATAGGTTTACTTTGAATATGATTTGATCTATCATACATGTAGTAGATATGAGTTACAACCTGTAAAATACATGATACAGGAAAGTAATATGAACAAGATAATGATAAGAATAAAGAAAGAATAAAATCTACATGTATAATATGAGATGAGTACAGAAGTCACATAAGAATAGGCTTAGATTATGCCATAAATAAATGTAATAAGATAATGTGATTATTGTTATTGAGTCGTTAATGTCTGTAATGTTCCCCACTAAGCGTAAAGCTTAGCACGGGTGTTCAATCAGGTGTAGGTCACTTAGAGGAGATAAAGGGACCCGGGGACATTCCACACTAGCAGTGCAGACCATCTAGGAGATAGGTGCTCACCGACCTTTTTCTGCAATCTCTCGATGTTTTATTAGATATGTACATGTATAAGTAATTGTATAAGTAATTGGGACTTAGCATATGTGTAGAGATTTTAATGGATACCACTCCAGTGGTAACTCCTTTGTATATGTGAATGACTTTTGGTTATTACAAAAATTATTTGTATACCGAATAAGTTAAGCTGAAAAAATATTGTTTTGCATAAAAAAAATAATAATAATAATAAAGAGTCCCGTTATGGTTTCGCACCCCGAAACCGGTTCGGATTCGCCAATCGGGTCGGACCTGGATTGGGGGCGTGACAAGTAGATATTCATGTATATGGGATATCATTGTATAATACATGAAAGAAACCATAATACAATCCAATTGCCTGCATATGACCGGGTAGATGGATAGATAGGCATGCCTATATGGAAGATACAGTCCTTTCTACGGCATATAGATCACAGATATTGAGGCCGTTTGGAGTCGATGATAGATCCCGTTTGGATCACGGTATATTTGAAAGGGTCACTACATAGTACATGGCATAGGTCATTGTCTCGTACAGTGATGATACCTTCGGGTATACGGATAGAAACCAGCGTCTGCGTACGGTGATAAGTACCTTGAACACATAGATAGAAGATCAGCATCTCGTGCGATAATACCTTCAGTACATATAATTATTCGTATAAAACTTCAAAAGTGTTACAGAGCATAGATATAAAGAAAATGAAAAGTATATACAAAAGAAATGTATATGCAAAGTATATGATTTGATATGATATGGGAAGCATAGCATTGCTATGCGATGATAGTATACAATGACAAGAACAAGTAAAAATCTCAATGACATCAAAAGTCTATACAGATGAAATGTTATGAAGATAGATATGACAAATGAATAGTATATGTAAAGTTATAATTGTCATAGTATATGTATATGTTTAAAAGAGATGATTCTTATTAGGGGTCATCTGGCCCAGGTTATTCCCAGTAGCGTAAAGCCTTGCCAGTGTTTCATCCGTGTAGATGCAGAGAAAGGAAACTAGAGGCGGAATGATCCACATCATCGTAGTAGAAATTCAGCGCGTCATATGAGTCCATTGAAGATTTTGGTATAATGTATATGTCTTTTTGTTTCTTTTGCAAACAATGTAAATGTTAGAGCGTTATTAAATATGAAACTTGTATATGTATTTTGTATCTTTGTGACGAATATAAAACAAGTTTAATATTCATAAGTTAGTGGCTTATAGTTAGCGATCATAGAGCTGGCCAGGAGCATCCTGATTTAGTGAGCATCCCGAGATGCAGTTTGGACTGTGATCGGGTCGGATCGGAGGGTGTCCTGATATCCCCAACACGAGGCCAAGCAAGAGCCAATTCACTCCCTTCAAAGGGCTGATGGCCTCATCAAATTGAATCGTATTAAGAAAATACCCGAGTTTCCTAATTAAATCACGATTAAAGAAATTGTAGTATTTCTAATAATTGTTCTCAATTATCCCCCTTATTAATCGATTAACGATAAGAAATAAATCTACCATGATAGGAGAAATATACATTATCATCATCCAGCAAGGAAAGGTATCATTCCGTATCATCAGCTAAGTTATCATGATCACCCATTATAAATGCAGGCCGCGCCGGTGAAAGTCATATAAAAATTCATTCAGCAAGCGGTTGATCTTCTCTTCCCGCGAAGGCGACTTAGGCAATGGGCGGTAACGAGTGATCCCGCCAATCGCTTTTGTTTCTTATTTTTTGCGGAGGAGCTCGACATCAGTCGGCGGACCGGTGACAATTCGACAAACTCTAGCCCGGAGTTTCGGTTGAAAAAAGCATCATCGATTTGGCGTAGATGCGTAGGAGCGGTTCCTTTACAAATAAAGTTGATCTCTTAGTGATTGATGGTATCAACTCATATCACAAGCAGGAGCCATGCCAATTCCTCAAGGATGCAAGACTAGCAAGGCGACATAAATAGCCGACCTCCTAGAGGCACGCTAGAAACACTACATGCCAATACCAACGATATGGAGGTGCTTCGTCTCACCCGACGAGCGTTTCTTCGAGAGAGTTGGGGCGTCACCGAGACAATCTGCGCATTTAGAGCGCCTGACGACCTAGGAAGCCGAATGGCTCATTCAGAAAGAGCATAAACGGCTCAAGGCGGGAATGGCCAGGGAGCCCGTGCTGGTTCGGAAAGTGTGGCGAAGCAGCGGCTCGGTTTTGAGCTCGACCGCTTGAGCCGCAACGACCCGAAGCGGCGGCTGGTTTTGAGCTTAACTGCTCGGCGAACTGCTGGCGAGACAGCGACTCGGTTCGAGCAATTGCTGAGCGCCGCTGGCGGAAGGACTAACAGCCCGGGCGAATAGCTTCGGTTTAAAGGCCACAAGCGGCTCGGGCGGTGCGCCCAGAGGCCAAAAGTAGCGCTCGGTTCGAAGGCGCGCGGCCGCGGGAGCGAGCGGCTCGGTTTCATGGCTCGGCCGCCCAAAGGCATAACGGCCGGTTTACGAGCTTAAGCTGCTGAAGGTAGAATAGCCCAGAGCCTCGGTAGCTCGGTTTTCCGCGGCTTGGGCTCAAGCGGAATAGCCGGAAGGCCTGATAGCCCGTGAAGCGAATAGCTTCGATTCAAGAAACATAAACAACTAGGTGGGCGAATAGTTCGGAACTAAGTATTTCGGTTCGAAGTGCATTGCAACAGCCAAGGAGAAAGGCCGGCTCAGTTTTTGAGCTTAATTGCTTCAGCGTCTGATAGCCCGAAGGCACGACAACCCCCGAAGCGAATAACTTGGATTGAAAAACGCCAGCGACCGGTGGCGAATTCTTAAGAGCTAATTGGCTAAATTCGGAAAGGTGCATCCAGCCTAGGAGCCAAGCGGCTTAGTTTTGAGCTCGAAGCCGCCCCGAGGCCACGGCAGCCTAGGAATTGTGCTTCCGGTCTTATAGAGCTTAACTACTGGAAAGGCGAAACCGGCCAGGAGCCCTAGTAGCTCAGTTTTAAGCAATTGCTCCAGGAATAATAGCCCGGAGAGCTGCTGACCGGCGAATAGCTCGATTCAAACATCGCGACTCGAGAGGCGAATAGCCCGGGAGCCGTGGCTCGGTTAGAGGCACGACAGCCCGGGGCGGCGGCACCTGATTTGAGCTTAAGCGCTCAAAAGGCACAATAGCCCGAGCCAAGCGGCTCGGTTTTGGAGCTTAAGCGCTCAAAAAGACACAGCGGCAAGACGGCTTGGCTCGATTTTAGAGCAAGCGCTAAAGGCTGTGTGAGCGGCGGCTCGATTTTGAGCTTAATTGGCAAAGGCCTGTGTTGAAGCCAAGTAGCTCGGTTTTGAGCTTAATTGCTCAAAGAACCGCAAATAGCGGAAGGCACAGCAGCCCGGAGAGCGAATAGCTCGGTTCTGGCATAAGCGGCTCGGGGCAAAATAGCCCGGGGCAGTAGCTCGGTTCGAGAGCGCAGCGGCCCGGAGCCCGGTGAGTACGGTTTTCGGATCTGGGCCGCGGCACAACGGCCCAGAGCCAGCGTCGGTTCTGAGCTCTTGCTCTGAGACGGAGAATGGCCAGGCGATAATACGTTTTTGGGAAACTTAATTTCTCGAGCAAAATAGCCTAGAAGACCAAGAAGTAGCCCTAGTTCGAGGAGCTTGATGGCCAAAAGGCATAATAGCTCAAGAGCCCCGATGGCTTAATCTCAGAGCTCGGCATTTCGAAGGCATAACAGCAGGCTAAAAACGGCTCGATTTGGGGGCTTAGCATTTCAGACGGCCCGAAGAGCGGCTGACTCAATTTGGCAAAACCTCATGCTTTGTAATGAGCGGGGAACAGCGGCTCGAAGCTAGTCACCTGCCACTCAATCACTTTAAAAGGCGAATTAACTTTCGAGAAGGTGAGACGGGAAAGCTAAAAAAAAGAAAGAAGGAAGGCGTGCCCAGCTATGGTGAAAGCGAAAACGATCTCACGAAGGCAAGACAAGCGATTCTGACAGCAGATCAAAGAGCGTTTCACAAGAGGTGAAAATCCAAACCCGCAGAGGAAGAGGACTCAAGAACAGAGGAACACGAAGTAACTACCAGAGGATGTCCCTAAAGGAAATAGAAGCGATAGCCGAATTAAGCGCGAAAATCGAAAAGTTGTCACTATCACAAGACATTTGACGGCGACAAAGCCTACTCAAACCATGCCAGTATACGTGGAAATTACATACGATCAATAAGCGATCGCATACTGGTTGATCTTCTCTAAGCAGTTGATCTTCTCTTCCACCAGAAAGAATTGACTTAGGCAACGGAGAGGCAATGGGCGATCCTCGCCAATCCTTTTTGTTTCTTATTTTTGCAGAGGAGCCCGACATCTAGAGTCAGCGGACCAGCCTAGCAATTCCAACAAGCACCAACCCTGTTTCGGTTGAAAAAGCATTATCAGTTTGGCGCCGTCTGTGGGATTGATAGTTCCTTTATAAATAAAGCTGATCTCTTAGTGACTAATGGTATTAACTCGAACCTGGCGGGAGCCACGTCGATCACAGGATGCAAGACCGACGGAGATGTAGATAACCGACCCCTCGGGCATGCTGAAACTCACCCCAATACCAAAGAGATGGAGGTGCTCCGTCTCACCAACCAACGTTTGTTAAGAGAGTTAGAGCAACTTACCGGGCAAATACAACGCCCCCAGAAGGCACAACAACTCAGGAGCGAATAGCTCAGTTCAAAAGAGCATAAACATCGGGAGGCGGGAATACTTGGGGCCAAGTAGCTCGGTTCGGGCGTAACGACCCGGGGCCAAGCATTTCAATTTTCAAAGGCTCGAGGCGCCGAGGGCCTGGCGACCAGGCCGACCGGCAGTTTGGGCTTATTGCTCGAGAGACAGAATAGCCAAAGTACCAATAGTTACGCTTTTTAAAAGCTTAGTACTCAAGAAAAATAGCCCGAAGACCAAAGTAGCCTAGTTGAAGAGCCTTGACCAAAAAAGACATGCTTCGAAACTGATAGCTTAATCTGAGACTCGGCATTTCGGAAAAGCGTAACAACTGGAGTAAACGACTCGGTTTGGGGCTTAATGGCTCGAACGACCCGGAGAGCCAAGCGACTCAATTTGGCAAAACCATGCGCATAATTAGCGAGACCACGCAGCTATAAGCGGAGTCACACCACCCGCTCAATTACTTACAAAAGGCGAACAAGCCCGAAGGTCAAGACAGGGAAAGCTAAAAAGAAGAAGAAGGAAGACGTACCGAGCTATGGAAGAAAGCAAAGAAAACGATCCTCGGAAAGGCAAGACAAACGAGCGGTCTGAGGCAACAAACAAAGGCGTTTGAAAGGGAAAATCGAACCGGCGGAGGAAGAGGACTTTCGAGCAGAGGAACACGAAATAGCGCTAAGGATGTCCACTAAGAGGCAATGCGCGGTAGCGAATTAAGCGAAAATCGAAAAGTCATCATTATCACAAGACATTTGACGGCGACAAAGCCCTACTCAAACCATCCCTGAGTAGCCACGTGGAAATCACACCCGATCAAAGAAAGCAGTGCGCCGCACCTCGCTCGCTTTAGCTAAGAAATTTTACAGGCGAGACGTGATTGGGTTTAAATGTGGCGCACAAGCCGGATCACAAGCCCAATGTTGAAGCAGGAGATTAAGGAAGCGAATGTACAATTGCTCGGCCCTTGATGATATCCCCAAACACAGGCTAAAACAGAGCCAATTTACCAGCTAAAGAAGTAGTATATAATCAGCCAATAAGTATTAAGGAAAATACTTGATTTCACAATTAAATCTCCATGATTAGGGAAGTAGGATATTTCCTAATAATTGCTCATCAATTATCATAATGTCGATTAACGATAAGGAAAGAAAATCCCTCACCAAATGGGAGAAATATCGTATCATTATCCAACAAGGAAAGGTATCATTCTGTATCATCATCCAACTAGGAAAGTTATCATGATCACCCTTTATAAATACCAGGTCACCCGTCGGTGAAAGGTACGCACAAAAATTCATTCCCTAAGCAGTTGATTTTCTCTTCCACCGGAAAGAACTAACTTAGGCATTGGAGAGGCAACGGGCGATCCCCGCAAATCCTTTTTGTTTCTTATTTTTGCAGAGGAGCCCGACATCTAGAGTCGGCCCGGACCCGGCCCGGCCAATTCGACAAGCATAAGCCTGTTTGGTTGAAAAAGCATTATCGGGTTTAGTGTCACGTAGGATTGACGGTTCTTACAAATAAAGTTGATCTCTCAGTGACTGATGGTATTGACTCGGAACACAAGAAGGAGCCACGCCAATCCCCCAAGGATGCGGGGGCCGGCGAGGCGGCGTGAATGGCGACCTCAGGAGCCGCTAGGAAACTCTGCGCTAATACGCGAGATGGAGGGGCTCCGTCTCACCAACCAATGTTTGCTGAGAGAGTTGGAGCAACTCACCAGGCAAATACAACGCCCCCAGAAGGCACAACAGCCGGGGGCAAATAACCGGTTCAAAGAGCATAAACCTTCGGGGCATAGCCCGAGAGCGAAGTAGCTCGATTCGGCGCAGTAACGAGGAATTAAGCGACTCGGTTTCAAAGCTCGGCCATGAGGCCTGCGACCCGGGCCAACGGCTCGATTTCTGAGCTCAGCGCTCGAGAGGCAGGGAATAACCTAGGAGTCCTAGTAGCTACGTTTTTAAAGCTAAATTGCCAGGCAAAATAACCTGAAGACCAAAGTAGCTGATTCGAATTGATAACCCCGAGGCATAATAGGCTCAAAGAGCCCAATAGCCGATCTCGGAGACTCCCGGCAACTTTCGAAGGCATAACAGCCCGAGGGCAAGCATTTCTGGTTTTGGGGGCTTAATGAAGCGAGCCGACCTAGAGGCGAAGCTGACCGATTTGGCAAAACCCGTAAGCGCATATTGGCGAGAACCGCGGCTCGAAACTAGTCGCACCACCACTCGATTACTTACAAGAGCGAATAAACCGAAGGTGAGACAAGGAAAGCTAAAAAGAAGAAGAAGGAAGACATCACAGGAGCTATGAAGAGCGAACGATCCTGGAAAATGAAGACAATAGAAGTGATTACGAAGCGTGACGAACGTTTTGAAGGGAAAATCAGGCCACGGAAGAAGACTCTGCAGTTGAGGAATATAATGCTTGCCGAGGATGTCCCTAAAGGCAATAGAAGCGGTAGCCGAATTAAGCGAGAAAATTGAAAATCGTTGTCATCACGAGCGTTTGGCGACAGCCCTCTCGGAAGCCATCCTTTGAGTAGCCACGTGGAAATCACGCTCGATCAATGGTCTGACCCTTTGCCTATTCGCTTCCAGCCATGTGGAGTTTTGAGCGGTGGGTTTAAAATAATGGCGCGAGGCCCGAACACAAGCGAATGTCGGGCTTAAGGAGATTGAGAGCAGGCCCGATCTGATTGCTCGACCCTTAATGATATCCACGACTCTGTTGTAACGACGGTCGCCATTTCAAGGATAGTAATATAATCAGCCCAAATAATCCATATTAAAGGAAAATGCCCAATTTCACTAATTAAATCTCCACTAATTAGGGGCGGATATTCTACAATAATTGCTCATCAGTCTCCCTTGTGTCCCGGTTGCCGATAAGGAAAGAAAATCCATCACGATGGGAGAAATATCGTATCGCCATCCGACAAGCGTGTCATTACGTATCGTCATCTGACTAGGAAAGTTATCATGATCACCCATTATAAATACGGGCGTCGGTGAAGATGCGCACAAATTCGTCCTAGAAATTGATCTTCTCTTCCATATGAAAGAGCGAAGCCCAGGCATCGGAGAGCGGCGGGTGATCCCATGATCCTTTTTGTTTCTTATTTTTGCAGAGGAGCCCGACATCCAGAGTCAGCGGACCAACCTAGCAATTCCAACAAGCTCCAGCCCAGTTTTGGTTGAAAAAGCATTATCAACATCGATATATCCATTTATTGTAAGTTTAAATTAATAAAATTATTTTTCCTTTAAAAAAAGTATTCATACTTATATAATTTTTTTATGTTTATTTGTTAAAATAGACTTTTCAAGATGTGCTTTCATTTCAACTTTTAACTTTCCAAAATAACAAGACAATATTTTATTTTTAAAATTTTACCCTTGTCAAAGATATAATACTAATGACATTTTCATGAATACTTTTTTTTTTTTAGTAATTTTCATGAATACTTTACAATATCTAAAATACCATATTTAAGTTATACATATTATAAATCACCTTATTATTATATCTATTAGTTTATTAATATTTTATTCTACTTATTATATTTTTATTTTAAGATGGTTTTATAAAATATTTGAAGATACATGTAGTAATTAATAAACTAAAATGAATTATTCTCTAAATATAATAGTATTTTCTTTATATTTGGCGTGGGTCTCAAATGACTTTATCCGTGATTTTTTTTTTCTTGGAATAATTTTGAGAACACCCTATTTGTGTTTTTACTTTCTACTTTTAAAATTTATCTCGTTTTTTCTTTTCCATCCTCCATGTTTCCTTATAAAAAGAAATATTTTATTTAAAGACATCAAATAAATCAAATTAAAATCTCACTCCTCTTTTTTTTTGAAAAGTAACTCAGTTTAGACAAAATACACTTTATCCTTGTTAGTAAATGCATGTCTCTTATAAAGAAATAATTAGTTTGCAAAAAAAATAATGAGGTTATTTTGTCAAGTGTAAATCCAAAATTGTGTTTAGACTTTAGATAGTGTTGAAGCCTTGATGTGCGTGATGGCCGAATCCTCTGAACGAACTTAGGAGAGTTGGTCATTTAACATGGTATCAGAGCTTGGTTTGGCAGGAGGTCCTGGGTTCGAATCCTAGCTTTTAGGAGAGTTGGTCATTTAACAGATAGTTTGTTTTTCATTTTTGTATAAGTTATTTCTGAATTTTTTAAAATATATTCTGAAAAAAGTCATACTTTAGAATCAATACAAAATCCATATAGAATATTTCAAACTATTTTAACAAATACAAAAATATTTTCATCAATCTATTACTTTTAAAATTGTTAATTATATATATATATATATATGTGTGTGTGTGTGTGTGTGTGTGTGTGTGTGTGTGTGTGTAATGTGTGTGTGTGTGAAAAATAGACGCGAGACCCACTAAGCGAACCAGAAGAGTAGCCCATTGAAGCACTCGAGGGCTTTTAGCCTTATTCAGGAGTGAGGCCAGTCCGCTCGGCAGGCGGTTATGGAAATGTCGAGAAAGCTCACATTCTGCGGAAATCAAACTAAAATCCCATCGATAAGGAAATAGAATAACTCCCAAATAACATGTTATCATAAATCTGACTAATCTCTCCAACAAGGAAAATAAGATAATTCACGATATAACAGCTCATCCTGCGGATCAAGCGGATCCCACCAATGAGGAAGAAGGATAATTCTAAATAAAAACGCTCTTTCCAATATCACTAATCAAATCCGATACCGATAAAAGAAAGAAATATCTCGTCCAATGGGAAAGAATCCTAATCACCATCCAACTAGGAAAACATATACTATAAATGTCAGGTCACCCCATCGGTGAAAGGTATGCAACACATTTACCCTCTAAGCAGTCTATCTTTTCTCTCAGAAAGAAACTGACTTAGGCATCGGAGCGGCCACGGGCGAAGCCCCCTCCGACCCTTTTTCTTTCTTGTTTTTGCAGAGGAGAGCAATGCAGTGCACAGACCCATTGTGACGGTGAATTCATTACTTGACCCCACGCTCGGCCTGATCCCGGTTGAAAAAGGCATCATTAGTTGGCGATATGCGTAGGAGCAGCGGTTCCTTTACAAATATAAGCGATTTCTCAGTGCTGATGGTATCAACCGGAACCTGGCGGGAACCGCGCCAATCCACGAGATCGCGGGGATCCGCCGAGCGGCATGACGAACCTCTGGCGCGTTAGAAGCGATGCAAGCCAACATGAGCGAGGTAAAGGCGCTCCGCCTCACCAACCCAGCGCTGATAAAGAGTTAAAGCAAACTCTGACGGATGCAACGCTTGGGAGGCGCGACAAGCTCGGGAAAGGTCACAGCTTTCCTCCCTCATGAAGGGCAACATAATCTAGGCACTCCCTGAGGTGATGAAACAGAAGCATAGTCCAGCCGGGCCAGGGGAGCGGACGCCAATTAGCCTGAGAGGGAGCGGCGAAGCGACGCTTTCGAAGGGCATATCGGGAGCGGACTGCGTGCCCTCGGCGAGGAGCGGGAGACGATCAAACAGGGCAAAGGTTCGAGAGCCTTCGAGCAAGAGCTCAGTCGTGTGAAGGAGGTGGTAAGAGGACGCTCCTGACACTATGGACACCTTGGTACAACGGTAGTCACCCTTCACGTAGGAGTGCCCTTCCCTCTTCAGCCAAAATTCAGGATGCCATAAGTGGAAGCATTCGATGGTGTCAGAGATCCAATCGATCATCTCAACACTTACAAAAACCAAATGGAGTTGCATGGGTATCAAGACCCTGAGCGATGCAGAGCTTTCGCTATCACATTAAAAGGCCTAGCCTTAGCTTGGTTTAATAGGCTTCCGCCTTCATCAATCTCCTCATTCAAAGAGCTATCCATTGCGTTCGTCTCTCGCTTCATCGGAGCCAAAACGTATAGAAAGCCAAGTTACCATTTATTGACCATCAAGCAGAGTTCGCAGGAGAGCCTGAGGTCTTATGTCCAAGGTTCAGCCTTGAGTCACTGAAGGTAGATATGCGATGAAAGTTGCGATCACCGCATTCATTGTTGGGTTAGGGGTGCAGTCGAAAGACTTGATGTTTTCCATCTCTAAAAATCCTCAAGTAAGCATGGCTGAGGTGCTCGCAAAAGCAAAGAAGTACATTAACGGCGAAGAAGCCCTCATATCAAGAAGGCTCCTCCACCCATAAGAAAAAAAAGCGGGACCCAGGACAAGCGGCGACGAGGACGGAGCCCCCGAATAAGCGGCAAGGAGGGTCTCAAGAAGATGGAGAAAGGTCCCCGAAGGCGTGAAGCCTCGGAGGAGATCGTGCGGGCCCACCTCAGCTCCCGAGAGACAACAATGTGGCTGTTCACCTCGGCGGTTCACCCGTTCCAGCGATTGATATCACGGGTCTGCGCAAAGTTAAAGCGAGCAGTTCACGAGGTGGCAACTCAAATGAAGTGAACCATGCGAGGCAACACCCGGTACTGTAAGTTCCATAGGGACTATGGGCATCACACGGATGATTGCATACAGCTCAAGAAGGAAATATAGTACTTAATACAGGCGTGGAGTATCTCAGGCGCTTCATGGCCTGAAAAACCAGGCCGCAGAGTCGGGCTCGGAACCGGGCTCGGCTCGGCGGCCACCACCTTCCTCGGCGGACAGCAACTTAGCACCAAGCTATCTGGTGAAATCCGTGCGATCTCAGAGAGATTTGCAGGGGAGGAATCTGCACGGCCACGGAACCATCTGCGACGTAATTCGGCGAGAGGTAGTGGAAATCTGGCGGTGTCAGCGCTTCGGCTCGACACATCCACTGCGTTCTCGGCTCATATGCGGAAGGATGCACGGCACCCCCGCGGCTACCCCTTGGTAGTGACGGTTGCTTGTGGCTCAGCGGTCCATCGAGTCCTAGTTGACAGGGAGTTGATTGGCATCATCTTCGCCTCGGCGATAAGATGGGCATCGGGAAGGAGAGAATGGAACGTCGTACCCTGTTGCGAGGATTCTCGGGAGAAAGTATTACCCTTGGGCTCAATACAGCTAGTACTCTCACCACAGAGTCCCATTGCGACAATGGCAAGCCGGTGAGATTCCTCGTTGTATCTGCGTGGCATCTCTAATATGTGGCCGTGGGTACTTTCTACCGGTCTGATAAAAGCCATTCCTCACGCTTACCACATGATGATCAAGTTTCCGCAAGGCGGGTAGGAATGGACCAGAGGAAGACCCAGCAGTGACCGGGGAATGCTGCATCCATGAAGCAAAAGCGGTCGATAACACATATGTAGACTGAGCTCACGACATCTCTTGTGACGGGTGCTCACCCGACTGAGCCTCGGAAGAGAATTTGGAACACATATTGTTGGATAGCTTGACCACAGAAAACTGGCCTACATCGGCTCTAAAATTGGCAGAGGACCCAGCCCTCTCACCTATTTTTGAAGACAGAGACAAAAAGATGTCTTCGCATGACGGGCATACATGGGAGGATTGACCCCTGATAATCACACATAGGGTGAGCGTTAGCCCGTTCTTCAAGCGGTCAGGCAAAGAGGAGGAGCTTACGCACGAGAAGGTGAAGCGATCAGCAGAGGAGATTCGGCAAACTCCTCCAAGCAGAGCAATTAGAGAGGTGGAGATAGCTCCTAAATGGTTAGCCCGGCGTCATTGCTTGTCAAAAAGCAAGCGAGTGGCGACTCTGCATCGACTTCAGCGTGTCGACAAGCATGCCCGAGACGGGTTTCCCTTTCTTGTGGGCCAGGCCTCATACGTGGATGCTAGGCCATGAACTCCTCAAATTTATGGATGCCTTCTCAGTCTATAACCAGGAATCTGACCATGGACCCGAACTGACGAAAAGACCTCGTGCCGTCCTGCAGTGCGGGAACACATTATTATCGTGTGATGCCATTTTGGGCTCAGAAACTGTGAGGAACTACCTATCAAAAATTTGGTACAAACGAGGATGTTTCAGGAAGCATATAGAACAACCATGGAGTGTGTACATAGATGACATCTTTGATAGAATCCCCTGCACCAAGCTTCACATAGCTCATGTCAGGCGTTCTAGATCACGAGAAGTCTGACACGGAAAGGTGAATCCGGCTAAGTGATGCGCCTTGGTGCTCAGTTGAAAAATTCACTTAGGTTTCACCAGTCAGCAAGCCGAGGAATTGAGCAAGAAATCGGACAAAATAAAGGCGTGCTTTCGACATGCCATCGCCCTCGAGCATAAAGGAGGTCCAACGTCCTAACGGGAAGGATTCTTAGGGGTGCGGTGGCCCAGAACGGCCGTGAGCTTTGAACATTTCGAAGGCTGGAAGCATTGAATTTATGAGCTGACTCAGGCAGAAGTAGAGCTTGAGCAGACCTTTGACTCTGAACAAATTTTTCATGGAAACAGACTCAGATAACACTGGACTGAGCCTTGGACATCTGGACATTCCTGAGTGTGTGTAGTCAGTCTCAAACAGTCCATACTCTTGCATTTTCCCAGCTTTATGATGATTGACTGATATATCAGTCAGGAATCATTTCATCATAGTTTGTTTTACCTTAGTTGATTTGGCAATGATATAATTTGTTAAAACCGCCCTCCTTGACATTTGTTTCCCTTTTGGATTACGCGGAATTCCACTACTAAAGCGACTTACCCAAGCGAAAAATTATAAATAATTAAACAAGTAGAATTGCAGAGTGAAGAAATAAGATACCTGAAATCATTGAATAAGAAACATGATTAGTTTTAATCAATTACTCCCCAAATAAAGAAATAATATACTCGACAAGATACGCGAGCAAGCTCATTAGTAACAACGAAACTATTTGGCAATATCTTGCTGCATAGTTAGTTGGCCACCACCCTCACGACTACCAAGGCTGCATGATTAATTTCAGACCCATAGCTTCACCGCTAGGATTGGGATCCGGAATGCGCCCACCATGTCGAGCCAGTTAGGCCCCGAATTTTCATACCAGGTGGCGGGTGGCACTCCACTGCGTTACAGATGCATTGCAAGCGGTCGGATAGCCGACCATATTTCCCTCTGAAACCCCACGATCACCCTTGATGCCTTTACCGCGCCACTAGCCTGAATCTGTTGGGTTAAATCGATACCGGTATCCAAAGGGAGCCCCGTCTGCGATTTGGTGGATCCTTGATGTCATTTGAATTGATCATTATCGGTGAATCGTGCATATACCCTCAATGCTACTCAGATCGTAAACCTTGTCTAAGCTCATGGCCACCTTCTCTATCGTTTCCACAGGGCCCCGATACCCTCATATTTGTGTCAGTTCTTGTACACGGGGATCGACCAGTCGTCTGGTCGTCATTACCCAACATCCATGTGTCCTTCGGCGTACGCTGCGGCACCTTCTTCCGCTATCCACCTTTGGAACATATAGCCGCTAGAGCACCTTCGAGGCTATACGTGGTACCATCATCTAGAGCATATCTCGGAGATCTAGGTATAGTCCCAGTGAATGAATGTGGGATTATCTGACTCAGGCCGTCTTCGTCGTCGGCGCCTCATGCTGACCCGTGAGGATTCACGCATTGCCATCCATGTCACATTTGGATCTAGAGCTTGAGGATCCATTATCGATGTCAGGGACATGACTGGGCATTTCACTCCGGCGGCAGTCGGGATCTCACCGTGAAGACCCGGATCTGCCGTAGGAGGCAGCTGGCGGAAGCCTCGTTCCGGCGACGGATGCGGTCCCCGTGGCCCCGAGGCAGGCTTTTTCGAGCGGGCAGGAGCCAGGCCAGGAACGAGCAGGATTTATCAGGCCTAGGTGGGCTTGAGGCTGGCTCGTTTGGCTCCACTGGCCCGGGCGACGAGGCTTTTTCGATGAGTCGGGCCCGAGTGGCTTGACAAGTTACGGCCCTAATTCTTTGCTTTGCAAGTAGGTCGTAATCGGGGCTAGTGAGTAAGTGTAAATACTTTCTTCTAAGTTTTTAAAGAGGCCTTTCAATGAGATATGAAGTGCGAAGAAGCATTCGGCATTGAAGACATATTTAGGCTCCACAATTCTAGTAAGCCCCATTGAAGGGAGCTTCTCACTCTATACTTAAATACATTTGGACTTCTCGACCCGGCGTTGTCACTTGTAGGGACAAAGGCGGAGTCACGGCACCAGTTACTGTGGCCGGGCTGCGGGGAGAGGAGGAAGAGGTATCGAGTTGAAAAACTAATCTTGGCATTAGTAACCACAACTCGAGAAAGCTCAGCCCCTTGCTGGGCTCATATTGAAGTTCAGGAATGTCAGATGAAGCAAGTGTACATAAGCGAAGACCTCGGGAAAGTTTGTTGAAGTGAGCTAAATAGAGCTAAGCGGGTTCGACATCATATATAAGCGAAACTGAGAATAAAGGGCCAGATGTTGTGGGGACCGTCATGGAATTCATCTCGATAGAGCACATGAAGCGCTCAAACACTTAAACCAGCCTCCCCATCGGAAACTCTTTGTGGATAGGGCCTGAAAAACGCCTGAGTGGGTAGGATCTAATATTGTACCAAGCCAAGACCAGATGTTGAGTGTACGCTCAGTTCACAAATTCAAGCCTCGATAAGAGGCCGAATATGGGGCGGAATTTCATAGACCTCAACCTGCCCATTCACTGAAATTGGCCGACAGAGTCCAGTGACTCGGTGGTGGCTGGGACATGATGGGAATACCTCTGAGGACGAAAGTGAAATAATGATCTATACCTCAAAGTCTGGGTTAATGAAAAGTTAAGTCTTTGATGGAATTGGACATATCCCCGAGCAGAGAACTCTGGCCGATGCCTTGGCAAAACAAGCGACAACCTCACGGGAGAAGACCTCAACGAGTCAGCGCTATCGAATAAATGGAGACATATGATCTGGCAGCGGGTTTTGATGGATTGGCGGGACAGGATGGACCCGTTGTGATTGCTGACGGAGTGGGATCTCTTTGGCGACTGAGAAGAGCATCTGGAGATGGGACAGGTGGCAGAATTTGTGTCTTCAGGAGGCTTTGCGGTTTCTGCCTTCTACCTCATCCTTGGTCATCAGCAGGAAAAGAACACTAACATGTTAACTGAGGAAATACGTGAAGATTGTATCGCGAAATCATGTCACTCCAGACTGGGCATTGGGAAGGTCATAAGTGGGGACCACTCTTGGCCACATTATCAGGCAGATCAAACTCAGTGGAGATGTAGAATGCGCAGAGCATGCCAGATCTCCAGCCTCCCATGAATTATGACATCAATCTGACTGACCACTTCCCAGGTGGGTTTGGACATACTAGGACCTCTTGCCCGTTTAGAGGAAGGACGATGTAAATTATCTATCGTTCTTGATGAATTACTTCTGTGGTGGTAGACCTTTGGCTGTCATAGAACAAAGATCAGTTTGTGTGGCGAGCCATTATGTCACCGGGTTTCGTGTCAGGCCACGGTATCGGGACAGTGGAAGCAATTGAGTGTGCCAGGATGAGGAGTTTTTTGTCTTGGGGCCTGGGATTAGGGTGTATTATAGGTCCCGACACGTCGCGGTGTGGTGAGTGAGGAAGTCATATCAGAGACCCTTGAGCCATTAGGGCCAAATTGGAAGATCTTAAAGGCAAATGGGTGAGGCCTCTAGAAGTTGTGGGGCCCTCTGAGACTATCTGTAGCAATTAAGCCCAACCCGAAGCTGAAACACCAACACTGCTTATACCTTGCCACCACCTTTCAGCACTGGCCTTTGTAGACGGTAACCCACAATCGAGAGTCGGGTTGATTCCCCCGAAAGGGGATCGAGTTAGCGACGATTGGACATAATGACAAGGCTCACTTTGTTGGACCTCTTAGATGAAGAAAGCAAAGCGGGTCAAAGCGCGAAGATTTAACAAAGGAAGGCGGCGGTATTATAACCAAAGTCAAACCGGGAGCTACATGCGAGGTGGCCTAGTCTTGAAGAAGCTCCAGCCAGCAAGGAAGAATCCAGCGCATGGAAAACTAGGCCCAAACTGGGAAGGCCCCTACATCATATCGTCATCGGATCGAGCGTTACAAAGAAGCTCAGGCAGGAGGAAAAATTCCACATCATGCTTGGAATCTGGAACACTTGTAAAGCTTTATCGGTAGACCTCGGTTTGTAATCTTAAATGAAGCATTATCAATTTTAGGATGTGATTTAGGCGTTCATGATTATTTTATTAGACGTCTCAAGCTGACTCGGACATAGAATGCTCATAAAACTTACATACAAGCGGAGATGGCCAAGAAATTTCATGATCAAAAAAGGAAAGAATCTCTCTTTATTCCAAATCAAAGTACAATCAATTACAATCAATAGTGTCATCGGTACACTTGGAAGTACACAGTGCAGTTCCCTCAAAAAAAAAAAAAAGCCCTTAAGGAAGGAAGAGGGAAAGGAAAAGCAGAGATGAAAATAAAGAGAAGAAAAGCGGAGAAGTGAAGAGATGAGAGAGATGGGAGGGCAGGGAGATGGATGAACAGAGATTACAATGAAAGGAAAGGAAAAGGGAGAATCAGGATGTGGAAAAGGAAGGAAGAGAATGAAGGAGAGGAGAAAGAGAAGAAAGGAGAGGAAGAGAAGAATAATAGAAAATAGAGAGCGGCTGAAATGTACCGCCCTCTCGGACAACATTCCCCTAACGAAGCTAGGGAACAACAGCTCCCATAAAGGGGGCAAGGGAGAAAAACACAACTCCACAAGCGGAGTCTAACAAAGCGGGCTGAGTCTTGAGGCGAGTCCTCGTGAAGGCAGTCAAGCTTAGGCGGCTTCGTTTGCGCGGATCTCGATTCTGTCACGCCCCAATTTTAGACGAGACCGGATCTTTGGGACTCTTTACCTGATTTTTTTTTTTTTTTTAAAACAAATTATACACATTGGGTATAGCCACATATTATAACGAATCAATATTGACACATCATTTCTGAGGAGTCCCATTTACAAATCTGAAAACTTTACACTTTTTACAATTACAATCAGAGCCACGGAACCTACATGCCAGTGAACCCTTCTTGATGTGTTGGCCATTGATATACGAGAGTCTTCGGATGTCTTCTCCTCTGTACCTGGATTAAAACCCGGGTGCTAAGCTTTACCTTAGTGGAAACATATGTCTTATGCATATACACATTTAGCATAAAACAGCCAGCATATAATATAAATTTCATGCATTTATATTATGAACTTATACAAGTACTTCTTTTTATAACAGGCTTATGTTTATTCAGGACTCCCGTAGGAGTTACAGAACTTATACTTATTCAGGACTTATACTTTTACGGACTTATGTTTATTCAGGACTCAGTAGGAATTCACGGAACTTGTTCTTATCACGGGACTTACACTGGTTCGGGATTGCAGTAGGTATCCACGAGATTACGGGCGTGTCTTGGTATTACGGGACTTATTCTTATCTGAAGGAAGTGCGGTAAGTACTACAGAACTATCTTGGTATTTACAGGCACATGCGTGAGTGGATCATCCTTGTGCGAGGCTGCCGGAAATAGTACGATAAGTCGGAACTAATCATAATCGTATCACATACAGGGTCAGATCAGACGTATACAGATACATATCAGGTATGGACATTAGTCAAGCGCGGTCTGAGATCGAGGCGGATATATACTTATTTTACGGAGCAGTACTTAGGTACTATTGGACTTATACTTGTTTCTGCGTCTGGGGTGCAGTAGGTACTACTGGACTTCTGTTCACGGATTGCGGGGTACGAGTAGGTACTACAGGAGACATGATTGGAGTAAGGTATCCGTGGTGCTACGAGAACTCAATAAGATAGGCGAGACTTAATCGGGCGGACCAGGGCTTATTCGGATACATGAGTACCGTAGGTACTCTGAGCTTAATCGGATACGAGGACGGAGCTTATTCGGATGCAGGGTGCGGGCAGGTTTCTGAGGAACTAGGTCAGAGACGGGACTTATTCGGATACATGAGTACCGTAGGTACTACGGGACTTGTTAGTCTGAGAGTGCCGGTACTCTGAACTTATCGAATCGGGACTTATTCGGATACATAAGTACGTAGGTACTACGAGGGACTTATTCAAATGCGGGAGTA
This sequence comes from Tetrastigma voinierianum, assembly GCA_016808115.1. NCBI lineage: Eukaryota > Viridiplantae > Streptophyta > Magnoliopsida > Vitales > Vitaceae > Tetrastigma > Tetrastigma voinierianum. The sequence goes on along the minus strand of JAEQBH010004434.1, from coordinate 193,566 downwards.
TAGGTACTGCGGAACTTATCGGATCGAGGACTTATTCGGATACATAAAGTGCCGTAGGTACTACGGGACTTATTCGAATGCGGGTGCCCGCCCAGGGTGCCTACGGACTTATCGGATCGAGGACCGGATACATAGTGCGTAGGTACTACGGGGTATTCAAATCTGGGAGTACCTTGATGCTTCACCAGACTTATCATATCGAGGCTTATTCGGATACATAAGTACGTAGAGTCTTCTGGAACATTTGGGATCTGGGAGTACCGTGGAATTTACTCACAGGCTGTCGAGGACGGGGTGTCGGAGATGGGGAGTTAATCGAGACGGGAGTTCAATCGGAGATTAGGAGTACCGCCGGTACTACGGAACTTCATCAGGTGAGAACAAAACTTAATTAAATGGGTACGTAGGTACTACGAGAACATTTTTCGGATCTGGTCGCCGTGGGTACTCACGAATGTCGGAGACGAGTGCGTAGGTACTACGAAGAACTTATTCGAGAGGCGAGGGTACGTAGGTACTACGGGTGATCATTTTATTCGGTTCTTTATTCTTATTCTATTGAGTCTTATCACGCTATAATTGTTTGACTTCCTAAGACCCGATGTCACGAATGAGTAGGACCACGGCCGCAGTAAGTACGAAGATACTATACGGTGCGAATCTTGTAGCATTAATCGGAGACGGGAGTGCCTTAGCATAGCAGACGAGTCTTGAGTAGCCTTAATCGGAAGCAAGGAGTGTCGTAGCATAACGGGACGAAGTGCTGTAGCACTAATGTCGAGCAGGAGTGTCGTGCTTGTAATGGGGAAAATCAGGAGTCTTGTCAGGTGGAGCCTTGTCGGAGTAAATTGCTAATCAGTCTTGGGAGCACTAATCAGGGAATCTGAAATTACTAATCGGGTCTTGGGATCACTGTCGAGTCTGAAGTACTAGTCGGGACATGAGTGCTGAAGCACTAACGAGAATCTTAGAAATTACTATTGGGACAGTAGTCGCGTGTCATTTAATAAGCGGTCTTGAGTGGTTTACAATTATGTGGTCGATAACTTACTATCTTATAATAGGGCATTCTTAGCCCCTTAGGTGTTCATGACAGATCGTCCATTCATATCTTGGTAGGTATGATCGCATTATGTAATCACACACCTTATTCATGGATTCTTAGTCTTCTATGGATCTACTTTACCCAAGTTGGAATCACTCCAATCGGATCCATACAAGGCGGGATTACTTGGCATTTTTCATGCCAGCTAGTCACATTTTACCGATTTTACGGGGACGGTTGAGATACTCCCTTTTTCCGGTCTTAACTTCATATTGGCGCTATCTCTTTGAACTCTTTTCAGCTGGGGTGCTAGGGTTTCTATTCCAACTGGAATCACCAATTCAGACACCGAAACTCAAGTAACGTCCGGCTCAACCGGGCCCCTCTATGTTAATTGGAACGAATTTGGCTTGCACATGGCCCCACTTTGAGTGAATTTTAGGCCACGTAGGATCAGGGTGATGCCTATTCTTTAAGATTTTGTTCTCCTTGAAGTCTATTTTACGTAGCCACTTGAATCACTCCAAATCGGATAGAAATGAGCAAGTTATGGCCAAAATACAGCTGGTCGAAGCAGGAAAGCCGGAAGCAGGGTGTCGGTACCTCTAAAGTGTACCGGTACACTTTGGCCAAAAACGACCAGAACCGAAAGTGTACCGGTACAAGTCACCCGAAATGCCCTAAAATGTGTGTTTTCTCACATTTTTCCATACTTTTGATACTCAAATCAATTCTACACTTCAAACACACATCAAAACCATTTCCAATTCACCTTGGAATCTCTTTTCTATTCAATTCCATCTTCGATTCTTATCATTTATAAAACTCTCATGAATTTCCCTGACACAGCTCTAATATGGGTCACAACCCATACATAAATTAAGAAACTCAGGATTTGGTAGGGTTTATTTCACAAGCCACTAAGCTGATGCTATCATTTAACCTTGAATCAATCCCCAAAGGGAATTCTATAACCATCTTGTGCCATATGGAATTTTACCCACCTTAATTTCCATAATTTTTGGGTTAAGATGGAACCCTAACAAAACCCCATGTTTGGGGACAAACTACTAACCAACCAAGCATGAAAATTCATACATAATCACATAGAATTCATAATCAAAGGTAGGTTTCCATACCTTGGACAACTTCTCTTCTCTTCTTCTCTTCTTTTCTCTCTTCTTCTCTTATCTTCTCTTCTTCTCTCCTTCTCATCAGTTCTCCCCAAATGAGACCAATTTGGTCTTTTAAAATCCAGATTTTGTTAAGGCCTTGTTTGGCCCTCTAAAAACCCATTTTTGGGTTAAGTTTCATTATTTGCAAAAAGGTCCCTCCATCTCTTGACTATTTGAATTTCAACTTCCCATTATTGTATTTTGACCCATAATCTCTTCAATTTGACTTTTAAGCCCCTTTTTGGACCAATTACAAAATTGTCCTTAAGTCTTGTAAATTTTCGGGTCTCTAGTTTCCGTGTTTCGCATTTAACTCACGAAACAGTTCAAATTATACTTACAAAATACCCTAAACATGTCAAAAATTGCTAGGGTATATTTTAGAGATATTCTGATTCACCTTTGAAGGAATGAATATCCAAAGTATAAACTTCAGTAGCAATGGCCGCCATTTATAAGAAGGCCAAAGCACTCGGAAATTCGTGCAATCGTTTCCAATTCTCCATGAACTAGCATTAAAGACACTTGCATCTTTGAAAAAAGTGAGAAGTGAGTAGGTACACCCTTGCCGCTGACTCGGTTGAATGAGCTCGACTACTCTGCACATGCCATGCGGCCACAAGTCCATATCGGCTCGGGTTGTCGGCCCACAAGGCCTCGGCGCCGGGCCAATGACTCGGTTGGCGGGCTGGAGCTACTCTGCCTGGCCATGCGGCCCCTGGAAATTCGGATCATTTCAGATATTCGACCCCACAAGGCCTTAGGCGCCGAGACTGTGGCTGGGTTGGCCAGGCTGAGCTACTCTGCCTGGACCATACGGCCTAAGAGTCAGTCATTTCGAGTTGTCGACCCTGAGGCCTCGGCGCCGGGCCCTGCAATTTCAGTTTGTGAGTTACATTCTCTGCCACGAGCCATCTTGACTAAGTCATGCTCGGCTGGGCCTCTTGACCCTGAGCCTCGGCGCGAGAGCCCAGCTGGTTGTGAGCTCGACTACTGCGGAGTCATGCGGCCACAAGAGTCGGATCATTTCGGGCCTATTCAGCCCACAAGGCCTCAACGCCGGAGCCGTGACTCGGGTTTGAGCGAGTTCGATTACTGCGCACGGGCGTACGACTGGAAGTCGGATCGGCTCAGGCTGTCGGCCCTGAGGCCTCGGCGCCCGAGCCGATGGCTCGGCAGCGAGCTGACTACTCACGCACGGGCCATGCATGTAGCCCAGCAGGGGTCGGGTTGGTACCGCGTCGACGTGGAAAATCTATCGTCTCGTATCTTGAGGCATACTAGTAAAAATGGTTCTTGGGCCCATAAACCAATACTCACAAAATAAATATCAACTATATTCAATAGTCAAAGTTATACATTTCTCTTAATACAAATACATATTAAAATTTACAATTCTAATACATATTATCCAAAAACATCAAAACCATGACCCGACTTTCTGTAAAATCGGCCTCTAAGATGGCCAAAGATCTCTCTAATGCTCCTTGTACACGAAAAAAATATTCATAAACGGTGAGCTATAAATGACTCAAATTGGAATCACCCTAAATGGGTTACTCTCCACCTAGTGCATATCAGTATAAAATAAAACACACTCAAGTAAATGAGTCTTGCTTGAATGTCTAAATGTCTGTTCCCATGTCTCGAGTCCTCCACCCAGGCTCCCTCACACTTGCACACAAGCCATGTATGAGGAAAATAATCTTTTCAAAACAAAACTTGTTGTTCTTGAAATATACTCTTTCCAAAGTGTCGGTAAAAATATAAGACTACCCTCAGGCGGAATTGGTTGGTGAGCTTTGAAGCAGTCATAGTCCTCATCGGAAATGATCTGATGGCCCACGTCTCTGACCCAGTTCTCAGAAAATCATATCTGTGAAATTCCTTTCGCAATCATGTTCGTTTTCGAGGAAAATTAGGTAATGTACTAACACCTAATCTCTAGGTTACCCGATTGCATATGAAAATGCATTATGCCATTTCCAAAATATTTATACAATATATATATATATATATATACCCGATATATTAATTATGCAACATTCTCAAATTTGCAATTCACCATATAATTCAACAATATGGATCAAACAACACCCAAATTAGCTCTACTTGAGCAATTCATCATTTACCTCATCTCTAATGGCCTATACTTTAATTATATTCCATATAGTTAGATGAAATGCAAATTTTATCTCGATGGCACATACACACAATTATATTCCATATAATTGAGCAAATCACAATTTTATCTCCAATGGCCTATACACCCAAACACAATTTATTTCATAAATTATTAAAACACCCCAAATAGCCCATATACACAGGTCTGGCTTGTCCAAAATGGAGCTCCAAGGATCTATCAAGAAATTTCAACAATTCAGATCTGAGTTTGAGACCAGATCAAGCTGACCCCTCACGGCCTCAAACCCAAACACAAGCATTTACAAAACACTTAAATAGAAAATAAACCAAGTAGGATAAATCCCACCTCCACGGAGTTTGTCAAAACTCCCAGCTTTGATGTCACATTAAAGCTCTCATCGTCGTCAATTTTGCCTTCAGCCGGAATGAAATCAGACGATCAATTTTTCGTAGATGCGAAAAAAACAGAGGAGAAATAATAAAAAAAAAATATATCTCTCTTGCCGCCTCCTCCTATCAGCTCTCTCCCTTTTTATTGATTTTATTATTATTATTATTATTATTATTATTATTATTATTGTCATTTGGATAAATGATGATTTCTATTACTACAATTCGAGATTAATTTCTATAAGAAAATTTTATTTAACTTCGATTCGATTATTTTAAATGAGCTTCTTCGTATTTCGACTTGGAGATTTTCGTAAAAATCTTGTCCTTAAAGTCACTGGCGATTTATCACCCGAAATTCGTAAAAATATTGAAGCTATCACCGAATTAAACTTACTGAGTCACTAGATTTCGCGAGGCAATTTGCAGCGATCCGTTCGTCATCCAGAGATCTAGAGAATTTTCGGTTTTTCAACGAAATTACGTTTACCCTTTTGAGAAAAATTGAATTTTTCACCGGGTCTTCTGTCGGCTAAAAGAGTCGAGATCGGCTGGGCTATTCCCATTACATCAAAGACTCTCGGCTGTGGAGGCAACTCAATTTTGAGAGCTCAACTACTCCAATCTAGCCACTCTGACCCGGGGCAGCAACTCAGGCAGCTCGCTCGAGCGTGTAGCCGAAATTAGTCGGTTCATGCAGGCAATGAGAAATGCATAAGTAGAGACAAAAGTGGTAAAAGAACATTTGTAAGAGAAAAGGCTACATGTCCTGGTCGGGCCGAGCAAAATAAATAAGAAGAAACAAAAATCGACGTCGGAATATCTGGCGGCGGTCGGGCATCATAAGGACGAGGAGGGTGAAGAAAGGGAGTGGGCCTCGAGCGGGGTGTTCGAGTTCTCGAGAATGGTGGCGGAGGGATTCTCAAGCCTCTCGTCATTTAGGGATGTCAAAGTTGAAGTCGAGGCCGGGGTAGGCATTAGCGGCTCTCGAAAGGCCAAATACCCGAAGCCCATTAGTCACCGGGCTCATCTCGATCTTCCACATAACTTCATCTCGTTGAGCAACCGGTTATTTGTTGATGAAGGTCCCCACGCACCACGACCTCACAGGTCGAGGGCATTCAGTGAGTTTGTAGCCTCGGAGGCCTCACGACGAGCCCCATCTAGTAGCGTCGTCTTATCGCGCAGTTCATCTTTGACCGCACGTAGCTCTTCCTTAGACTCCCTCAGCTCGCCCTGGGATGTAAGAAGCTCATCCCTAACCATCTGAAGCTCATCTTGACGACTGCGGCAGATCCACAGCCTCACAACAAGTCACATTTTTGTGTGGCACGGCTGTCGAACCTCCCGACTCGCCTTCGGCCACTCTCAAGCTGTTTCTGGCCTCATCTTCTCTACCCTCGGCACATTACGTCTTGGCGTGAGGTATCTTCAAATCAGATTTAAAAGCTTCACCTCCTCGGTCATCGTTGCACCCAGGCCACGCCCGGCTCAGTCCTTTCGGAATGCAAGGAAGCCACCCTGCCTTATATGGCTTGGCGGCTTTGACATGGCCTTCGTTTAGTTTGGCCTTTTGCCAAACTCTTCAAATGAGTAACCACACCATCAACGTAAATAAGTACCAACCTGAGATCAACACTCAACAGTTAAGTGGAGACTGCAACGAAGATATGGGAACTTACGGGGCGGCCCACGGAGGGATAGAGCCAAAGCCTCATCAGGGCGACGTCGACCTCTTGAGGGGTCGGGAAAATCCTTAGAATGGGCGAGGCGCGCCCTCATGGATCTGACATTAAAAGCAGGAGTACATGCATCTCACTTCAGTTTGAGTCCTTCCTCTTCAATTCTTAAGAAAAAGCCCACAGAAGGGTGCTGCTCTGTGCTGGGTGGATTCAGATGAGTGATGAGCATGGCCATGCGGTTGCTCCAACGGCCCTACCCAGGGACCTTTGGCCTTCGCGATGGGCCAGGCAGTGCAAACTCGAACTTTAGGAACCTCGGTAGGAGCGGCATTGCTCCGGCTTTGGACATGGAGCAAGCGGGAAGAGGAAAATGCCCCCAATTTCGGAACCTTGACCAAAGTCGGCCGATCTTTCTCAACGGAGTCCAAGGTTTTCCGTTTCAAGCTCCGAGGCTTCCGAGACAGCGTCTCCAACCGAGCTAGAATCTCTCCCTTGGTGGGTTTGGCAGCGGAGGGCCCTATGGGAGAGACTTTCATGGTGGAAGGAGGCGAAGGCCTCAAAGCAGCAGAGCGGGCTGACCTCGAGCTCGAAGGGCCAGGAATGTCCGACTTGATCAGCTCCGCGTAGGGACGTGGAGGACCTTTCGATAGCGCAAGCGTTATGGCGTTATCTCGAAATTTGAGATCGGGTTGAGCTTTGAGCCGTGAGCGTAGAATTAGAGATATCAACAGCCTCCTTACAAGTCATACCAAAAACAAAGCGACACTCCACGCGGATTCTCGGGGGCCAATTCAGCTGGCGGAACGCCGGTGTAGTCTTGTCAAGAGGGTTATAATCCGATTAAGTGGCTAACAGTAGCATTCCTTCCAAAGCTTGTGCGAAGAGGGAAGATCGAAATGCGGAAGGCGCCGATGCGCTGGAAAAATAGAAGCCCTGGCGGTTTCCTTCGCCTTTAAAAAGATAAAGGAAGCGAAGCTACACTATCTGGGAACACCGGGCCCCTTGTCCTAAAAGAAAACCAATAGACCAACCATTGAAGCCATTGGGTAGAAGGTTAGAAGGACAGAGACAGTGAAATGCAAAGCCCTTATGAAGGGATCTGCGGAGGCGAAGACCATTATCAGCTACTTGAAGAAGCATGCCATCTTAGATGCGGAAACCACACTTAGGAGGTGAAAACATCGGGGACCAAACTCGGGTGTAAAGGAGGTGACAGCGCTGGCAAGTAGCCCCATCTGAGGACCAACCTTACTAAATTTAGCCCAAAGCATGATGGGCAGCGGATTGGGTATTGACCCTAGGATACTTTAGGCGGTATACTCTCCTTACCCTTGTGCAAGGGAAGGGGCACCAACTTAGACATCTGAAGATGAGGCCACGGTCGAGACGGTTGGAAAGCCCGCGCGGTTCGCTAGTAGGCGTAGAGAGTCACCTCAATACGCGAGAGAAGCGGCCGGGACCCATGTTTGACAAGAGTGTAAAGGAAACGAGCTTGGGTGACCCTAAGCCTAGCGCCTCGGCGTATCACCCAGAAAGACACTACCAAAGAGAGAAAGACCACTGAGCGGGTCTAGGAATAAAAACGGAAAAACTATCTTACAGGAAGCGCGGAAAAGGACTGCATAAAGGGTTGAATGGAAACTAAGGAAGAGGAAGTCAGGAACTCGTTAAAAGCGAGAAAAGTTTCAGATCGGGGGCACACAAGGCTGAGAGGATGTCTGAAGAAATAGAAGAAGCCCAGAAGAAATTAGGAATGGCGCGAAAACCAAAAAGTCATCATTATCGCAAGACGTGTAGCGGTGACCAGTATACTGACCAGAGCGGACACGTGGAAATTGCATCACAACTCAGAAAGTTACGACCCTTACCCATGCACCTGAGGATTTGGGGGGGCAGCGTAGGGTTTGAAATGGGCTCATGGCCCCTTTCGCCAAACCTAAAGAAGAGGCGCGCCCGTTCAAAGCACTCGGGCCTTCTTGACCAGGAATGAGGCGGAGTGCAGCTCGGCCCAGGCGGTTATAGAGTATCCCGAGAAAGCCCACATTACGCAAATCAAACTAAATCCCAACGATAAGGAAATGAATAACCCCATTAACATATTATCCTGCAAATCCAACTAAATCATCAACAGGAAAATAAGATAATTCTGATATAACGACTCATCCTGCGGATCGTAGGATCCACTAGTGAGGGAAGAAGGATAATTTAAATAAATGCTCTTTGATATCCCTAATCAAATACGATCTTAGATAAAACGAAATATCGAATCCGATGGGAAGAATCCTAATCACCATCCAACTGGGAAAACATATACTATAAATACTAGGTCACCCCATCGGTGAAGGTCATAACACATTTGCCCTCATGGATATCACTTTCTCTTGAAGAAGGCGACTTAGGCATCGAAGATGTGCAGGCGGCGTAAGTCATTAGCACTTTTCTTTCTTGTTTTGTAGGAGAGCAACACCACCAGGTCACGAGGACCGACCTAGCGGAGTCGGTCCAGGCCAATGACCCCCACACGCTCTGGCGGTCAGGTTGAAAAAATGTCGTGATATATATATATATATATATATATATATATATATATATATATATATATATATATAAAATTTAAAAAAAAAATTTGTAAGAATGATAATAATAAATTGTTTATTATATTAATTTTATCTTTTTAATCTTTTTGTAAATATGTTAATATATTGTTATACATATATTATTCATTGGGATGGGAGGAAGTCTAGTGTCAAGTTTTTGCTTGTAACTAATAATTGGGATGTGGCTTCCTTAAGCAAGTGGTGTATAGAAAGGAAATAAACCAGTAAATCATTTGGCTGAGATCACCTTACACCTTCCATCTAATGTGTTACACTTACATATATTATATAATTTTTTATTTTATTTTATCATAATAATAAAGGTTATTTGATGAATAGTCCTTTAGAAAACTAAATTTAAAATCTAATATTTCATTGTTTTTATCTTATTTTGGAAAAATACACTCATTGTTTTCTTGTAAAAATAGTTTTCTTTTTCAAAGATATATATAAATACATAAAATGACAAATAACATTTTTGTCTATTATGAGTTATTCTTTGAGAAAAAATGGAAATTATTAGCTTTATGAATTTTTAGTTATTTAAGATATTTTAACCAAATATTTATATTCTTAAAAAAAAGTTATATGATCAATACCTAAATAAATACTCACTTAAATTTTTTTAATACTATTAAACCTTATTAATCATTTAAGGGCGTTTGTTTTTCAAGTGAATGCTAACTGGATGCTAAATAAGGCTTAAAAATATTAAGCACGAAATTGTTTGTTAGTTAATATTGGTTTTTTATAAGGTATTAAATTGTTTGTTTTTTTAATATTTTATTTTTATTAGGTATTAAGTTGTTTGTTTTTTAAATACTAAAAATTAATATCTTAATTATATCAAAAAACAATTGTTTAACTAAAAGTAGAAAAATATTTATATAATAATTGTATTACATGTAACATATTAATAAAAATAAAAGATAAAATTATTATGATAAAAAATTTATTATTATCATTTTTTAAAAATTATTATTATATTTATCTATTTTATATAATTAAAATAGAATATATAAATTAATTCTTAAAAAAATATATTGATAACAATGAGATTGTTCTTTCAAAATATCCTATGTAGATTTTAGAGATTTTATAATATTTTGAGAAGATTTAAAAAAAAAATTATGAAGATTTTAAAATATAGTTTTTTCTTTTTAAATACGAAACTGTTCTAAATAGAAAAGTCAAATATAAGTAATTTTATATGAAAATTTTGGTTATTTCTGGCCCAAAAAGAAAATTTTAAAAATTCATAAATAAGTCATACAAAAAAAAATGGTGTAATTATGAAAGAAAATTTCTTTTAAAAAAAATCAAAAAAACAAAGGTACTCGATAAATACATGAAATGACAAAAACATTTTGCCATTATAAATAATTCTTCAAGAAAAACATGAAAATTGTTAGTTTTACCAATTTTGAGTTATTTAAGATATTTTAACCTAATATTTATATTGGGTAGAAAAAACTTATATCATCGTTACACAAACAAATACTCGATTAAATTATATTTTTTAATATATTTAAGATGTTTGTGTAAGCATATTAAAAAACAGGCTAACACTTATTATTATTAAGCATTATTCAACATTAATTTAAATAAAATTTATATTCACGATTAAATAAAAAAAAAACAACCGCCCCTTATATTTCCGAAATTCATATTTAAAAAGTTATTTTAATTATAAAAAAAATTAATCAAAGCACCCTTGTAAAAACTATTTTAGAGCAAGTAAAATTCTAGTACTTTGAAGAAAAGACGAAAAATTGGGAAATTCTTTCATCGTCTCGAATATGCCAACATCCGTAATATTTTTCCTTTCTTGTTTGTGAAAAATTTCGATTCTTTTTTCTCTCTTCATCTCATCTGAAAAATCTGTCAAAATAATTTTTTTTGTTTTTGTTTTTTTGTATTTGTCGATTGGTCGCAGTTTATGACGAAGCTTTCAACTGACCGTATGAGGAAGAAGAGGCGATTTAGGAGAAAGAAGAAACAGGTGATTCATTTCGTTTTCTATTACTGAATAAATTTAAAGATTTGGAAAAAGTTAAAAAAGTTTCCTCTTTGAGATCTAAATTTTAATTTGTTTTGTATTAGTTTTGAATTTTCAGTCTCAAATTGAATGTACGGATAGGAAGAAGAGAGTAGGGTTTCTTCTTCAGCAGGTACTTGCGATTGATAATTTTAGCAATGCAATATAAACCTTTAGGGAAAGTATTTGTCATTTTCAACCTATTTACAATCATTTTCAATCAATAACTGGAAAGCTACTTTTCCCAAGATTAATTTTATTTTATTTTATTTTATTTTTTTCATTTAAAAAAAAAAACCTCAAGGAAAAGTTGGTTTCAAGTTATTAATTCAAAAATTATTGTAAATAGGTTGAAGAATTGGATTTAGGTAGTTCAGATTACTATTGAACGTACTATCATAACTAGTGAATGTATGCATTCACTAGTTATGATCGTACTTTGTAGTACATTTGTTATTTATGGTAGTACATTCATTGATCCACCATTTTTTTTTCCTAGTAATAGCTTGAAGCCTACTTTTCCCAACCTATTGATTAGATTAACTTCATTAACAGTTTGATGACCTTAGAAGTGTGCATATGAGTTAAGGGAAGATGTATCGTGTGGTTATCAGGGCCAGATTCTTGTTGATACTATCTCGGTGACCGTTACCACCTAGGAAGAGTGTCGTTGAGTGTTTTTAGGCGATGGAATGCGTGACGGCTTATAAGAACTGTATGCTTGTATGAAGCGAGGTTGGTTAGAGAAGAGGCCCGGTCTTGGCCGACTCTAGAAATCCTGACTGAAACAAAGCTCACGGAATCAAATTGGTGGACCCTCGGTGTAGGCGGACATCCTGGCAAACAAGAATTCGACGGTAGCCCGCAATTAAAGTCCTCGGGTGGGGACAAGATCGAGCAAGCTATCCGGTTAGGCTTCAGCACCTCAAACAATGAATCAGAATATGAAGTCATCTTAGTCTGGATTGAATTAGCAGCTGCACTATCTGCCCACAAGCTTATAATTCGGAGTGATTCCCAATTGGTGGTAGAGGCGAGTCGCGCGAATATGAGTCCACGGGATCCCCAGAATGGCAAAGTGCTGTGACTGCAGTTTAATGACGCCTGGCGGTTTTGACATGGGCTCGAACATGTTCCAGGACTCTAATGAAAGAGCATACGCCTTAGGCTGTTGTAAGCGCGTCTGTAACACTAATTATGCCATAGCTGTGAATTTTATAACATGTTTAGGGTATAATAAAAGTAAAAGTATATTTTACGAGAATAAAATAAACAAGGAACCGGAATTAATATAAAGTTAAGATTAAATTAATAATTTACCAATTCAAGACCAGATTAAGTAATTTAATAGTTAATATCTTGAAATAGGAATATCGTAAGTTAAATTAAGAGTAATAGAGAGTTGGAGGTTAAAAGGTAATAAAGAAAGATATTAGAATAGAAATAAGGGAAGAAAATTGTGGAAGGAGCGAGTGACTGAGGAAAAGGAAGTTTCCTCGGCTGATGGATGGTTAGGATGCTCGAAAGAAGAAAAGTGGAAATACTTACAAAAATGGGATAGATCGAATAAGGATGAGGCTAAAAATAAATATCTCATTTTGGTCTTGGAGAAAAGAGATAGCAAGGATAAGAGAGAAAGGAGAAAGGATGAAGAGAAGAAGATAAAAGAAAAGAAGAAAGAAGAAGGGAAAAGAAGATCACGGAGTATGGATACTCCCGAATTGTGTGTATGGAATTTGAGTATGGAAGTCTAGTGTTTTTGTATGGATTATAGTATGAATATTTGTATGGAAAGTATAGATACATGGTTTGTGTATGGGTTGGGTTTGGAAACTCCCAAACTCATTTCTTGTTAGGGTTGAGTTGAGAAGAGCTCTAAGACTTCTATATATGTGTTTTGGGAAAGGTCTAGTTGCAATTTGAACCAGAAAGAATTTTATATTTTGGGCGTTCATATGAATTAGGTTGGACCTTAGAACTGGTTTTAGGTAAATAAAGAAATTTGGTAGTAGACCCTTAGTGGTGGCATCAGTGGAAATTGATGTTGGGCTTTTAGTTTCTCAATTGGACTCTATAGACAGAGATTATGGTCGTTTATCATGCAATCAGCTCTCGGCCGAATTTTCAAGTGGTGCCTGGCAATCACGACTCGACCAGTGGCTGGCCAGTCATTTAATTCGGCCAAAGGCAGGGTCAGCTCAGCTCAAGCTACCCTTAGTGTGACCTCAACTTCAAAGTGTCAGCACCGCTACGATCGACTCTAGTTTAGGTCTTTAACTATGGAAGCTTGTTGTTGATTAACCCATATTCATAGGGACGGTAGGTGAACAACCTTGATGAAATATAGGTTTCCGAGTCAACCAGCTTCAAGTTGGCTAGGCATGTGTGACCTCCAACGGACGATACGACTGCCATCGAACGCTGTTTCAGGTGTTCTTGGACTGCATGGAGCTCGTTGGTCGAAGCCATTCATGTGCCTGGAGGATAGTGGTGAGCTTAACGAGATTGGCTCGGCTTGGCGATCCAGCTCGACTCGGCGAGGTCAGGTCGGCTATTAGGTTTGGTCGTGTGACCTCCAACCGGAAGGTCATAACTTCTTCGTCAGAACCATTTCCCGGGGTGTTCTTGACTATGGGAAAGATCAGTTGGGTGAATCCATCCATTATAGTTTGATAAAGAAATTGGAACCCATATTAGGTTCGAAATCATGGCAAGAAAAATAAATGAATATCTTTTGGTAAATATAGTAGTTCTGAAACATATAATCGTGGGGCTGCCTAGACTAGATGTTGAATGACGTGGCACCTCTGTGTGGGTAGACTACGTGCATAAGCATCGGTACTTTCTCGGTGATTTCTTCGGCACTCTATCGGTCTTAGGTGCTCTGCATTAAATTGCTTGACACTCCTGCTTTTTGTCTTCTGATGCCTCGATCACACATTGCCATACCTCAGGGCCTGTATTGCTCTGTCTACTCATTTTAATTATTCTTGGTCTAAGTAGTCAAACAATTGCTCATGATAAGGGGATGAATAAATAAGAATAAACAATGTGCATCATTAATATACAGAAATTCCTGTGATTGCCTCTGTATAAGTATAGGATTACGTGAATAAGTCACGGTGCCTCTTGTACAAATTATAAATACGTAGTACAGAGTATAAACCATCATTACAGTACCTTAAAGCTGGTAGTACAAGTATAAGCTCTGTAGTACAAGTATAAGCTCACGCCAACTCTAAGGAATGCGACAGTATAAGATAGATAGAAGTACAAAATGCGTATTATATAAATCTGCATTATAAGTATAAGCTCTTATGTAACTCTTACGGGAGATCGGAACAGTATAAGTTTCTTTATAAGCACAAATATGTATATAGTTGTTATATATGTGAAATGAAAAATGCAAAGGTCGAATAAATATGATTGCTTTTCATCTCGCATATGATTATCGGATGACCATAGTTAGTGAAGAATATATGTCTGTAGTGCACAACGAGATATATCTTGAACACTCAAATCTGCATGGATTATCACTTAGAACCTGGTAGGGATAGATGGGGATACCTATTAGAAAAACAAATCTGCAACATAATCTGATTTGGCCCAGTTTGGGTCATTCTGGCCTTAACCAGACGCTATAGCTGGTCATTATGGGCCTTATAAACCACTATTCCTTTGATGATACAGCGCCTTGGGCCTATAGACCCACTGTATTATGATCAAGTACAATCTGTAGACCCTTAATTTCCTTCTTCTAAGGTTTGTGGGCATGAAACATGAACAAATAACAAATAACTCTCTGATAGTTGAATATGATAAAAGTATATGACTTTTTGACCTTGATATGAAGCGTAGCATTCTTTATGGGATGATATGTAAGCGATGACAAGTACATGTTGATAAGAACAAAAGAAAATGTAAATGACACAGAAATGAAACATGATATGATAAAGAAAGTATAAGATTGCATTAGCATGTGTAAATTATATATATGGAATATATACTAAGCATGTGTATATGACAAGTATAGAATATGACATAAGTATATGATATATTTATATGTACTATGTAAATGTGTAGAGTGGAGATGATATTTTATTAGTGAGGAGTAGTCCACGAGTTATTCCCACTAAAGCAAATAAAAACATACGAGGTGTTTTCTGTTAATTTGTGAATTTTTGCAAGAGGCTTGTGGGGAGGACGGGATAAATCCATCAACGGTCTAGGCCACATCACTAGATGCCTTTGGAAGACGCACGGTCTAATGTATATGTATTTTTATTTCTTTTGTAAAAGCGATGTAAATATTAGCAAATGTGGAACACTTCCATATATTGTAGACTTATATCATATATTTTTGCAATCCATTTACTTCTGAGAATATAGTACAAGTTAAATGTTTTAACATTATATGAATGAACAAGCTTAAAGAAATTGCTAAGTTTTATAAGTTTATAGAAAAAATAATAATAATATGGCCATAGCTTACTTTCTGACAGAATGTCTTGGGTTGAGGGGTGTCAGGTTAGTTGTTGTGAAGGCATCCCGGTTCTTCGGACGAGCCAATCGAGATTCGGATCGGAGAAGGGCGCGATATTGATCTCCTACCTATAATAGAAACAATATTTACGCCTGCTATATTACCAGCAGGTTCTCGATAGCCCTTTAATATTAAGATTAAGCAGTGGGCGAAACCTCCGCTATGGATGGACCTTAACACGTATATCAACAGAGAACTCCTAACAAGAAGGACCCAGCTCACAGTGCAGGTTCAATACTTGATTTTCCTTAATCGCGGGCGTTATTCGACGATCCTGAGGCAGAACATACATCGAAGTGCCAACTCATAAAACGGGGCCGATTATGTGTTGAAGTGAGATTGCCTGAGAAGGGATATGTGGCAACCATTCGGGTAGCGAGAACTCGGCGCCACGGGGCCCACACTGGGGGTATTATTGGCCAACCACCATGAGAGAAGTACGGCCTTGGTCGATTCGTGCACGCAAATGGCAATTCGATGTCAAAATGAGCTCCAGCATCTTAAGAATCGTCGACTCAGAGACCCTGTCTATCTCGAGCCCATGGCCCATAGCTCGTGGGAATCGGCATCATTAGGGCCACTCCCTACATACTGGCTCGAAAAAAATTGGTGCTAGCACATTGCGGTGCCTTCCTTAAATGGATAGAGACGAGGCTTTTGCATCCCATCAAAGATAAGAGGTCACTCGGTTATACGGAAAAATATCAGTTTGTCGGTTACAGGTATACCCGGGATGCCGTGTTAGACAATATGGCCCCGGTCGATATGGTTCTGGCTCACGCGAAGTGAAATAAAGAACTTATACTCCACCGACCCCGCCAAACAACGGTGGCGGAGGCTTCGGCAAAACCTTTGACCCAATAAGCCTTAAAGAAAGAAAGCGATTGGATCTTGTTGCAAAAAGGAAAATGGGTGGAGCGAACTTCGGGGACCTTTGGAAACTACCAGGCGATGGCTCGTAGACCAGCGGTCCCTCATCGCCGCTAGCACTTACACTCTTAGAATGGAAGCGTGCCTCTCAATCTCTGCGAATCGGTATGCTGCGCTCAGAAGACGGATATGCTGAAACGATTGATATAGGTTCGCGTCAAAGGCCCAGACATAGCTGGCGGATGAATTGCGCGAAATATGAAGAAATTCGTCGTGGCATCCATGCATGGGTTTGTAAATGTACCAGCAGACGCGTAAAAACCCCTCGAGTTTCTGGCTGAGCACTGGTCTTAGAGGAAAGTCTTGAAAACCCTGGCCGATCCGATGCTTGAAAAGTTTGAGGCCAAGCTGGGAAGGACCATATGTTGTAACCACAGTGGGTGATCGGATCATGCTCTGCTAAGATCTTCGATGGAACACCTATACCCAACGAATGTGGAATGCTATACCTCAAAGGTACCTCAACAAAAAGTTGATTTATTCTTTCACTTTGTCTTCCTCATGAGTTGTTGCAAGTCTGGATGGCGCTAATATGCTATCGGCCCGAGTATAATGTTAATGCCTATTTGTCAGTATAAAAATCGGATAGCTAATACTTTATCCGGCCAGCATGGATAATACCGAAACTTGCTCGTAAAGTCTTGATGGCACTATTGCCCTGTCTAGCCCAGTATGGTTAATGCCCTCACACAGCTCGATATAAAGCAGTGCGCTAATGCCTATCCGGCCAGCAATTAATGCCCAGCCCAGCTCAGTAAAGTCCAGGATAGCGCTAATACTTATCAAGCCTTCACATAGTTAATACTAACTTAGCTCATTATAAGTCGGATCGGCGCTATTCTTTTTAAGTGACCCAGTATAGTTAATGCCCGCTCGATGCTCATGGGATGGCGCTAATGCCTTGTCCTACTGACTTGGTTAATGCCGGTATTTCGATATAAAGCACGGATGGCCTTCAATGCCACTGTCAGGCCCATAGTTAAGTACTTGACGGCTGTGTAAAGTCAGGATGGCGCCCCTGTGCCATATCGGGCCTAGTATGGACAATACCCTACGGCAGTGCTCAAGAGTCCAGGATAGGCGCTAATGCCATATTCGGCCCTAGTATGGTTAATGCCCTCTTGTTTCGATGTAAAGTGTCGGATAGCTAATGCCACTGTCCGGGCCAGTGTAGTTAATGCCTATGACCGTTATAAAATGCGGATGTCATTGTTGCTTTGTCCGGCCCGGTATAAGCTAATGCCGTGATTAAAATAAAGTCGAATGGCGCCAATTACAACATGGCGTCACCGGCTAAAAGCCCAAAATGAACTACTCGATTAATAAGGGAATTAGTAAGTAGCAAAAAATAACACATCCTTTCTGCATTAAGATGTCAGTTACACTTATCAATGTCGGGACCACGAAACGAGAGGCAAAAGGCATGGCTAGGCAACTAAGCGCAGTGCGATCCACCCAACTCGCCCAGTGCTTTGGGTTCCTCCATCTCCGACTACAGACGAGAATCGGGGGTTATCATCTGTCGTCCCGACGAGCGGAAGGCAGCAGCCTCATACTAATGTCGGCCTACGGAGCGCGGCGGCCGCAGGAACAACACCGGGGGGCATCGAGTTGAAGAACTGCAGGTTAATGGAGTTTACGTGTTCGATATCCCAACTGGAATCCCAGACTTGCTCCCACAAATATTATGTGTAAAGGCGCATCAGCCATAGCCATAATTAAAGATGACTTCAAAGCGGCGCCATACCTAAAGAACTTCCAAAGCCTTCTTATAGCTAGTGACCTCTGCTTGTGAAGAGCGGACGAGGCTCGTCTTCACTAACCCCAAGCTCTGCAAGCAAGGAAACTCGCTCATCGGTCAGACGACTAACTTCCTCCTCTGCCTTGCGGCCTCTGCAGAAGCGATGGCTTCATTGAGCCGTCCCAACTCAAACTCCACCTTGTTGGGCATCTTCGAGGGCGGTAGGCGCTCTGGACTGGGGTAGCTCGGATTCCATCGAGGCACGGGCATACCGCCTCATCGATCTCCAGTCGGCCCATTGCCACCTCATGACGAGTGGCATCTCTCTCCGCCTCAGCACGAACTGCCCTTTCAACAGCTTCTCTAACCTCCGACTCTAAGCGCCTCGACTTTGACTCTGCCTCCATTAAGGAAGCACTCAAGGCATTTTTGTCCGAAAACGCCGACTAAGCATAGAGCCGTAGCCTCTCCGCATCCCTCAGCCGAGTTTGAAATTCTCGATGCTGGAAGGCCATTTTCCGGATAGCAGCAATCGCCTGCGAAGAAACATATTAATGATACAACAATAACTAAGAAATAGTACTAGAACGAGATATAGAGCTTCCAAACTCACCAGTTCCGTCGATTGAGCAAAATTGTGGTTACAAACCCGCATCCCATCTTCAATCATTTACTGGAGATATTCTTTAATAGTACCGGTAGGGGCCCGAGATGGTATACTCTTAGCCACACCCTGGCCGACAGTTAAGCATCATTAGCATCACCCGGTCGCGGATCGTGCGAATGGTCGGTAGAAGGTCGCCGGTTGAAGGGCCTCCGCCGATCGATAATCTCACGAGCACCCTCAGGCTGGGAGCGACCTCCCGTGGGGAGGCCAGGGCCGCGAGGGAGGGGATGCGGAGTTCACCGAAGCCTTGATCAGGGACGGCCTCACTGCGGCCGGGTGTGCTGGCCTTATCGATTGGCGATGGCACCTTGGGAGGATGGACCACACGGATGGCGCGGAAGCCAGGAAACTCTCCTGGACTCCACAGGTGGCCGTTTTCCGACGGGGTGATGGTGAGCCGTCTTCGAAGTGAACACGGGATAGCCAGTGGCCTGCGCCCTCAGAACCTCATCGAAGCGGTGGCCCGATCTCAACGTCGGGAGGGTATCGACCTCTTCTTTCGGTTGGCATCTCGCCCCAGTTTCGAGCTGACAAAGTTCTGAATCAAACCGTCGTCAGATCCTCTTCCTCTTGCTTCTTCCCGAAAGTCCGGGGAGCAGGCGGGATTTTGGAGAGAGATCGAAATGAAATCCTCCACCACCTTCAGTGACTTTCTCGCCGCCAAATGTCCCGCCCTTTTTTCTTCGTGCTCGAGGGGCGTGGGGATGGAACCCGCCTGCTTCACACTCAGGAGGATGGCTCAACGGCTACCCCCTCGGCCTGCCGGGGCCTTTAGGGGCGGACGGGAAATCCTCGCTGGCGGAGGAAGGTTGCGTGGGTTCGTCTCACCGCAATTCCCAATGACCGCCTCGCTCCTTCACTTTGTGGCTGGAGAGAAGAGACTACCCGAGAGATTAAGCTCGGAAGAGGTCAGCCATTGACAAAGTGCTCACCTTCCACAATTCCCAGGGTAGGAAGTGGAGGATTATTGGGATGCATAAGGAGGCCAGGTGAAATAAATCATCTGGAATTCTTCATGGTAAGAAGGACTTCATGATGGCCTTACTGCTCGCGTTTCCCGATAACCCTCTTGATTTTCGTAAAAATTGGCTCTCTCCGCCCAATGCACGTTTGCCCGCCGGCCGCTCACTGCGTAAATAACCCCTGATAATAACCGCATTCTGCACATGAATGGGCATACGAAAGATACATCAGCAGGCAGGCCCGTTACTTGTACACACCTGGAAAAGACATCGAATGGTTAACATCAAAAGGAAGGTCGGGGGAACCCGGGGTCTAGCCCAGGTCCACGACCCGAGATCACCCCTTACGCCTCACTCTTGGATCGAAGTCATGCAAATAATTGCAACCAGAGACTCTGGTAGCAACATAGACATCGACCACACCCAGCTACCCCTCGAGTATAAGCAAAACAAACCTCCACCAATGAAAGATCAAGGTAGTAAAGAAGGTTCGGTCTGTGGCAGCGGAGTCTATCAAGGCAACATTTGGGTGAACGAGGAAATGGAAATGGCCTTCTGGTAAAGTGCAAAAATTGCTTGACCAGAGATGGCACGTGGAAGCGAAGCCCGGCTGCTAATTGCTCTCGGGTGAAATATATTGTGTTGTACTCTTCGCCCCGATACTTCCACGGCCCGGCCATGGGTGCTATGGCGTGTGTCGCCGGGAATTTCTGAAGGCTTTCACAACTCCTCCATGAGCGGAAGAGATGATGTTGCTTACAGAAGGCATCCTGAATTTAGGCCCTTGCTTGCGACCCGCTTGGTTGGTGGAAGTCTCTTCTTGACCTCTCATCATTCTATAAGCAAACAGAGAGAAAGGGGGAAACGACAATCAACCCGAAGCCATAATACCAAACTGGTAAAAGGCAAAATCACTTGCCAGCTCTCTAAGCCTAGGCGGGAGTCGACTAGTCCTAGCAAACTCTAAAGAATAACCTCCCCAAGCTATCCTGGCGTTGAAGACGTGTCGATAATCAAAAATCAACAGACCCAAAGTCGGAACAGTGTTTACCTGTAAAATGGAAACTAAACAAGCGCTGGAGGAGATGAGTTGCAACAACATATGATGTCCACTTTGAGTGTTCGAAGAAAATCTCGGCGAGAGGAGATAGGATAAACGGAAAACAAGTACGAAGCAGGGTAACATCAAATGATGGCTCACCAATATGTTAAAAGCGTCTAGGGAACCTCTTGGTGTTAAATGCGCAGACTCATCATCTCCACTACCAATTTGAATCCTGGCGACTCTTCGTTTATTAGGGCCTGATGGTGAGCGTGGGCGGGCTCGTGAACCTTGGGGCCACCTAATATACGTTAACTAGCTAACCATATTATTTCTAGACCGAGTCCATTTCAAAGGCGTATCTATGCCATTGGCCTCCGCCATGAGGACTAAGTCTTTGTCACTAGCAGGGAGTGGGAGCATGAGAACAAATAATATGCGAGAACCTGAAAATTTAAATGTAAAATTCATTAAATTTACCCAAGGCGTTCATAGTGACCATGACAATGTTTACCGAAGTAATCATACTATGATTACATGATCAGAAGGCCACACAAATTAAAGCAGGAGGCGAGAACAAGAGTTGGGAAACAAGGGGCTGAGAAGAAGGTCATCTGAAGGGTGAAGAAAGGGACATATCAAGATCCAGTTCGATTCGGGAGAAGGTGGCAAGGTACCCACAAGAATCCCTGTTGAGTTTGGAAGGGGTGTTGCTTGTATAGGGATTCATTAGGCGCAGCGTAAGGGCCGTAACTGGGGAATGTCCTCTGACACAAACAATTTCAACTCCACTCAATCCTTGAAAACTTCGGCCTGGTCCATGCTTGGCAATCATGTTTAACCCCTTCGTAAGCCTTGTCAGCTGGGCAGATCCACGAGCTTGAGCCCTCGCGGCGCTGGCAGAGCCACCTGTTGTGAGCCAATAATAACCAATGGCACCAAAGAATCCTTCCTCCTGCAAACCTTTTATAGAGACCTCCCGACTGAAAAGGAATCCCAACAATTGCATAAAATGTGACTTCAAAAAACTAGGAAATTCCATTAATGTATATGCATTGGAACGCACAAACGTGCGTGATTACAAATCCCACATCCGACAAATCCCGAATATTCTCTTTCACGTAGGGAAGGCGACGCACTCCTAATAGCTAAGAAAAGGGGCATTGTGGGTACCATGGGCTTCTGGCCTGGAACCTCCAGCCCGAGCTCCCCGGGTTGAGTAGCGGGGCCCCGAAAACTAAAAACCCACTTTGAAGGCGTCTACGGACTGTCATGTCTTCGTTATGACCAGGCACAAACATACTTCCCGATAGGGTGGAATGTATCATGGGTCTGACTTTCACGGCCGGCTACCATCTTTAAGGAGTGGTTGTTTGACCTCGACAGACAAATAACACAGTGGATCACCCCACCCCGTAACCCTCTAATGGTGAGTGAAACGCATCGTCGGAGCGAGGAATGCGAGGCCCGATTTGGCTATCTAAAGAAGAAACAGGTCATAACAGCCAAACAGCGTAGCTTGCTTTGGTTTGGGAAGGAAATGCGTCCTCCGCCACCCATGTGAAGCGGGACCGCGGCCCTCTCCGCCAAAGGAAAGGAGTGACACATAGAAGGTAAGACGTCTGGTGAAAAGATTGATATTTTGACTCTCTTGTTTTCCTAATCACGGTACTGGCGCCAGGAGGCGACGGGCCGCCACTTCAACGTCAGTTTTTCTTTGTTTTGTTTTACAAGTTCATCTTGACATGTTGATGCTCAGGCGATCAGTGACTCGAGAAAATTCGAAATTTCTGAATATGTAACAATTTTTAAATCATATTTGATTCATTATGAGGACAAATATAAAAATTAATGTAAATTCTAAATTTAATTTTGTTATTTAGATATTAATTATTTTCACCTACTGATTAATTAAACTATATATTTAATATATATATATATATATATATATATATATATATATATATACTATATATATATATATATCATACTATATATATATATATTAATTTCTTCATAATATTATACTACTTTAATTAATGTGTCTCTGCAATTTCCTTTTTTTTTTTTTACTTCTATTCACTCTTGCTTATTACCTTGTAGTATTATGTTTCTGAGAGTTCGAGGTTCTCCTCTCCATCCAGTCATTCTTAAGCCTAAGTGTGGACCTCGAACGAGTCTCTTCATATTTATTTCCTCAATTTTTTCTTATCAAAAGACCATATATAGTCGAGAAAACTAATAATCTACTTATCACCTTCATAATATTGGTTTTGTTTAAATGCAATTTATAATTAACCAGATAAAAAATAATTACTTTTTTAACATATATTCACTTTATATATTACTTTGTAATATACTCTTCTTACAAAGATTCAAATCTAAATCTTATGTATCTTCCCATCATTTTGCTACTAGAGTCAAGCCTAAAGGACAGCCAAAAAATAAATAAATTATAAAAAATTAATAAATATATCTATATGATAATTTAATCTTGTAGTTTTAATAAAAGCTAAAAGAAAATTATTTCTCTCACTTTGTTATTCAATGGAATTGGTTATGTTATTTGCAAACATTTTATGGAATGAACATTGATATAATGTGATGGTTTCGATGATTAAGAATTCCTAACATCACATTTTCAAAAATAAATAATAAAATTTGATGGAAAAATTAATTATAAATACGTGTTTACACTTTTAAATGATAAATATGGATCTGTGATTGGCGATATTGAATGCCAAAATACATAAAATTCTACAAATTAATGGATTATCAATAAAACCCCCGAATTTAAGACGTTACAGGAAAAATGAACTATAAATACGTTTCCACTTTTCACAAATTTTCCTATTGTTTGTCAATTTCATTTATTTATTTTAAACTTCAATTTTGGTGTCAAGTTCAATAAAAGTTTATCAAATATTGATAATAGTGTAAATGATTTTTCACATCATCGCCATCGTAGCAAAACCGTAAGTCAAAGCCCCAATCCTCAGACCCATTTCTCTCTCTAGAAAGAAAAACTCATATTTCTCTATCTAGGGTTTTGTAGCCGCGTTTGTGGGTTTTGCTTCAATATCAAATATCAGGTATGAACATTTCTCTACTAATCTGGGATTGTTTCCTGTTTTCTCACGAGGTTCCTTTTTATTTGGAAATTTCCCTAGTTCCAGGAGGCTTTCTGTTTGGTATCGAAAAATCAGGGTCCTCGAAAACCATAGTTTCAGTTCGTGCTTTAATTTAAGGTGCTTTTCGTGTTTGATGTGCGGGTGTGGATTTTTAGTGGATATATTTTCATGCAACTATCCACGGTGACATGCTAGAATGGGGTTCATTATATTTCGTAACCATGAAATATAACTATTGAGTGTGAGTGTTGATCGAATCGAATCTAAAACTGAAGAAGAAGAAGAGCAGCGCCAGTTGAGTTGCGAAAAAGCTAGGACTACGATTTTAGGAAAAGAAAAGCCCAATGAAGCTCACAGACCATAGCTTCCTTTTGCTTATATTATTATGAATAGCTACTCTTTTAACTTTTCCTTTTCTTTTTTGATATATTTTTTTTTAATGTTTTTGATCCATTTGGGATTTGGCTTAAGAAAATTAAGGATTTGGGAGTTCGAGAAAGCGTCAAGTAATTACCGAGATGGAATAGGTTTCTTTCGGCGCATTTATCTTGAATTTTAATTGCTAGCAACTCCAGTTGATAAATTTTAGTTGGTATTATGGTCTCAAATTTGTAAGTAGATTAAAATTTTGATTAAGTGTAATGTTTATTTAAATATATCGATGTTTAAAGTTTTATCGATCGTATTTGTATTAGTCTTTTTAGATTTGAGCATTCTGAAAGTGCAAGCTTTTTATTATGCATCATGTGCATTGATGGAAATTTGGTGAAGAAGAATTGTCTATTGTACTCTATTTGATGGAGTCTAAATATTTATTTTTATTTTTTACTTTTTTAATTTTTCCTTACAAAACTAAATATTGTCTTTACCACCATTCATTAAACAATAATTCTATTTATTTCCTAATTATAAACATTCTTTCCTAATTTTCCCTTAATCTATTTTTCCCTTATTCATCATTTACATAAAATAATAACTATTTCCTTCTCAAATAAAATGACTAATAAAAATTACCATTAATGTATAATTTTAATATACTTATTTAATAAAATATAAAATAAAATAAATATCTTTTATTCTATTTCCGTTTTTTTTTTTTGAGGTGTTTATGGATGAAAATCCAGATATGATAATTTTCTTTATTTTAAATTTAGAGATACTATTCCAAAGATTACATCTAATTTATTTTCAAATAATAAATAAGTGTGAAGATATTTTAAATATTTTATAATTACCAATATATTTAATACATTGTTATATCTCGCAGCATCAAATGGATTGGATCGTGGACAAAAGTAAAAGAGGGCAAACGAGTGGATGTGGGTTGATGGTAATAAATAGAGGGTTAGGTAGGGGTATAAATGGAAAGTACCTTGAACTGAATGGACCATGGACTAAATATCCAATGCTTTTTCCATTAGGGTCTTGGTTTACCATTATGATTCCAACTAAATGATATTAGAGCCTTAAATTCTCCTTTTTTCCTTTTTAAATAATAATAATAATAAATAAATACATTTAAAAATAAAAATAAGGTTTTTAAATCTAATAGTTTTTAATAATATTGGTTAAAGTCTAAATAAAGTAAATCCCCTTTCAAAAAATAAAAATAAATAAATCCCATGACAATGGCAACAATTTTTGCTCCATATTTGACTATGTTAAAAGGCATGACTTAAAATCATTCCAAAAAAGACCTTGAATACTTTTTAATACCTAGTGGATCGTGGACTATAAATCCAATGTTTTTTCCATTTAGGGTCTTAGTTTACCATTATGACTTCAACTAACAAATATTCAATGTGGGCATTAAATTCTCTTTTGTTTTTCCTTTTTAAATAATAATGATAATAAATAAATACACACTTTAAAAAAATACAGTTTTTTAAATCTATTAGTTTTTAATTATATTAGTTAAAGTTTAAACAAAAGAAAATAAATCCATGACAAATGAGGGACCTTTTTTAGCTTTTTGCTCCATATTTGACTATGTTAAGCATGAATTAAAATCATTATAAAAATGCCCTTGAATACTTTTTAAGTAGTGATAAGTTTATCATTTTTTGGACTCATAAAAAGGCCTTTAAATGTTTGGTTTCAAATAAATAATAACATGTAACAAGTTTTAAAAAAAAAAATCATATTTGATTCATTATGGACAAATATAAAAAGAAATGCAATTAAATAAAACTAATTTTTCAAATATATAGCCATTTATTATTATTATTATTATATTATTTTTCTTCATAATATTATACCACTTTAATTAATGTGTGTCTACAATTTTTTTTATTTCTGTGCACTTTTGTTTTATTATGTTATAGTCTTAACTTTGTTCTTCTGAAATTCGATTGTTGATTACTATGGAATCTGTCGCTATTAGTTGAGTCATACTTTAAGGGCGGGTCTTTTCATATTTATTTTCTCTTTTTTTTAATCAAAATACCATAAATAGTTGAAAAACTAATAATCTACTTATCACCTTCATATTATTGATTTTTTTTAATGTAAATTATAATTAAAGAGCAACTTTTTTTTTATATTGATTCACTTTGTATATTACTTTATGGTATATTGTTCTTATAAGGATTTGAACTTAAATCTCTCGAAGTCATTTCCCAACACCTTGCTAATTGAGCAGCTAAAAAATAAATTTTAAGGAATGAATAAATATATTTATATGATTAGTTTAATCTTGTAGTTTTAATTAAAGCAAAAGGAAAATTATTTCTCTAACTCTGTTAATCAATGGAATTCGTTATCCTTTTATGAAATGCTAGAAAATAAAATACAAAAAAAGAAAATTGAAAGGGAAGAATGCACTAGAAATACGTTTCCACTTTTCACAAATTTTCCAATTGTTCATCAAGTTCATTTATTTATTTTAAATTTCAACCTTACTTTCCATAACGAAGAATATGAGAATATTTTAATTTTAAATATTTTTATTATATATTTACATTTTTCTCCTATAAACAAATTAACAATAGTATATTTATTTTATATTATCTTTATTTTTTGGTTCTTACATATTTCTTGATTTGCCTTGAATCTTAACTCAAATGGTAAAGGGATGGGATAGGATTCTGGGAGATGCTTCGAAAATCATATAAAAAGTGAATACTACGGCTATAATATTCAAAGTGAACAAATATCAAATTTTTTTTATATTTGATGGAATTAAAATTACAAAAACAACAATTTTTTTAAAGGGAATCACAAAACAACAATTAGGGAAACTTAATGAAGGTTTGTTCCTAATTTTACTTCAATTTTTGATAAATTATCTTACCAAAATAATAAGTTTGATAAGTCAATATATAATATTTATTAGAGTAGTCCTTAGCCTTGTCTCTAGTAATAAAGGGGTGAAATGTGTTTATGGGAATCCTAGGTTCTAATCCAAAAAATATAAATTACATTGAGAATGAAATAACTTTTTAAATCATTCAGAATTTTAGTTATTTTGACATTTATTCACTTTGTATATTACGATGTGGTACTTTTTTTTTATCAAGTTATAAGGTGTCCTAAGCGAGCCCGTGCACACATAGAATACACCTTTAAGTCATACCACACCTAGACTAATACTTGTTTTAAGCCGAGATAGACCACAAGGATGGTAAAGCTCTACCACATAACATAACTGCATTCTAAGGGCTCGAACTCAAGATATCTTATTAAGCTATAAAAAAACGTTGTAGTAATTTGTTATTGTAAGGATTCGAACCTATATCTGCTATATAAATTTTAAATTTTAGTAACTTTCAAACGCATAAATTAAGATATCATTTAGGAAATGTGTTTTATCTTCAAAAGTGTTTTTGTCAAATACTAAATATTTGACAAAATATACAATCCCTCTTAAATATCTAAATCATTCTTAATATTAAGATATTAAGAACAAAGTACTATAACCTATTATGCAAAGTGAATATAAGTAAAAAAAAAAAAACTAATTTGTAATATTAAAAAATTGCTTATTGTGTTTTTTAAAGTATGTGTTTTATAGATATTTTTTCTTAAAAACACTTTCCATAAAATCAGTTCTGCTAAAAATACTTTGATTAGAATCCATCCCATATATATTCTCAATTACTATTATTATTAACAAGTATTTCAAAATAAATATGTATTTCATAATTTTGTGAGTACAAATTTACTTTAAGTGTTTTAATAATAAAATTTTATCAAAATATGTTAATAGTGTAAATGGTTTTTCACATTGCTATATATATAGTTAAATAATCTCAAATAGTGTGACGCCTCAAATCCAGGGTGTCCGTTGACAACCCGTCAACCCGCGGAATACTCGTGGATGTGTCGAGGAAATGGCAGCGAAACTATGAAAATCGGGGCGGAGTCTCGGCTGTATGAAGTTACTTATAAGGTCGTAACTTTGTCTGCTCATACATCTACTTGACCACACAAGGTTCAAATTCGAGTAAAATAATGATCTCTTGGGCCCCTGCATCAATACTCATTAAAATATATCACAACCAAATATATATCATGGTTCAAGAGTTATACATTACTCTTAATACAAATACATATTAAAATTGTAGAATTCTAATACATATTGACACACCCCCACCCCCTTCCAACGGCAGGTGTGCCGGCCACTCCACAGAAATCCCCAGTCATTACCTCTAACGACTAAAAATCTCTGTGAAGCGAAGCCGTATTGCTTGCTTAAACCTCATATAAATTTTTTTTTTCTTTCTTTTTCCAACTTAAGATTTGGTAAAATCTTGGCAGCGGTAAAACCTCGGTAGCATGACGGTTGCGTATAGGAAAATTCCAAATCCTACATACACAATTTACACTTTATCCAAATATGGCAGCAATGACGGCAACACATTCTCACAAACTACACTATGTACATGCATATGTTCCATATTTACAAGTTCAAGTATGTCATACCGAAATATTAATTATAGCCTTTGCTGCGTGTCGGAGAGTCTAAATCTACTCCAGTATCAAATTTATGCTGTGCACGGAAAATAGTTTAAAGCGGGAAAATAATGAGCCGTAGGCTCGAGTGAGTGTATACTTTATAAAATGTTTTGTTTTTCTAAAAAACATCTCAAGCGTAAAACTCTATTTTACAAGATATTTTAAAGGAAGTCTTCAACTACCTGCTTTCAAAGTTTCTAAAACTTTCTATACTTGCTTGCTTTTAAAAGTTTACAAAAATTTTAATACTTGCTTGCTTGCTTGCTTTGCTTTTCTTTAAAAGCTTATAAAACTCTTATTGCTTGCTTGCTTAGAAATTTATAAAACTTCTCAAAATTTCTTTTGCTTGCTTGCTTTATCTTACTTGAAAAGTTTCTTAAAACCTTTCGCAAACCTTTTGCTTTAAAAGTTTCTCAAAACTTTTTCATAATGAGAACTGGGCTCAGTTTTTTAAATCACCACGGGGCACAGGCTCAGCGGTCGTTTTGAAATATAAACGGGAGCTGGGCTCCAACCGTTTTGCTAAAACTCTGAGCCTTAGCGGCCAGTGAACCCGGATAGTTGATTTTTCAAAACTATATATCATGCTTATAAAACATCAACCGTTGGAGGCTTTATTTTCAGCTTCTTTGTGCTAGTGAACCACGGGAGCCTGTGCATCGACCGTCTTAGGTGGAAGGACACATGTTCGCATCACCTTTTTCGATGCATATGGTGGAATTGACCTCGATGTCGCCATCACCATAATTTAGTTAGAGCTCATAACCTTATATATACATGCGTGTCACGGTCTCCTTTAAATGCATGATGTATGACCTAAGTTTCTTGACCGGGCAAAACTACAATGCATGTATGAGATCTAATACCACACCAGGTAAGCGTCGGAATACCTCTAACCCGGTTTGCTTGCTTAGAACTAGGGGAAGACCTGTTTTCCGCAGATAATGCTTTTTGCTTGCTTGCTTGCTTTTTGAAAAATGGTTTACAATTTAAAACCATTGCCTTGTAATGGTTTAATATTTCAAAACCATTTGCTTGCTCTTTAAATTATGTTTTTCAATTTAAAACCATTTGCTTGCTAAATTCCTTGCTTGCTTTTCAAATATGGTTGAATAAATCAAAATCATTTATTTATTTTCTTTTCACATATGGTTTAAATTTAAAACCATTTACTTGCTTGCTAAACTCATTGCTTGCATTAAAAATATGGTTTAAATCAAAACCATTTGATTGCTTTTGGAAATATGGTTTTACAACTCAAAACCATTAAATACAAGTGTAAAGCAGTTTATAATATGTCTGGCTAGTATTTGAAAAATGGTTTAGAACACTCACATTTTTTACCTTATGTAGAGGCCCTTTGGCTCACTCCAGACGAGGGTGGTCACTATGGTATAGCGTGTCGCTGCCTCTTTTCTTTCGCCTCCGTGAGAGCTCGAACCCAAAAGACAAAGGACATATTAGTAGGGAACACTCTCGCCACCGGCGGAGCCTCTTGGCCCGGTTGGTAGTGAGAAGTGCTCGGGCTATCTCATCCCTTTGATCTTGGGTCTCAACTAAAAGCGAAGACGTGCCCTATACACGTGATCAGATTCCACCCTAGTCGAGTGAAACTTATGAGAACTACAAAAAGCGCCTTTTTTTTTTTGTAAGGGCCCCGCCTGGCCCACTCAGGCGAGGGTGGTCCAAATTCCTGTTGCCACAAGCTCAGGGGTTCTTTGCTCAGAGTGGGCGACGCGGGACCGTGAGCTTAGATGCCACATTCGAGGTAGTTCCCAACCTCAAGCTTTGGACTACTAGCTCGGTTGGTAGTGGAACTCAATGGCTATCTCTAGCTCATGGTCCCAGTGCAAACCACGTGACAGAGGGCGCTGGTGGGCCTCGTCGGAGAGTGAAGCTGGCAATGGGCCACTGCAAAACTCCTTTGTAGGCCTTACGGCCCGCTCAGACGAGGTGGTCAGCTCTGGTATAGGGTATGTCCTTTGCCACTTCTTTCGCCTCAGTGAGGCTGGGCCAGACCCAGAAAGGGACGTATTGAAATGGGGAACTCTGTGCCACCAGAAAGCTACAGGCTAGTAGCTCGGTTGGTAGTGAAGTGCTCCCCCATTCAATATGTCACTTTGTGCTGGGTCAACCTCTGGCAGAGCGAAGGCAAAGGCAGCCTATGCTGTGGTGGACCCCTAGAAGTGAACCTACAAATATTGAAATGGAGAGCACTCTCACTGCAATGAAATTTAAGCCCGGTTGGTAGTGAAACTACCTCGAATGGGTATCTAGCTCATGGTCCCGGGTTAGGCCACGGAGGCGAAGAAACCCCTGTGAGGCTAGGGGATAGCGTGAGTTGGACCACCTCGTCGGAGTGGGCGGGTGTGGGGCCCTTACAAGGCGCCTTTTTGTAAGGGCCACCGCCCCCAACCCTCCCGACGAAGTGATCCAGCTCACGGTATAGAAACATGTCCTTTGCCCTTTTCTTTCGCCTCGTGAGGCTCCCGAGATAAGGGACGTATTGAAATGGGGCACTCTCCTTGCAGTGAGTTTGGTAAGCTGGAGTTGGTAGTGAGAGATGCTCAATTCAATATGTCCTTTAAAATCTTGATTCCGAGTTCTCACGGAGGCCCGAAAGAAAGGAATGAGAGGGACATGCCTACTCTTGTGAGTGGGACCGCCCCTCGTCGGAGTGGAGGCTGGGGGTGGGGCACTTCTGAAAATGTGGGAAATGGGGGCACTCGCTGCAGGCGAAATTTAAGCCCGAGTTGGTAGTGGGAAACTACCTCGAATGGGTATCCCCAGCTCGTGGTCAGGTTCGAGGCCCACGGAGTAGGCCCACGTGAGGGGATGGCATGAGTTGGACCACCCCTCGATCGGAGTGGGCCGGGGGGTGGGAGCCCTTCTGAAAAGGCGGCTTTTTTGCAGGGCCCCACCTGGCCAGGCCTTCCACGAGGTTATAGGGGCATGTCCTTTGCCTTTCTTTCGCCTCGGGTGAGGCTTTCAGGCCCAGACGGGACGCGTATTGAAATGGGGAGCGGCTCTGCCATTGCCAGTGAAATTTAGTGGCTCGGTTGGTTGGTGCTGTGTCCCGATATGGGTTCGAGCTCTCACGGAGAAGCGAAAGAAAGAGGCTGGCCTCTTACCTCTTTGTGGTGGGACCACCCCTCATCGGAGTGGGCGAGGGGGGTGGGCGCTACGAAAATATTGAAATGCAGGGCTCGCGCGGTAGGCGTAGCCGGGTTGGTAGTGAGCTACCTCGAATGGGTATCGCTCATGGTCCCCGGGTTCGAGCCGGGAGGCCGAAAGAAACCCACAATGAGCTAGGGGGGATAGCTTGTGAGTGGGACCGCCTCGTCGGAGTGGGCCGGTGGGGCCCTTACAAAAGGGGTCTTTTTGTAAGGGCCCTGGCCTTCCACGGCGAGTCTCTGCTACGACTGTCCTAACTCACGGTTTTTAACCGCACAAAATGGCAGGCGACAAATACCGAAAACAGTTCTACCAAGCGGTACTAGCTCGGTGGTAGTAAACACCTCGAATTTTGTAAGGGCCTCTTACGGCCCACTCGGCGGTGGTCAGCTCACGAGGCTATCCCTAGCTGCGGGGTTTCTTTTAAGCCTCAGTGAACCGAACTTTGAGACTGCCTGACCGAAAAGCAGTTCATTATAAGCAGGCTCTTGCGATTGGTAGTGAAAGTGCTCCCCCATTGTATCTGGGGCTCTCACGGAGGCGAAAGAAAGAGAGCGAAAGGACATGCCCTATAACTGTGTGTGGCGCCACGAGGCAGGGGTCAGTTAGTGCCGTCGGCCGCGAGGAATCTGAGTGGAGGTCGGGTTGCAGACGCCGCTAGAAAATCGAGGGGCGGAGTCTTCTTTGTACGGGAGCTTTAGCGATACTGCATATGCACATCCCCGAGAGAACGGAGTCCGATGTAAGAGTATATGTCAATATGGCCACTTGGGCCCATCATGATGCTGACATACATGCTAGGCTATGAGATCGACTATATACCCGATAGATCTGAAAGTTAATATGTTTTTTACTCCTTATCTGATACATACATTAAAATTAGAATTCTAATATATGTATACATCAAAGCCCTGACAGGCTTTCTTCTAATATAACCTCGAGGCAGGCGAAAGTCTCCTCGTAGCGCTCCACATTACTTTGTAAAAGGGGATCCAGCGACGGTGAGCTAAAGCTCGATGGGAGAATCATGCTAGGCATTGAGTACTCACCACCTAAGTGCGTGTGATGTTCCCGATTTAAACAAACATTGGCTTGAATGCATGATCACTGCTTGAATGTCTGAGACCCGGCTTCGGATCCAGGGTCCTCAGGCTCTCACACACTACCTTTAAGCCTCGTATGAGAATGTTGTTTTTTGTTAGTGAAGCGACCCTCAGAGACGAATATATATATATATATCAATTGGGCGCTCAGGCGATTGATATATATTATTTGTTGTGGACTACCCTCTAGATAGATATATATCAAGTAGTAGCTCACGTGTCGATATATTATTTAGTTTGGACTACCCTCCGATGAATATATATCAACTGGGCCGCTCCGACGGTTGATATATTATTTAGTTTGGACTACCCTCCGAACCATTTTCTCTAGACTCATCTCATGCATTAATTCCTATATTCCTAGGATGTTCCAGTGCATATGGAATGCATGTATGCAGTTTCTATCATGATCTAATCACATCTGAACATATCGACATGAATATATTCGCATAATATCAATCACACCGATCATGTCATGTAATTAATCAATTTCAAGCATCAAAATTAGCTCGCTTGGGCTAATGATCATACGAGTAATTTAATTAAATCGCACTCGACCAACACGTATTTTCACAAAATAAATACTTTGAGAACACTATTAGGAATATTGAAACCCTAGTTTAATATTCCCCGGAAAAATCCTGGCTCAGTTCGCTTAGTAGACACTTAATCCACGACCATTCGACCCCGATGCATACGAGCAAACATTTATTACCGCAGATAACACTAATCACACCCAAACGGCCTAACATCGGAGTGGAAGCGATCCACGGCTGCTCATTTTCTTTCAAAAATTCCACAGTTCGGTCTCATGTTTTGGGACCGATCATACGGCAGATTCCGGCGCTTTTCATATCGATACATGGTTAAATCATAAAATTTTAAATTAAAACACCCAACT
The DNA here is from genome assembly GCA_016808115.1 of Tetrastigma voinierianum. NCBI lineage: Eukaryota > Viridiplantae > Streptophyta > Magnoliopsida > Vitales > Vitaceae > Tetrastigma > Tetrastigma voinierianum. The sequence continues at coordinate 159,344 of JAEQBH010004434.1, read as the reverse complement.
GACCGTAACGACCCCCCCTTTGTTCAGCATTGGGTTTCAATAAATTCAAATCAATTCGGTCCCGAGCTTTGGGGCCAGGTCAAGCGGCCATCAAGGCCTCGAACCAAGCCGAAACATGGAAAAACGGCAAAATGGGAATAAAGCGCCAGTAGAGGAAAATCCTACCGAGGAGTTTGAAGAAACTCCCAAATCCGAGTCGTAGCGTTGTCGCCGGCCCAGCGTGAGCGACCATTCTTAACAAGATCGTAGTAGACGGTCGGATTAGCGTATTTTTAGAGAGAAGTTTCTCTCTCTCACAAGCAATTCTCTCAAAAAAAAAAATGGTGGCTCTTTGGACCTTCTGCTCAACATCACGTTTTTGGTCATTTAAAATGGAGAATGACACTATTCACCTAATTTATACTTTTAATTAAGCCCAAACTTTAAAATGACCTTATATCCCTGCTTTTACTAGAATGATATTGGCATTCTTATGAGTCGTCGAATTTCGTCATTTCTCTACTCTGCTACCACTTGTATGGTACATGAGTACATGCTGTTCATGTAGCTAGTAGCATCGAATCGGTTTCTGGCGCGACGGCGATGCCTCGAAGCGTCATAGACTCATTGTCTCGGAAATTATGAAATTTACGTGCTAGCTAGATTTCGTGAGACGATTCCAACGGTGCAGTCAGTTTCGCCATCAGAGATCACAGGGAATGAAGTACGGATTTTTAGCAGAAATTCTGATTTTATGTCGAAGAATTACGATTTGCCCTCATTCGAAATTGGAATTTCTTGGGTCTTCCCCCATTCTCCTCCTTAAAAGGAATTTCGTCGAAATTGACGATCTTTATCGAACACATGCATATGCAGCATGCACTCACCATGTAAACTAGTCATTTTCCAAATCTTAAACGGCTAAACCACGTACCTTCATCCACTAAGAAGGGATAGATGGCGCATCGTGTCTCGCTCCCGCGTTGACTCCTCCACTCCGCAGTCTTTGCCATGCGCCACTCCCATAACCTCCACAGTCTTGCGTCGCAAGACCGATCCACTATTTATCAACAGTACACAGTCCTGTCGAAGGTCCCATCCGTGTCAATCTCTGTCTGTCCCCTGATCCACCATGGCTGGATCTGGAGTATATCTTGGAGCATGGGCGTGAAACGCCTCGTGGACACGACATCTTCAGGCGATAGCATGCCGATGCGCAAGCTGTGCTATCCTCTCGAGTATCTCGAAGGTCGATGTATCTCGCGATAGCTTCTCATGCTTCTTAGGAACGTCCTCTCTCTTAGGTATCACCTGAAGCGTGATCACCCGACCTCGAACTCCTAGGGTTGACGTCGCACATCTACGCCGCTCTTCTACGGGCTTCTGCGAGCCATGAGAAAGGCGCTATCGTGTCAGCTCACACCTTCTCGGAGGAGCTCCCAATCGAGATCGGGGACCAGTGATGGAGTTCTCACACCACCTCGATCCAACATAACGGTGATCCTTGGCCTCCTTTGCCATGTCTCATATTGTGCCATTCGTATACTACGCACGATAACTATTGTTGTGGCGAATTCCATTAAGAGACTAATTGCTCCTCTACCGCTATGACCAGGACACATGCTCTCACGGCATGTCCTGCAGCTACGCTGTATATAATCCTCTAGCGTATATCCTATGTGACCCTCACTTGGTGTGTAGCGACCTTCCCAGGTCACGATCGCGACAATCTAATGGATAGTCAATCGGTCCATGTCATGAATGACATCCATATCTGAGCCCTTGCCAACTCGGCAACGCAGTGCAATGCGAAAGTTATCGAATCTCGAGTCACCCCCAGGCTCCACATCACTTTCAGCTCTAGAGTGCGTGCTTTGGCCCAGGTGTGTTTTCATCTCGAAGCGGCCCATAACACGCGCCGGCTTACACTTGAGGCCTCTTACATTTCACGGTTAACTATGAGTCTCATTGGACGTAGTCTAAAGGCAACTCGACCCCGCTCCTGTGATGGTGAATGGCCGTCACCGTGCACCCACCCAGGCTACGACCGATGTTCTGCCGTTGCACACGCCTTATGATAATGCATCTGAAGTGACACCACATCCGGGTGCACCATGAAGCCCGAGAGATGCGAGAGATCGCTCACTCATAATCTCGACCTATCGGTCGACTCTCACCACATCTAGGGAAGAACATCATACTTGTGGCCTCACAAGGCCTTAACCTTCGTGATTCAAGTCGTGTCGGTATGACAACCGGCACAGTTCTGATGCATTAACTAGATGGTTGTCGACTCATCAATGTCAAGCTGACGATCCAACTGACAATAGGTCCACCACGCTTAAGATACGCTGACTACGATCTGTCACGGCTTGACCCACACTCTGGCCCCTCACAGCCTATCGTGTTGTTGGAAGTGCTTATATAACCCCTGAAACTAAGTTGGTTCCTCGACGTACTAGGGTGTGGAAGGGAATGAGCAGTGTACTCTCTGTCTGCCAATTTGCTTGGGGGTAGTTGTCTCAGTCTTGGGATCCTGTCTGCAGGGAAATCCATCGCTCATGTCTTTCGATCTGTACCAGTCACAGCTGTGAAGCGAAGTCTTTGCCTCTTCCACGAGCCCCAGGAGAAAGCTGATCCTCCCTCTTGTTACCTTTGCAGTATCAGGAGTGTTCCAAGTATCCTCGATCTCTCTACGTAGTGAGCATCCCTGACCATGGAGTCCATCGTGGCGAAGTCCTACGATCCTTTCCCGAATGGGCTGACGACCCGTTCGTGTCTCTGCGTAATACCCGGCCCGATCGAAGCTATGTATCTTGAAGATTGACGACCGGTCTCTCGACTCATCAACGCCTCGGCCTTCTGCAGGTGACGGACGCACTTGGTGCGACTGCAGCGTGTCGAAAATCTCACCTCGATGAAAGCCCAGGCTTCGAACTTCGCGAACTTAGCGTCTGATGGTCTCTTGTTCTGAAACAATCTGAATGATGCTCATTACTCATTGGGAGTAGATCAGATGTCATCCACGAGACTCGTGGCGATCTAGATAAGGTTGGAACACCACATGCATGAGATCCATGGATGTTCTTTAGGCGCGTCGTCGATAGTAGAGGCGTCCTTTGTAACTCATAGTGCCCATGCGTAGCGTCCTAAGCGTCTTAGGGATATCAGGTATCCACCCCAACCTCATTGATGGTAACCGGTAGCGAAGATTACATCTTGGGTAGACTCGCTCACTACCATTGGTCCAAATAAATCATCAATCCTCGGTAATAGGTTAGGTCACGGATCGTAACCTGTTCCGCGCATAGTCAACGCCGCGGTGAAGGGTCTTGCCCTTCTTCTTGTGAAATAGAGCCAGGCGCCAGCATTGGTGAAGTGCTCGGTTTCATAAACCTGTCCAATAGTCCTTATGCTTGGACTCACAGTTCCTATGACTCATTTGGGTGCCATCACATCTTAGTCATAGAGATGGTTGAAGGCCTGAGAGTGTAACTCGATCTGCGTCTACATCCCTTTTTCTATACGCATTACACCATGCATATAATTTCGATGCAACTAAATGCGATCACCATTTCAAATGGTAGTTAAAATCAACGATATCTCTAAAACAACCCATTTAGAGACACTAATCATACACATAACTTCGGTGTATCACCTTGTGTCGATTCAGCGTTTAAAATATTGTTTCCAACGAAAATTTTATTTTCAAAAGTTTATTTTTAGAAAATTTTATCAAAATTATTTAGATTTTATTTGAATTTAATAAATATTATTTTTCGAAAAAAATTTTATTTTATAATGAGCGATGTTCATTTGGTGACTCGAAACGTCTTGGAGTCAAATCAGACTGGCGGAGTCGGGGTACGCAAAGCCCGGCTGGCGGTTAGCAGGCACACCAGTGCGCCTTTGGCGCCTAGCCGTAGCCCACGCGCGCCCACACTGCCTGCTTGCCGCAGCGCCCCGTAGCGCTTCTTTGCGGCGCCGAGCACGCTAGCTGCCGCTCCCGCGCTGCTGCCGCCCAGCGCTTCTTCTGCGCCGCCTGCTTCTTGCTTCGCCCGGCTGCCGCCTTTCACTTTGCCGCCTTGCCAGCTCACTTTGCGTCGCCTTGCGCCGCCTTATTTTCTGTGCCGCCCGCCATACATACGCGGCCCTTTGCCACGCCCTCTCGCCCGGCGCAGGCGCCTGCGCGCCCGGCGCCAGGCGCCCGGCGCCGGCGCCAGCCCAGCCTCCTACTTTCAGATAGACGATGGCCATTTGGGATACATACATTTTCCATTTCTTTACCATTACTAGAAAATACGAAAAATATCTTTATTTATTTTTTCTTTCATTTTCGATGATAAATTTATTAAAATTTATTTCATCTCTTTTTTTTTTTTTTTTTTTTATAGATATATATATTTTCATTATCCAACAACCCCAAATAAATTACTTAAATTTATTTTGTATTTCTTGTTCCGGTTTACACATTGTAAACTCAGAGTTTGTTTTCCAACATGCTGTGTATAGCTATCTACTTAAAAAGCCTGCGAACATTCACATCTACATCGAGCATCATACCCACGAAACACATACATACAACCATTCATCAATCCCATGATCACACCTGAAACACACGCATGTGATGTCCTAGTTTTGTTCAGTGCCTTTTCTCCTAGGTAATCTCATACCTAAACTCGACATCGAACCACTGTGGTGATGCTCTTCCTCAAACCATGGCTAAGCCCAAATTTTCTATCCATAGGTTCCATATACCTGCTCACATCAAACCACCTAGTGGTGATGGATACGAGCAGAGCTCTTTAGATATTACGTATACCTAAGCTCGATACCAAGGCACATGACGCCACGAGCCAGGAGACTCAGTTATTCCGTCGACCGCGGAATCTGAAGTGGGTGGGTTGCAGACGCCACTTTAGAAAATCGGGCGGAGTCTCCTTTGTACGGGGAGCTCTGCCCAGCTTGATACTGCATATACTGTCGAAAACGGAGTCCAGTATATGCGATATATATCCAATATATACATGGGTATACTTGATACTCAACATACATCTTAGAATTTATGAATCATTATATACCCGATGAATCTACGAGTTAATATGTTTTTACTCTTATCTGATACATACATTAAATTAGAGAATTATAATACATGTATGCATCAAAGCCACGACAGCTTTCTTCTAATATAACCTCAGGATGAGCCAGTCTCTCGCGGCGCTCCTGGCTACTGTAAAGGGGATCCCACGGCGGGGTGGAGTTAAAGCTGGTAGGAGAATCGCCTGAGTGGGTACACTCACCACTGAGGTGCGGTCTGATGTTCAATTTAAACAAACATTGAAGCCGAATGCGTGATCACTGCTTGAATGTCTCTGAGACCAACTCGGATCCAGGAGCTCTCTCTACACTCGCCTAAGCCTCGTGTAAGTATTTGTTTTGTTAGTGGGCAACCCCTCTCAGAAGCGAATATATATATATATATATATATATATATATATATATATATATATACTATATATATATATATATATATCTCTACCATATATACTCTACCTCTCTATTATGCTATATATATATATATATATATCAAATTAGTAGCTCCAGAATATTGATATATATTATTTGTTTATAAGGTACCTCAGATGAATATATATATCAAGCTAGTAGCTCAGAGCGGTCGATATATTATTTAGTTTGAATTCTCCAGATGAATATATATCATTTGAAGTAGCTCAGAGCGGTTGATATATTATTTAGTTGGACTACCCTCAGATAATTAACCTTTTAGACTACTATAGAACCATTTTCTCTAGACTCATCTCGTACACTAACTCCTATGTTCCTAGGATGTTCCGGTGCATATGGAATCACATGTATGCGGTTCCATCACGATCCCAATCACATCTTAGTATATCAACATGAATATATTAGCATAATATCCAGTCGCACAATCATGTCATGTAATTATCGATTTCAAGCATCAAAATTAGCTCGCTTGGGCTAATGATCATACCGCAGTAATTTAATTTAAATCACTTTCGACCAACCGTATTTTCACGAAAATATATGCTGAGCTATTAGGGAATATTGAAACCCTCGTTTAATATTCCGGAAAATCCTGGCTGTCGGTTCACTGTAGACATGATCCACGACGTTCCGTGATGCATACGAAACAAACATTTAATGCCTGAATAACACTAATCACACCCAGACAGCCTAACATGATAGACTGATCCACGAGTTGCTCATTTTTCTCTTCCAAAAAATTCCGCAGGTTGGTCTCATGTTTTGGGGCCGTCCATCTGGCCGTTCGACACTTTTCATATCAATACATGGTTAAATCATAGAATTTTTAGAATTAAACACCCGACAGCGTAGCAATACTGTTTCAACGGTGGTTTTCAATAAATTCAAATCAATTGATTCTGGCTTTGGGGTGATCAACAACCCGTCACGGCCTTAAACCAAGGCTGGAAAACCCTTAAAAATGAATAAAGCGCAAGTAGGAAATCCTCACGCCCGAGGAGTTTGAAGAAACTCTCGAATCAGAGTCCACGCGTTGTCTCAGCGAAATGATGACTTCCCTTCTTGCTCAGGTCGACCCGGTCGGATTGCCGTATTTTTAGGAAAGTTTCTCTCTCTAAAGCGATTCTCTAAAAAAATGGTAGCTCTTTGGACCTTCTGCTCAACATCACGTTTTGGTCATTACAAATGGGAGATAGGCTGATATTTAATTGTCTTTTAGTCGCCAAAACCGTAACCATATATCCCTCTTTACGAATGATATTGAAACACTACCACCGGTCGTCCATTTCGTCATTCTCTACTCTATACCACTTATGGTACATGAGTACATGCTATTGTGCCTTTCGTAGCGTAATCGGTTTTCTGGCGCTGACGTGATGCCTCAGCGTCTCCGTATCTCGGAAAATTGCTAATTTCGTGCTAACTGAATTTGCGAAGGCGATTCCAGCGGTATGATGGAACCGCCATCGAGATCTAAAATAATTAATTGGATTTTTAGCAGGAAATTCTGATTTTATGTCGAAATTACGATTTTATACTGTTAGGAATTGGAATTTGGGTCTTACATTGTGAGTGGGACCACCTCGTGGAGTGGAGCCGAGGGTGGAACCCTTTACACATTAAAGCCTTTTTATGTAGTACCTTTGCACTAACCTTTCCGACGAAGGGCTCAGTCATTCACGGTATAGAATAATCCCTTTGCCCTTTTCTTTCGCCTCCGTGAGCTCGAGACAGACCCGAAGGGACATATTGAAATGGGAGCACTCTCACTGCCAAGTGAGCTAATTGGCGGGTTGGTAGTAGGAAACTACCTCGAATGGGTATCTGGCTCATGGTCAGGGTTCGGGCCGGAGTGAGCTTCCTAATGGTTGGGGAGGATGGCATGGTGGGACCACCTGCGTCAGTGGGCTGGGGATGGGGCCCTTACGACTATTCAAGCAGGCCACGATTCTGATTTTCCCGCCTTTTTGTACCATTTGGCGTGTTAGACCACATACGTCGGCCTGATGACGAATACTATTAAGCTGTTTACTATGCATGATTTACATTACTACATGCATATGTACTATTTTGCTATGCACTGCACTATACACTGTCGTATGCACTTTATCATTGTGTACTATGCACTATGTACTATGCACTATGCACTATACACTTTATGCACTATTTAATATTCACTATGTATTATGTATTATGCACTGTACACTATGCATTATGTACTCTGCACTACGTATTTATGTGTATTCATACGTATTTATTATTTTATACGTATTCACTATTTCGCGTGGAAATCCGACGAAAGCCCGTGATTTTGGTACTCACGCGTAGCTCGTCGCGTAAATAGCTTTAACTGCAGATGCGAAAATTATATATGACGGATAAAGCGTAAATCTGAGGAAAACAAGAATTTAGGATTTCGAATTTTTACTGCAATTCTCGGTGAAATCACATGTTTAAGTACCCTGCGTATACAAATCGCGTAGAGCACTTTCAAATGTTTATCTTAAGTAATCAGAACGATTAGATTTTAGTGAGTCCACGAAAACTAAGAAGAATAAAAATTTTAAAAGCAACTTCCTCATTTGCCCCTCACTTTGCACAATGTTTATATTCCATTTGATTCTCTTTATCAGCACGATTTTTTTGATGTGGGACCCATGTCCTATTCCACTTCTTGGTCTAGTTTCGGCCTGAGATAATTTGTTTTGTCAGGTTTGATTTTCTTTATCATAATTGGATATTCTAAAACTCATTGTTATTTTAAGATTTTCGTCCGTTTCAGGTTTCACTCCCATGTTAAATTAGCACAAGTATTAAAATATTCCCTCTTGTCTCGGGGGTGTAAACTTTTCTGAGTCCGCTAGATTTAGCAGACGACAATGAGTCAGTTTAATTCATCGAGATCTAGGAAATTTCGAGACTTCCACTGAAAAATTATGTGTCATTTATTATTATTTTACTATTTAACTTAAGGTAATTATACTTTCACCCCCCTCCACTTTTCTTAATTGCCAAAAAAGTCTGCACAATTATTCATAAACTTTACAATTTTATCCTTTACAATGGCACTTGTAGTGCTATCATCATACAGATTACATAATATTGTGCACCTCGGCCGGGCGGGGTGTTCTGAATCCTCCCTCCTTTAAGGCGTTTAAGTCTCTTAGGCTGAGCGACTAAACTCCAGGAAGAAAATACATGATCGGAAAATAGTTAGAGAGATGCGTGGCCTTATACAACCTGCAGCTGCACAGTAATTAACCCCATACCATGATTCTTCCTGATACTTTAACTAAAAGAATCACGCACTCCTCAAACATTCTTTGCGATCTACAATGCACAGTGTTTCCTCATCGTCAGGTTCTCTTTATTGTCTTACAGAATTTGCTCTCGGCCAATGTGAAGGATCTAGAATGTACTTCCTTAACATGACCACATGAATCTGTCATGAATTCTTGATAACTATGGAGGTAACCAGTTTATAAACTCTTTGGTCCCACCTTGCTCCATGATCTCATAAGGTCTGCTTATATCTTGGTGAGCACCGTTCCCCGAATCTCGAAGCATTGCTCCAAGGGATATCATTAGGCAGATCACACTATCTCGGTGCAAGTCTGTGATTTGTCCGCCTCTTCTCTGTCTATCTCTTGCTATTTCTCTTTAGTTATCATGAACCTTTCCTTTCTACACAGAAGTGATCACTTCAGCTGCGGGCCCTACTAGTCTTCTCTCTGACCTCATCGATTACGCTGAGTCTGCATTTCTACCATCTGATTGCCTCGAAATGGAGCCATCTCTATCTGAAGCGATGGTACATTGTTATGGCGAAACTCCATTAGTGCCAAATGGGTATCAGCTCCCAGCAATTCTATTACCTGAGCTCTCGGCATATCCTCCCAATGTCGGATAGTCCTCTACGTGGTCATCAGTCTGAGGGATGAAATGTTGTCTTCAGCGAAATGTAGAGCGAAATTCTTTGGCGGGTTTAACGAACTAGTGGCTTGGATATGGTTTCAGGTCTCGTCTGGAACTATTGGAGACGTGAGTCTCAGCTATCTCATCACATCTGGTAGACTGACTTTTCCAGAATCCTCGGCATTAGCTGGTAGAAAATGAGTAGACTTGATCGATCGATCAATTATCACCCATATGGCATCATGTTGCCTCGATCACCATCGCCCATATAAGATCATGTCAGCTTCTAAGTCCGTGGAAGACCTATCACAAAATCCATAGTGATCTTCTCCCATTTCCATACCGAATCGAGTAATCAGACTTCCCCGGCTTCATGCTCTACTTTCACCACGACACGTGTTAGGCAACTGAGACGAAACTTGCAATCTCTTTCTTCATCCCATTCCACCGCAATGTTCTTTCAAAGTCCCGTTTATCTTGGTACTACTCCTCGATGCATAGCATACGCAGATGAATGTGCTTCTTCCATAATGTCTCTCTTCAGCTCGCCATACTCTGGAACACACATTCTCTGTCCTTTCACTTTCATGCCGTCATCTCTAATTTGAAGCTCTGTTTTCTTTCCTTTTTCTATCTCTTCCTTAAGCTTAATCATCTATGGATCCTGCGACTGCCCTGCTAGAATCTGATCCACTAGGAGAGGTCTAACATGAAATGTGGCTAACAATGTGCTCCCCTGAAATCCACCTCCAATAATAATCACCCCTAAAGCTCTTAGTAGATCCACCAACAAAGGGAAGATAACCTCGATCTCATATGAGACAAAGAACTCTCCGGTCGCTCACTAAGGGCATCTGCTACGACATTAGCTTTTCCTGGATGGTACTCAATAGTACAATCGTAGTCCTTAATCAACTCAAGCCATCTTCTTTGCCTCAGGTTTAACTCTTTTTAGGTGAAAATATATTGAAGACTCTTATGATCTATAAAGATCCTACAAGGAACACCATATAAATAATGTTCCATATTTAGTGCAAACACGACTCATTAAGCTCTAAGTCGCATGAGTAATTCTCCTCATGCTTCTTTAGCTGTCTAGAGGCATATGCAATCACCCTATCATTCTGCATCAAAACACAACCAAGGCCTTGCCGTGGAAGCATCACTATAAACCACAAACCCATCTCTCCCATTGGGCAAAGCTAGAACTGGAGCTGAAGTCAATCTACCCTTCAACTCTTCGAACTCACAAGGTGCATCCACCCCAAATCATACTACATCTTTCCTTGTCACTTGGTCGGGCCAATGCTATCTTGAGAACCCTTCAACAAACTTCATGTAATACCCCTCGCTTAAACCAAGGAAGCTTCCGACCTCCACACATTCCTGTGAGGTTTCCAATTTACCACGTCTCTATTCCTGTGGATCCACTTACTCCCTCGGCTAAAATTACATGACCTAGGAATGCCACCCTATCAAGCCAAAACTGACACTTGCTCAACTTGGCATACAACTGTCGTTCCCTTAAGGTCCGCAACACAATCCTCAGGTGTTCTGAATGTTCTTCTGAACTACCTGAATACAATAGGATATCATCAATAAAAACTATGACGAACCTGGTCCAAATATCTGCCAATATCTCTAACACCAAATCCATAAACGCCGAGCATTATCAAACCAAACGGCATCACCGTAAACTCATAATGTCCGTAGCGTGTCCTCGAATGCAGTCTTAGGAAATCGTCACCCGCACCCTCAACCGATGATACCCCGACCTCAAGTCTATCTCTCGGGAATATACTCGAGACCCTCGAGCTGATCAAATAACCTACTCCATCCTAGGGAGTGGATACCACGCGGATGGTAACTCGTTCAACTCCGCCCTCGCACCCAAGGCTACTAAATCTGCAAACTCCCATCTTTTTTTTCACGAAGAGAACTGAGCCCCCATGGGGATATGCCCTACGAATGAACCCTTTACTCAATAATTCTTCTTAACCGAGCCTTAAGCTCTCTCAACTCCGCAGAGCCATCCTATATGAGGAATGGAAATGGCTCACCCCGGATCAAATCAATGGTAGAACTCCACCTCTATCCGGAGGTAAGCCCGCAATATCATCTCGGGAAGACCGAAACTCTAACAATCGAATCTCATCCACTAGAGTCCCCTCCTTCTCGTCTCCACCACATGTTGCCAGATAACCCCGACAACCCTTACGTAGCATTCTCAAGTACGCCATGCATGAGATCATATTAAAGATAACTCTAATGATTCCCCTAAACTTTACCTCCAATTTCCTTGGCCTATGAAACTTTACTTCATTTTATAATAATCACTGTGGTCATGGCGAGACAAATAATCCGCTACCGAGAACCACATCAAAGTCCCCATATATCTAAGGCCAAGCAAGATCCTGCTCGGAACTCTTGTCCCCAATCGAACTCTACTATCACTACTCGGTCCGAGAATAACGGATCTCCACTGAAGGGAAACTCTCACACAACCCCCACTGGCCGGGTCTTTATCCGAGCGATCTAAGAAATGCTTCGATTTGAAATGAACGCGTGGCCCCGGGTCCACTAATGTATATGCACCATGATCATGATTAGAAACTGCGCTCCTTCCTTCTCCGCCAATACTAGTGACCTCACATCCGGGTCATCCATCTTGCCGGAAGCCACATGATATACTCGGGCCTCGCGGCCTGCCTCTGTATCCCAGCCTACCGCTTACCCTCGCTTCTATTGTACTAACCAGAGCTTTGTTACAGCTGCCGCACTCCTTTACCCGCTCAATTCTGAACACATACGTAGTGCTTTGATCAACTCTCGCAGCGGCCTCACCAAGTCCCCAAATCTATTCCGTGAACCACCACAAAAATGTACTTTTGATTCGGTACTAATCCTACTAAAACCTTTTGTACTTCGTGTGACTTCATCCGCTTGAATATAGGGAACCAATCTAACTAATTATGAGAACTTCTTCTCATATTCTGATACTGACATGTTCTTCTACTCTAATATGACGAACTCCTCAATCTTTGAATCCTTGTGACTCTGAGGAAAGAATCTGCTTGCACTACAATCGGGTCCTATGTTATTCCATCGATGTTCTCTCTCTACAAAGATCCCACCAATCTTAGCCCTCGTTTTCCATCGTAAAATCGAAAACAAGACTCTCGCTCATCCGTAGCCCATAACTCCGCAAACTTTGCTTACTCCGGTCTAAACATAACCATGTCGCCTCTCGATCACCACCGCCGTCATATGGTCGACGCCCGCTTTGTACTCTCTATCGACCTCCCCTAGCTCTTCCATAACTCTCTAGGTGGCGGTGGAGGTCGCGATCGCTGACGGTCGCAAGTGGCTACTATCTCGTGCACCAGGCTACTCACTCCGCCAAACAATCACGACACTGAGCCCTCCTCGCGGCCTAGATGGTCCAAATGCACCCACCGAGCCGATTCAGAAGCTTTAGTGGAACCAACTACGTGCCTATCTCTCCTGCAGCTTCTACAGATCGCCCTAAACCTCCGAATGACTCTCCTAGAATGACCTCTACGTCCTCTGCCTGACATAGTGTTGTATTTACCAAAAAAATCAATTGTTTAATACTTTGAAACACCTCATATAAAATGGTACTTGAGTTTGAACATGCATGGTTGCCAATATTTATGCTCGATACCACCTGCGTATCATCATATCTCCTAAGCCTAGTGTATACAAACGCTTCTCGATACCACCTCGACACACCTCATACCCCCTTCCAACAAGAAGTGCTCTCGCCACTCCAATCGAAATCTCTAGCCATTACCTCTAACGACCTTTGCACCTCCGTGGAAGGTTTCGTATTGCTTGCTTAAACCTCATATAAAATTTTTTTTCTTTCTTTTTCCAACTTAAGATTTGGTAAAATCTTAGCAGCGGTAAAACCTCAGTAGCATGACGACTGCGTATAGGAAAATTCCAAATCCTACATACACAATTTACACTTTATCCAAATATGGCAACCAACAACCCAACACATTCTCACAAAACTACACTATGTACATACATGTTCCATGCCCATGTCTGGGCAGTATGTCCTTACAAAATAATATTAATTACAAAGATCGCACAAATGTCGAGAATCCTAATCTTACCCAACGTCCGTATGCCTCAGATTCGAAAATAGTTTTAAACAGGAAAATAATGAGCTAAACGAGCCTGAGTGTATTCTAATAAAATGTTTTGTTTTTCAAAACATCTCAAACCGTAAACCTATTTTACAAGATATTTTCCAGAAGCCTTGCTTGCTTACTTTAAAGTTTCTAAAACTTTATGTACTTGCTTGCTTTTAAAAGTTTACAAAACTTTTAATACTTGCTTGCTTGCTTGCTTTGCTTTTCTTTAAAAGCTTATAAAACTCTTATTACTGTCATTAGAAATCTTATAAAACTTCTCAAAATTTCTTTTGCTTTCTTGCTTTATCTTGCTTGAAAAGTTTCTTAAAACCTTTCGCAAACCTTTTGCTTTAAAAGTTTCTCAAAACTTTTTCATAAAAACGGGAGCCTGGGCTCAACAGTTTTTTTTATTTCTTTTTTAAATCACCACAGGAGCCTGAGCTCAACCGATCGTTTTGAAATATAAACAGGAGCTTGGGCTCAACCGTTTGCTTTAAAACTCTACGGAAGCCTTGGCGACCGTGAACCAATGGTTGATTTTTCAAAACTATATATCATGCTTATAAAACATCAACCATTGGAGGCCTATTTTTGCTTATCAGACCCTGAACACCTGAGCCTCGTGCATCGACCGCGGTTTGAAGGACTCATGGTCTCGATCACCTTTTTCCTGCATGGTGGAATTGACATCGTGTCGCCATCACCATAATTTAGTTAGAGCTCATAACCTTATATACTCCTCGTACAAGCACGGTCTCCTTTAAATGTAATGCATGTATGACCTAGCTTGCCGACCGTGCAAAACTACAATGCATGTATGAGATCCTAACACCACCGCACGCATTTTAATACCTCTCCGACCGGTTTGCTTGCTTAGAACTAGGGAAGGCCTGTTTTCACAAATATTCTTTTTGCTTGCTTGCTTGCTTTTTGAAAAATGGTTTTACAATTTAAAACCATTTGCTTTCTTGCTTGCTTGAAAAATGGTTTAATAATTCAAAACTATTTGCTTGCTCTTTAAATTATGGTTTTTCAATTTAAAACCATTTGCTTGCTAAATTCCTTGCTTGCTTTTCAAATATGGTTGAATAAATCAAAATCATTTATTTATTTGCTTTTCACATATGGTTTAAATTTAAAACCATTTACTTGCTTGCTAAACTCATTGTTTGCATTAAAAATATGGTTTAAATCAAAACCATTTGATTGCTTTTGGAAATATGGTTTTACAACTCAAAACCATTAAATACAAGTGTAAAACAGTTTATAATAATAATACACTAGTATTTGAAAAATGGTTTAGAACACTCACATTTTTTTTCTGCTTATTAAACTTTGAGCACGATTCCACAATTTTCCTCGCCTTTGCTTTTAGCCTACACATTTGACGTATTAGACCACATACGTCAGCACAACCAACCAAATACTATTCGCTATTTACTATGCATGATTTAATATTCACTATGCACTATGCACTATACACTATGCACTATACACTATGTACTATATACTATGTACTATGCACTATACATTATACACTGTGCATTATGCATTATATACTATGCACTGTGTACTATGCATTATGTACTATGCACTATGCACTATTTGATATTCACTGTGTACTATACACTATGCATTATGCACTATGCACTACGTATTTATGTGTATCTATACGTATTTATTATTTTATACATATTTATACGTATTCACTTTTTTTCACGGAAACTGACCCAAATTCGGGTGGATTTTGGTACTACGCTGCAGTTCTCGCCGGGCAGAGTAACTTTAACTTCCCTAGGTAATGAAAATTATGACGATAAAACGTCAGAACTCGAGAAACCATACATTTAGGATTTTTCAATTTTTGCACCACTGGGTGAAACTCAGGTTTCTCACCCACGCTGCAGCCCTCAGAGCGCAGGAGCACTTTCCCTTATTTATCCCGACGAACCGACTACGATTTTCATGACCCGAGAAAGAAACTAAGAGAATAAAATTTTAAACATTCTCGCCCCCCTCATTGCTCGGCTTTCCTCATTCCATTCGATTCTCTTTATCCTTTAGATTTTTTTTTTATGTGGGACCCACATGTCCCTTTATTCCACTTCTCGGGTCCTCTGCTTTCAAATTTCGAGATAATTATTTTGTCCCTGCTTTCACTCTTATTTATCATAATTGAATATTCTTTAAATATTTTCCATTTTTCTAATTTTCGTAATCCTGCTGTGTTTCACTCTATATCCGTTTCGCCAGAAATTCGTGAAAATATCTCGACCGTCTCTAATTCAAGGAAACTTTTCTAGGTCACTAGATCACTTGAGACCCAACTTAACTACACCGTTTCACATCCAAGATCTAGAATTTTCGGCACTTCTCGAAAAATTCCGCAATTCATTATTATTATTTTACTATTTAAACTTCCATTAATTATACTTTCACCCCCTCCACTTTTGTATTAATTGCAAAAGTGTCACGCTTGAAAACTTACAATTTTATCCTTTACACGACACTTTGCGCACATATGCGCTCTTGGCAGCCATGTACCGTGCACCCCTTACATCTGGACGGGGTGTTACACATATTATCCTTAAAAACATCAAAGCCATTAACTCGGCTTTCAAAATCGGCTTCTAGCGAGCCGCCTTCTCACCACCTCTCGTACCAAATAATATTCCTCGACAAATAAGACGAAAGCAATAGTGGAATCACCCTAAACGGGTTACCCCACCTATGCATATGCAATGATCCAATGTAAACACACACTCAAGAATTCGCTGATCCTACTAATGTCTACATGGTCGCTCCTATGCCCGAGTCCCATCGACTCCTCACACTTGCCTGCCATGTATGAGAAAACATCATTTTCAAACAAAACTCATTGCTCGAAAATACACTACCGAGCTTCTGAAAATTATGCAGACTAATTGAGGCGAATGTGTTGAGAACTTCCAAAACAGCCGCGATCCTCATCCAACGACTGGCTTCGACCGTCTCCCAACCTCATTCTCCGGAAAATCATCATGTGAAATTCCTTTCGCAACCATGTTCATTTTTCAGAAAATTCGTGTCATGCACTCACACCTAATTTCTAGGTTACCCGGTGCATATGAAAATGCATTATGTCATTTCATGTCATTCATGCTAATATATTTGCATACATATATATATTAACATATTTAAATCACATACAACATGTTAGCATATTCAATATACAAATTCGGGGTCAACCATCACCCAAATTAACTCACTCGAGCTTAATCACAAACTCATCTCCACGACTTCCACACACACAATTATATTCCATATAATCAGGACTCATGTTAATACACAAAGTTCATGCATTAACCTACTAATTCCTATACAACTTAAGCCGTTCATTTCATCAATTTCAAGCACCCAACACATGGACGTTGGGTCCATTTCACACAAACCCGACCAATTTTAACCGTCCTAAAATTCAGAACAATGGTGTCCATGGGCAAATTTCCACTCACCCAACATCGATTCCACTTTGTAGAACCGAATTCCGTGCCCATTTTCGGTCTCCTACTCACCAAAACACAATTTATTACACAAATTACAACACAAACACCCAAAGCAGTCCCTACACTGCCACGGACTGACCAAATGTGTCCCAAAAATTTCCACACTTCGGTTCCAAGATTTGGAAACGATCAAACGGTCACTCACGGCCTCAAATCAACACAACCATCAACAAAACACTTAAACAAGGGTTAAAACAAGTATGATAAAACTCTACCTCACGGAGTTTGTCAAAAACTCCTCGAAACCGGCAGACCCACGCCGGGGCTTTCTCCTCGTCGCGTGTAACCACTTCGCTTCTCGGGTCCCAAGAAATCCAACTATCTCGATCGCTCTCGAGATCTTAGAGAGAAGGTTCTTCTCTCTAAAAATGAAAACCTAGCGCCCGCTTAAGAAGAGAAAATTTTCTATTTTTTCTATTCAAACTTTTCGAAAACAAGAAAAATACGTTTAGTTACGAGAATCAAACAAAAACAAAATTTGAAAACAAAGAAAATGAATTCACTATTTTCAACATTTTATATATGAATCAGAAAACTGTTCTGTGTTGTTTTCTTTGTTTTCGAATTAAATCGAAAACACGGGATTTGGTCGATGATACAAACGAAACACCCGGATCGCGCTTATTATTTTCTTTCTTCCCCTTTCGCCTTCCACTCGATTTTCTTTCATCAGCTCACGTAAACACGAGATTGTGAATAGTAACCTCGTATTTCCTAAACACATTTTCATTGTTTTCATTAATCTCATTTTCAAGAAATGGTTTTACAAATGCATTTTCTTATTCTTTATTTTCAACCAAATTCAAGTACGAAACATATTTTTCGAAAACAAAACTAAAGATTAATATATCAAAATTTTCATATTCCTAATTTTGATAGAGTTAAAAAATTCTTCGTGAACTAAACGAGGCCGCATCTCCAATCCGCTCCAAATTAATTTGGTCTCCTTTTGAAGGAAGAAGATGACTCATATTGGCTATTTTGTCTTATTGTCTCATTAAGAATTCAAAAATGTCATCCATGTCCTTAAGCCTTGGATTTTTTATACTTAGCACTATCTCAGTTGTCCATTTCCATCATCTCTCTACTCATGCAACATGTGTCACATGAGTACATGTTATAGGTGACTTTTGTCACAACCCATGTCGTTTTACAAAGACCCGATACTTCATGGCTTTAAAAACGCGCTAGCCTCGAATACCATCTCGAATTTACCTAAATTCGACGTGATAGCTAGATTTTGCAAGACGATTCCAACGGTGAAGTCCGTTTCGTCATCCGAGATCTAGAAAATTTTCGGATTTTTATCGAAATTACGATTTTGCCCTTTTTTAGAAAATTGGATTTTCTCAGAGTTTCACAAATAGTTTATCAAATTTTGTGCTTGATTCTCATTAAATGTCAAGGAAATAATATTACTACTTTCTAATGTTTGATATTTTGTAAAAAAATAAAACTAATAAATATAAATTAATTAAATTTGTTATCTTTTATTTATTTTAAAATGATTTAATCCCTGTATAATAGAAATGAATAAGTAAATTATATTTAAAAATATAAATAAATCATTTATGGAGTTTTGAAAAACTATTTATGTAAACTATAAATAAAACTATTGAAGTATATAATATTTATTTTATTTTTTACTTTTCTTTATTTTTCCTTACAAAACTTAACATGGTCTTTTAAGTCTTACCCTTTTATTAAAGAATGATTATTTTATTTCCAATTATAACCATTCAATAAATAATAATTTCTCAAAAATCTATAACCAACAAAGTTTATATTCTTTATTTTGAAATTAGAAAAAGAAATGTTTACCGTAAAAGATAGGATACTCATAAAAAATCTTAGCACATTTGATATTATGATTTTTTTTATAAAAATAATTTAATATATTTTTCCCTTATTCATCATTTACATAAAATAATAACTATTTACTTCTCAAATAAAATGACTAATAAAAAAAATACTATTAATGTATAATTTTAATATACTTTATTTACTAAAATATAAAATAAAATAAATACACTTTTTTGCCTTTTATTTGTTTTGTTGGTGTTTATGGATGAAAATCGAATATTTTTTCCATTTAAAAAATAAAATTTAAGAAATGAATAAACATATTTCTATGATTAGTTTAATCTTGTAGTTTTAATTAAAGCAAAAAGAAAATTATTTCTCTCACTCTCTTAATAAATGGAATTCGTTATTTTATTTGCAAACATTTTATGGAATGCTAGAAATTTTTTTAAAAAATATAGATTGAAGGGGAAGAAAGAATTAGGCCCCGTTTCGTTCACGAAATTTTTTAACTCTATCCAAAATTCAGAATATGAAAATTTTCAATGTATTCTAATCTTTAGTTTTCATTTTCAGAAAATACGTTTTATACTTAAATTTGATTGAAAATAAAGAATAAGAAAATCCGTTTTGTAAAACAATTTTCTTGAAAATAAAGTTAATGAAAATAATGAAAATGTGTTTAAAATGCAGGTTACTATTCACAATCCCGTGTTTTCGTGAGCCCGATGAGAAGAAAATCGAAGGAAAGACTAAAGGGAAGAAAATAAGAAAATAAACACAATCCCGTGTTTTCGCTTATCCTAATCGGTCAAATCCCGTGGTTTTCGATGACTAAACAAATGAAACGACATGTAATGCAGCTTTTCGATTCATATATAAAATGTCAAAATAAATAATTCATTTTCTTTGTTTTCAAAATTTGTTTTTGTCTTATTCGTAATTCAAACGTGTTTTCCTTTGTTTTCAAAAAGCCACTGTATAAAACATAAAATTTTCTACCTACTAAACAGGGCCTTAGAAATCCATTTCCACTTTTCACAAATTTTCCCAAGTTCATCAAGTTCATTTATTTATTTTAAATTTCAACCTGGTTGTCCATAGCAAAGAATATGAGAATGTACAATTCTAAATATTTTTATTATATTTATTTATTATTTAGTTTTCTCCCATAAACAGATTAATTATATTTATGATAAATAAAGTATTTGAATGGCTTATGGAGACACATTTCCAACACACAACTAGTATTCTCACATGGCACCATTTTATTTCCTTCTAACACAAGTTTACACTACTTCTTGTTCTTTCATTAATTGCAGGAGTGATGTCCCAAATTAATATTTTAAAAAAAAAATTCACATATTTCAAAATAACGTTTGACTAGTATTTTATTATTTCATCATCAAAATCGTAATTGATGACTACAGTTAATACAATAATGTAATAAATTATTCCTACTCTGACTCAAATTTCTCCATTCTCATGTCCTTCCTTTAAATGTTGAATGTTCTAATCAACAAAGTTAGACATATAGACTATAGTTTTAAATTTGTTCAAAAAGTTAATATCGTGGTCACTAACTATGGTTTTAAACTTAAAATTGTAGCACTTAGAAATTCCAATTTCGAAATGGCAAATCGTACTTCGGATATAAAAATGGTATCAAGTTAAAAATCCGAATTAATTTTCAGATCTCTGATGATCTAAAATGGATTTCACCGTTGAATCGTCTCGCTGAATCTAGCTAGCACATAAAATTTCACTGACCTAAGATACTTGAAAGACGCTTTATGATAAGATCGCGGTCTCTAAAAAGTCAGAAACGACTTCGATGCGACGAAGTCACATATACCACGTGACTACGCGCCATAAGTGGTATGAGTAGAGAAAAGATGAAATCACTACGTAGATAATGCCGAATATCAAACTGGGAAATGAATGTGACATAATGGTCATTTAGAGAAAAGTTTGTGTTTCATTAAATGACAAAAGAAGATAAGAATCGCTCTTCTTCAAAAGCAAAAGGAAAACGCGAGGCTTAGGGAAAGAAGAGATATGCAGGAGGTTTCGATCTTATTTTCTGCAGAAGGTGTCTTCCTCTCTCTAGTTTCGAACGATCCGACCGCTAAGGGCCGACGACAAGAGGCAAAAATTGTCTACGCATCGAGCCTCTACGCGTGGTCCCTGGGCTTCGCGGGTTTCGACAAACCCGAGATATAGTGGGTTTTCCTCACTGGCTTCTAGTCTTCGCTTAAGAACTATGTCAGATGCTGAGTTGGTCGAGGCCGCGAGGGCCGCTTTGATCGGTCCCAAAACTTGTGACCGAATTGTTGATTTTGGAATCTAATTACAAATTGCGGATCAAGCCACGGACTGCTCGTGTCTAATGGTGTGATTCATGCCATGGATTGTATTTTTATGTGTATGAAGCTGGAATCGGCCAAGAAATATGGGTTCAGCAACCTAAACAGAAGTTTTGATAGAAATGGGAACGAGGGTTTTACTGCTCGAATAGTTGATTTCACAAAATAAATTTTGTGAAAATATGTGTTTGGTCAAGTAATTCAAATCGAATTGCTTGTGTTTGATCATTGGCCCACGAGAGCTAATTTTGATGTGATGAAATGAGAAATTACATAACATGATTGTGTGATTTAATTTTTATGTGAATATATTCATGTTTATATATTTGCATGTGAATTAGACTGTATTGGAATTAGCATACATGCATTCCATGTGCACTGGAACACCCTAGGACTATAGGAGTGAGTGCATGAGATGAGTCTAGAGAAAATGGTTCGGAGGGTTGTCTAAAATGTGAATTATCTGAGGGTTGTCTAAAACTTAAAATATCAATCGTCGGAGACGGCCCAATTGATATTCATCTGAGGGTAGTCCACAAACAAATAATATCAATCGTCGAAGACGGCCCAATTGATATAAATATACATCGGAGGGTTGTCCACAAACGTAAATAGACATAATACCTCCACGAGGCTTAGGGCAAGTGTGAGGAGTGCCAGGAGGACTCGGGTACGAAGTTGTACTGCTAGACATTCAAGTAGGATCATGCATTTACTTGATGTGTGTTTATTTTGGAGCATTGCACATGCACTTAGGGCAGAGAATAGCCCATTTAGTGGCGATTCCACTATCGAGCGATAGCTAGCCTCGTTCCCGTCAAAGGATGATATTTCGTACAAAGGGAGCGCACGGGGAGACGGTTCATCATAGAGGCCGCTTTAGAAGAAAGCCGAGTTGTGGCTTTGGTTTTGTGATGTAATACATGTATTAGAATTTTAGATTTTAATATGTGTTGTATAAGAGTAAAATTTTAATTCTTGTAACTATTGTATACAGTTGGTATGTTTATGAGTGTTGGTTTATGGGCCCAAGAGACCGTTTCTAATTGCGGGCTGTTGCTCTGGGACAGTTTCATGCAGGTTGTATCTGGGTAGAGCTCCCGTACAAAGGAGACTCTACCCGATTCAAGGGCGCCTCTGCAACCCGACATCCACTTGTATTCAACTTGTATCTCAGCAGGCTGACGGTGAACAACTATCCCTGCTCAAGCACACAGCCTACTTCAGCCCAGTATACCTGGCCACCTAGGCCAGAGGGGATCAGCTTAGGCCATAGTCTTTGAGGGTGTAAGAACATCACCACTAGGTGTGGCAATGATATCGAAGTTTAGGTATGAGATTACCTAGGAAATCACGGACAAAAATTAGGACACCGCATGCAACGCACTGTGTGTTTTTACAATGTTGTGTGAATGTTTGATGAATGGTATATACCATGTTATGAGTCAGAAACGTGTGTGCTTAGTGATTACATTAGAAATCCGTTAGAGTTTACGTAGTAAATCGGAACAAAGAAGGTAATAAATGAAATAAATTTTAATTAATTTATTTGCTTTATTGATGACAAATAAATTGAATAAATTTTCAGACGGATGATCTGCTAATGCATGTAGATGTAGCAAGGAAGGCTACCGATAAAATGAAAAAATTTCGAAAGTGTTCCGGGGCTAACATGAATGTAATGGGTTTTGTACTCGGGAAATTATTCGCGGTAATAAGGAAAGAATTGTAATTAAATTCTAGAAATTTAGAAGTGGGAAATAGCAGTGGTTTAGGCTACTGCATCAAAGGAGTAGCATGAAGAAAGGCTACCGGATGATTTTGAAAAGAAAAAAAAAATCGTTATGGGTTAGGACCTATTTGAGGTTGCAACATCGAGCCTGAGGTCGCGACTGTTTGTTGACCTCGAGGCTCGCACCAGTTTCTCGACCTACTGCCAAGGTGAGGTCTCAGCCGGATCTAATTCGGGATTTTGGCCAGTCACTGATGCTCGCGACATCATTTTTGAGGTCGCGACATGGGTAGTAGCAGGGGAGAGGTCGCACTGGATTTTAGGCGCCGCGACCCGAAAATCCACACCAGTGGGTTAAACGAGGTCAGCGACATGAAATTGATGTCGCGACATGAGGTAGTCTCCAGGAGGGTCGCGACCGCTCGTGTCAGCAGAGAAACTGGTCGCAACCCCGCTTTCAGGTCGTGACCTGAGTACCTCGAGGGAGGTCGCGACACGAGCCTGACGCCCGTCGCAATCCTCGACTGGGCAGCTTGATGTCGCGACATCGGCGAAGTCGCGACCGTAGCTCGCTTCCATGCACACCACCAAATAAGACGCCCGAAGAAGCTGCGTGATTCGAAATGGTCAGGCGCACGAACAAGGGGCCACAGAACTGCCAGTTTGTATGCAGCAGCAAAGACCCACGACCTGGATCACAAGCACAGTAGCAGTGCGACTGGTTCTAGGTGTGCGCACCGTGCACCCAACCCATTTTGTGACAGCATCGCTCATGTGTGGTTTAACAAAATTTAAAATTTTCGTGTGGGTGATGAATATATGAGATATTCATATTGCAGTACTATAAATGCATTGACGAGTGTGTGAAATTTTTTTTCCGTGTAAATAGTACTGAGGCCGTGCTTGTCTCGTGATACTTCATCACATACAACCGAGAATGACAAAATTTTCGAGAAAAATTAAATAAATAAATTTTTGTTGAAAACAATATTTTAAATGCAAATAATTGCCTCAGACACTAAAATGCAAGGACAATGTGTATACACCATTTACGTGTATGATTAGTGTCTCTGGGGCCGGTTTATGCCTGTAGATAATCAGATGAGATTTAACTGCCATCGAACTCGTATAGATGGCAGAGGACGAGACGAGAGGACGCTCCACAGTAGCAATCGGTCAGCACCACCGACATTCTCCGACCAGCCCGCCATTTGATCACAGCCTCAGAGAGGCCGAGGTGTCGCAGCCACGCTATCGCACGCGAGCATACAGGCAGAGGCCGTGAGGTCCTAAGAACCTGCAGATTTATAACAGATCACCCTCCGACATTCACAGGGGGAGGAGACCTGATGGTGGCAGACCATTGGTTTATGCAGATCGAGAACGCATCGAGGCCATGGAGATCACTCAATACGACTCAGATCGTTTAGTCGCATTCCAAAATGCATAAGAGGTCCTGTACGGTGGAGACGGGTTAGGGACTCTGTGAGACTTGCAGGTTAAGTGACATGGCCTCCAGTTTCAAGAGCTGTTCATGGGCAAGTACTCTCCGCAGATCTGAGGTGCAAGGCTCAGAGTTCCCAGAGTCGGCTGTAGCTAATAACCATGGATGGACCAATGTGTTTGACCACAGTTAGTCCATTTGCTTCATGATTTATGTGGCCACCGATCCGGCCAAGGTGAGAGATTCGAGAATGGATCAAGTTGTCCATTTGCCAGGATCAGAGGACTTCGCCTACAGGATATGGATTCCATGGTCAGGGACAAATTCACCATAGAGAGAGATCGAGGATGCTCTGAGCACTCGGATGCGAGTGTTAAGTAGCAAAGAGGAAGGATGGGCCAAATTTTCTTTCCAAGCTCAAGAAAGAGGCAGAGAGCTTCTAGTTAGCGAGGGTCCCATAGTCGCGGCCATCCGCCAGTGGACATGAGAGTTGCTCTACAAAGAGAGGCAGATGAGTATGCTACCATCACAAGAAATGACAATACGACAGGATCACTCTGCAGACAAGGATCCCAGAGCCAGAGCTACGTCCCAAATACAAGTGTGATTGAGAGAGGATACAAGACGCTCCTCCACACAGGTAAGGTCGTAGAGGCCAATACCACTCTCTATGGAGCCACACCTAAGTCTGACATTTCAGCAGCAGTCTCGAGAGGCCAGAGGCTGGTAGAGGCAGAGGACGAGACCCAAGGTGCAAGGGACATCAGTGGTTCCAGGGCGTGTCTACGTTTATCACACCCCGCAGCCGAGTCACAAATCAACCTATTATACAGTGGCACGCTTTTGCTATCTCTCGCCTATGGGAAAGAGTGTTATTTGATTCCATACAGCATTCCATTCAATAACGCATCGCCGTGATTGAGTTAGCTTAGAGGTCGAGACCTTAGAGGAGCCTCCTCAGATGTGAGTCTCCCCCTAGGGGCTAGGGCGAGAATGTGGATGATATGTCGAGGTTAAGAAATGAGATCTCTGGGCTCTACTCACATGGGTCCCAGGATCATGGACATGTCGAGTTCGATGTCATCCCTGGGATGGATCACTGACACTAGCTGTATCGCATTCGATTGTGAGCGCAGAGGTTACCGCCTACACACTGGATCGGTACTCGTGTGAGATTCAGGGGACAAGCATGATATTTTGGCCCGTATGCATAATGAGTCCGTGTGTCAAGGACACACGGTCATTAGCCAGCCTTACCCTACGTGACTCCAGGAGAGGCCGCACCAGATTCACCCCCGTAGTGTGCTTAGCATGTGGATGTTCTTCCAGATGAGCCACCCGGACTCCGCTCCACAGAGGGTTGTAGATTTCTGTGATCGACCACACCCCGTACTTCACCCATCCCCATGACTCCTCATAGAATGGCACCTGGGCTGAGTCATATTGAACTCGCAGTCCAGCCTGGCAGGAGCTACTGGGATTAAAGGGTTCATTAGACCGAGCACTTCACGCGGGCGCTCCTGCCTCTATTTTTGCGAAGAAGAAGGACAAAACTCCTTCGATTGTGCACTACTATCAACAGCTTGGAACAGTGGTTACGATCAAGAACTCCGCACTACACCGAGGATCGACGATTGCTTGATTAGTCGGTATGGATGCTGTTTCACTCCAAGAGATTGACCTTCGCACCGGTTACCATCTGAGGGTTGTGGATACAGACATCCCTAAGACAACGTTTAGGACGTGGTATGGGCACTTTGAGTTTACTTCGTGATGCCCTTCTGACGACGAATGCACTAGCCAGAAGATTCATGGATCTCATGCATAGGATATTCCAACCCTATTTAGACTGGGCCTTGTCGTAGCTTCTCATGTGAGGGATGACATTCGACCTACTCCCAATATAGTGAGCATGAGTATCACTGGGCGATCGCTTTACAATGCCGAGACCATCAGCTATACGCCTGCCCAAAGAAGTGCGAGTTTTGTCTTTACTGAGGCGAGATTTCTTTGCGACATGTGGCCACAAGATCGTGTCGGCCGACCCGTAGAAGGTCGAGGCAAGATGAGCTGAGAGGCCAAGTCGGCCTCGAGATACGTAGCTTCGGGATTGGCCTGGTATTATGGTGAGATTCACGAGATTTCCAGATAGCAAAGACTCTATGACTAGGGTTGACTTTAAGGAGGTCAAGTTTGATCAGATGACTGGACACAGGAGGCTTTTCAGAGTCAAGAGGAGACTTACTGGGCTCTCCTATCTCTGATAATTCTGTATT
The DNA here is from genome assembly GCA_016808115.1 of Tetrastigma voinierianum. Lineage (NCBI taxonomy): Eukaryota > Viridiplantae > Streptophyta > Magnoliopsida > Vitales > Vitaceae > Tetrastigma > Tetrastigma voinierianum. Next base: position 132,595 of record JAEQBH010004434.1, on the reverse strand, counting down.
AGGGACAGGGTACATGATCAGATGCCTCAAGGGCCGGATCGATGTGGCATGCAAATCCGGAGGTAGTAGCTATGGTTCCGCTCGCTTGAAGAATCATGAGCGTAATTACCCCACACACCTACATGGAGTTAGCAAATTGTGGGTCTTCGCTCAAGATTTTGGGCGCCACTACTTATACTTTGCGTAGGTCGAGGTGTACTGCACTACAAAAGTTCAAGTATATTTTCACACAAATGACCTCAATATGAGGCAACAGATGGATGGAGTCTACAGGATTATGACTTCACTCTTGCATTACCATCCTTGTAAGGCAAATGTATGGGTCGATGCACTCAGTCGGAAGTCACGAGGAGCGTTAGCTAGTATAGCTTCTCGAGAGTGGCTATGCTCAGATCATGGGACAGCTGACTATAGTTTAGCGAGTAAACCTGTAAGTACATCAGAGTCTAGTGGCACACTCCGCCTCTATTGATAGAGGATTGAGTCCTGCAAGTGACACGTAGATAGTGTCCATCGTGACCTGCACAACACAAAAAGTAAAAAGTGACGAGGTCGGACCATCCAATACGATGGTAGTCTCTAGATAGGATGGGTAGTGGTTCCCATTCGACCGACTGAGAAGAGATTCTCGTGGAGTTTCACCGCTTCTCGGCTTGCCGTGCATCCAGTGGCACTAAGGATGTACCCGTGATCTCGTCGCGCACTATCGAGGCTGAAGAGACACGTAGGGGACTTTGACCCACTTCCATGTCTCACATTGTCAAACAGTTAAGGCCGAGCACTGTGGTTGCCATACCTACCATTGAAGTGGTCGAGGAAGTGGGAGCATGTCACGATGGACTTTAGACCCACTCTGCCACTCGACGCAGTTAGGCTAATGACGCCAGATGAGCGATACAATCTACCACAAAGCTCAAGACATTTTATAGCCTTATGGATGACCTCACTGAGAGATTCCTCCTCATTTGCCAGGTAATATCTCGAGAGATAGTCCCACATGAATACCTCACCCAGGCTCTGATAGGGACCCGAGGTTTACGGCTCACTTTTGGAAGAGTTTCCAAAAGGCTATGGGCACACGACTGACGATGAGTACAACATTCCACCCTCAGACAGATGGTCAGTCTGAGAGGACGATACAGGTATTAGAGGACATGCTACGTGAAAGACCCGAGAAATTCCAATTTCTGGAATAAGGGCAAAATCGTAATTTCGATTAAAAAAATTGTAATTTCGGTTAGAAATCCGGAATTAATTCTCTAGATCTCGGATGACAAAACGGATTTGCACCGCTGAATCGCCTCTCGCGGAAACTGCTAACACGTAAAATTTGCACATTCCGAGACAAATGAGTTGACACGTTTTTCGAGGTATCGCGGTTCGGGTGCCGTAAAATGATTTTTGATGCGACGAAAGTCACATAAAATATGTACTCATGTGCCATAAGTGGTATGAGTAGAGAAATGATGAAAAGGGGCGACCGAGATAGTGCCGAATGTCAAAACTGAAAAGATATTATCAAGGCCATTTCAAATTCTGCTAAATGAACTAGTGACAAAAATGGCTATGTGGTCATCTCCTTATGAAAAGAAGCCAAAAAAACGTGGGGAAGGGGATTTTTCTTACAATAGCCGAAATGGAGGTTTTTAGAGAGAAGGTCTCTGACTTCTCTCTCTTAAATTCTTACATTTAATAAATCCACCCGCTTCCATACCTTCAGTTTGGTATGAAAAGACGTCTCTTACGCTGAGCGTGCCACGCTGTGATTCTAAGCCAGGAGTTTTTTGACAAACTCCAGAGGCAGGGTTTCCTACTTGAGTTTTATTCCCATTTAAGTAAGTACAATGTTTCTTGCTTTCTGCTGAGGCCTAATCTGTTACTTACCTGGTCCCAAAGCTGGGACCGAATTGGATTTGATTTATTGAACCTAATGTATATCTGTGAACCGTGAGGGAATCTGTCAAGTCTCAATAATAGCACAAATTATGCTTTAAACATGATTGATTTAGACGAGGTTTAAATGGTCTTGAAATGCAAGTTCAAAGTGGAACCGATAAATTGTTTAGCATTTAAACTGAAAATCTTATAAGGGTTTTACTGCCTTAGAACAAGTGACACCGAAAAATATATTTTTGTGTGAAATATGGGTTTGGTCAAGATTCAAATTGAATTGTTATATACAATACAGCTCAATGGAGCTAATTTTGATGTGAAGTAGAGTTGTATAATACATAACATGATTTTTTGATTTGAATTATGCGAGTATATATATTCATGTTTATATATTTCAGATGTGATTGGGGATCAGACGGGGATTAGCATGTTATGCATTCCATATGCACTGGAACACCCTATGACTATAGGAGTGAGTGCATGAGATGAGTCTAGATTAAATGGTTCGGAGGGTTGTCTAAAAATGTTAATTATCGGAGGGTAGTCCATACTTAAAATATCAATCGCTCTGGCATCATTTCAATTGATATACATCGGAGGGTAGTCCATACACAATATCAATCGTCGGAGACGGCCCAATTGATATACACTGGAGGTAGTCCACTAAATATAACATCGAGATGGTCCACAATTTATAACATCGTGGAGGGTAGTCCACCAAATGTAAATAATAATTTCATACGAGGCTAAAGAAAAAGGAGTGTGAGCGGTGAGGACTGAACTGAGTTGTCATGTAGGACATTCAAGTATGATCATGCATTTGCTTGAATGTGTGTTTACTTTGGAACATTGCACTGCACTTAGGTGGTGAGTAGCCCACTTAGGGCGATTCTCCTACTGAGCTTTAGCTCACCCCGTCGTGGGACCCCTCTTTTTACAGGTACAGGGAGCGAGCGAGGAGACGGCTAGTCCTAGAGGCTGAGTTTAGAAGAAAAGTCGGATTGTGGCTTTGAGGGTTCTTCTGATATTTACATGTATTAGAATTCGAGTAGTTTAATATATGTTGTATAAGAGTAAACATTTAACTCTTGGAAACATGATATATGTTGATGTATGATGATGGATATTGTTGTATGGGCCCAAGAGGTCGTTTTTATCCATATTGTATCATGTGATTGTCGATCGGGGACAGTTTATTTGTGTGATGTACGGCAGAGCCCCCGTACAAAGGAGACTCGCCCATTTTCTCTCGAAGTGAGCGCCCAACCCGACATCCACTTGTTTTCCCGCAAGTCGACGGGTAGTCAACCCGACCGGGCTCGGGGCCACACTCACGAGCATGCGCCCCGATCATAAGTGGTAGCCGGGAAGAGCACTTCGCTTCTTAGTAAGATCTCGCCTATAACAACAGCTTATCGCGAGTACGTGGCGGCACCATATGAGGCACTGTATGGGGAGGCCATGCAGTCACCAATTTCCTTATGTCGACCGAGGTGGGAGAGAGCTCCATCACTAGTCCCGATTCGATTGTAGACACTCAGAAGGCGAGTTTGATACGACAAATTCTTCTCACGCATCGAGCCTGCCAGAAGAGCTATGATGTGCGACGTCGACCTTAGAGTTCGAGGTGGGGATCACGCCTTCTGAAGGTGATGCCTCAAGAGGAGGGTCAGTTCCTAAGAACGTGAAGCTATCGCGAGGTTCATTGACCTTCGAGATACTCAAGAGGGTAGGCACCTGCTGCACGGCTAGCGTTACCGCCAAAGATGTCGTGTCCACGAGGTGTTTCACGCTCCATGTTCTCGGGAAATATACTCCGATCCAAATTTCATGTGGTGGATTGGGGCGACGAGGCTGGACACGGATGGGACCTCTGAGGAGGGACCACAGTATCAGTTGATAAACGCGGATCAGGTTTACACGCAAGACCGTGAGGCTAGTTAAGGTACTACGGAGGTTACAGTGGAGGTTCACGTGGGAGCATGAGGACACGATGAGGGCCACCTATCTCTTCTCGTTTAGGATGAATATACGTTGTTTAGTCGCTTAAGATTTAAATGACCGTTTACATGCACGATAGCAGACATGAGACATGCAGATGTGCGTTGATTATGATTGTCCCGACTCCGGATCGAAATTCCTTTTAAGGAGGGGAGAATGTAAGACCCGAGAAATTCCAATTTCTGGAAAAATGGCAAAATCGTAATTTCGATTACAAAATGGTAATTTCGGTTAAAAATCCAAAATTAATTCTCTATGTCTTGGATGACGAAATGGATTTCACCATTGGAATCGTCTCGCAAAATCTAGCTAGCACGTAAAATTTCGTCGAATTCCAAGACAGTCGGAGTCGACACGTTTTATGAGGCATCGCGGTTTGGGTGCCGTAAAACGAATTTCAATGCAACGAAAGTCACATATAACACGTACTCACGTGTCATAAGTAGTATGAGTAGAGAAAATATGAAAATGGACGGCCGAGATAGTGCCGAATATCAAAACTGGGAAATGAAGGGACATAATGGTCATTTAGAGAAAAGTTTAAGTCATTAAAGGACAAAAGAAGCATAGTGACTTGTCTTCTTCAAAAAGCAAAAAGGAAAACGTGGAGAAGGGGGAAAAAGAAAAGAGATATGCAGGAGGTTTTGGATCTTATTTTCTAGAGAGAGAGTGTCTTCCTTCTCTCTAGGTTTTGAACGATCCGACTGTTGGCAGTCGACGGGACAAGAGGCAAAGCTGCTCTACGCATCGAGGCCTACGCGTGGGTCCCGGTTCTATGGGTTTTTGACAAACTCCGAGAGGTAGGAGTTTCTCCCTACTTGGGTTTAGTCTTTGTTTAAGAACTATGTTGATGCTTGAGTTGGTTAAGGTCGTTGAGTCGCTTGACGGCCCCAAAACTCGTGACCGAATATTTGGATTTCGGAACTCCAAATTTACACCAGGATCAAGCCACTGATCGCTTGGGTGTCTAATGGTGTGATTCATGCCATGGATTGTATTTTATGCATGGTACCGGAATTTACTCAGCAAATACGGGGTTCACAAAGTGAACCTTAAAATTCAGGTGCTTTTGACAGGAACAGTAACTGAGGGTTTTATCACTCCTAAACATGACTTCTGGCGTAATAATTATGTGAAAATATGTGTTTTGTCAAGCATTCAAATCGAATTGTTATGGTTTGGATCATTAGTTCACGAGCTACTTTACGTGATGAAATGAGAATAATAACATGATTGTGTAATTTACTTTATGAATATATTCATGTTTATATATTTGCATATGAATTAGACTGATTAGAATTAGTATACACATGCATTCTTCATATGCATCGGGAACACCCTAGGACCATAGGAGTGAGTGCATGAGATGAGCTCCAGAGAAAATGGTTCTGAGGTTGTCTAAATGTGATCATTCCGAGGTTTAAAACTGGGAGTCACTGTTGAGACGGCCCACCACTCATCGGAGGGTAGTCCACAAATAAATATCAATCGTTTGAGACCCACCCAATTGATATATATATATATTACTCCAGGGTCAGTTCACAACAACAGACATACTTAATGAGGCTTAGAAAGCAGAGGGAGCTGGTGAGGACTCGAGGCACGAGTTGTACGGCTAGACATTCGTTTAGATCATGCATTTACATGTGTGTTTATTTTGGAGCATAGAGAAAGGTATTCTGTAGTGGAGAATAGTCTATTTAGGTGATTCCACTATTTAGCGATAGCTCACCCCGCTGTAGACTTTATTATTTCGTGCAATGTGGAGCACGGGAGACTACTCATCATAGAGATCATGAAGAAAGTCGAAGTTGTGGCTTTGGTTTTGTGATGTACTACATGTATTAGAATTTTAGATTTTAATATGTGTTATATAAGAGTAAAATTTTAACTTTTGTAACTATTGTATATAGTTGGTATGTTTATGAGTGTTGGTTTATGGGCCCAAGAGGCCGTTTCTACTCATGTGGTTGTTGTCAGGGGACAAAGCTCATAAGTGTTGTATTTCCGGGTAGAGTTCTCCCGCATAGTTGAGACTTTACCCGATTTTTCTGGCGGCGCTGCAACCTCGACATCCACTTTAGAGCTCCGCTGCCGACGGCATTAACGGACCCCCTGTGTTCAAGGCCACAAAATTAAAATTGTGATTATGATTAGTAACTACCGTTTTAGGCTTTAAGTTAAAATTATGTTCAATGACTACAGTTTTTAAAAAAATTTAAAATCGTAGTCACTAATTTAAATCTAAAATTATAATAACTAACTATTTTAACTTTTTGAACAAATTTTAAAATGTTAGGATTTCAATGATTTTGGACATTATTTTGAAATATGTGAGTTTGGAATTTTTATTTTTATTTTAAATAGGGACAAAAATCTAATTGGAAGAAGACAAAAAGATCAACCAATTCTCACTTAATAATGCTTTTAAGTTTATAAACAAGAATGCATGATGTTTAATAATGCAATTTTAATTTTGTTATATTTTTTAAAAAAACACTTTTTAATTATTAACTTGAAATAGGATATGTGACGCCCCAAAACCGGGGTGTCCATTGACAACCCGTCAACCCGCGAAATACTCGTGAATATCGGGTAATTCAACACCACTCACAAAAATCGGGCAAAGTCTTTCAGACGAGCTTCTACCCAAGCAAAGCATGTAAACCCGTCCTTAACCATCAACTTATGACCACATCGGGCCCATATACAATTAAATGAGTAAAATGACCACTGGGTCTCCTCGTACGACGCCCAAACCCGGGTCCGGTTGACTACCCACAACCCGCTGAATACAAGTGATACTCACATTCGGGACGTTATTCAGACGCAGAGCTCCTTCAGACGTGAGAACTCTGACTCCAAATACAAGACTGAGATGTATACCGTCTCCAAAACAGTCGTTAATATATCCATCACATGATACATACATTTGATAAATTCCGCCTCAGCCATAAACCGATACTCATCAATATAATCAACTATATCCACAGTTACAAGAGTTAATATGTTTTACTCTTTATACAACACATATATTAAAAATACCTAGCCTAATACACGATACACTCATCAAAGCCACAACCCTAGCTTTCTTTCTAACCCTACCCTAGGACAAGTCAGCCCCTCGCACGCTCCCTGCACTTAAAATAATATCCTCGATAGGGTGAGCTTACACGTCGCAGTTGAATCGCCCTAAGTGCATACTCTCCACCTAAGGTGCGCAATGTTCCAAATAAACACACATTCAAGCAAATGCATGATCCTACTTGAATGTCTACATGACTTAACTCGGGATCCGAGTCCTCACCGACCCTCTACTCGCCTAAGCCTCGTATGAGAATTATTATTTTGTTTGTTTGTGGACAACCTCCGATGTGTGTATATCAATCAAGTAACCCGACGATCGATATTATTCGTTTCGCGACTACTCCTCCGATGTATACACTGTCGCCTCCGACATTGATATTTTTAATTTGGACTACCCTCCGATAATTAATGTTTTTAGACAACTCCGAACCATTTTCTAGACTCGTCTCACGACTCACTCCTATACCCTGGGGACGTGCCCAAAGGCATGCGAAACGATGTACGCTAATTCCAATACAGCCTAATCACATGCAAATATGTAAAATACGCACATATCCACATAATATCCAATCACAATAACTACGTCATGTAATTAATCAATTCATACATCAAAACTAGCTCCTCGGGGCTAATGATCATACACGAAAGCAATTCCACTAATCACCACCAAACACATATTTTCACAAAAATTATTTCGTGATCATCAGCAGAACAGAAACCTCAGGTTACCGCTCCTTCAAAGACAATTTTATCTACTCACTTGGTGAACCCGGGTTTCACGGCCATTTCCGGCCTCAAACAAACCAATACATGATTTATTGAACGATTCATCATCCATTTAACCCAAACAGTCTGTATCAGTTCACGGCTGCTCCATTTGGTGTTCCAAAAATTATATCAATTCGGTTCCCGCGGCTGGGACCGACCAAACCGCCATTCAAGGCCCCAACCAACCGAAAATATTTAACATAGTACTTAAACGAAGAATAAAACCCAATTGGGAGAACCCTACCCTGGAGTTTGAGGAAACCCCCTAACCGGCACCCACGTCAGAGCGCTTCTCCTTCTTGTCCCGGGAAGACTCGCCTGCCTCTGACGCTCAGATAGAGAGAATGATGACTCTCTCTCACTAAACAAAAGAAAATCGGCTACTGGATGTGTTTTTTTCCTTTTCCACGTTTTTTCCTCTTGGCTTAATGAAGGAGAAGACACTATGCCAAGTTTTGTCCTTTAGTGACTTAAATCAAATCCCATAATACCAATTTTGTCCCTCTTTTCCCAGTTTTGATATTCGGCACTATCTCGGTTGTCCATTTTCATCATTTCACTATTCATACCACTTATGGAACATGAGTTCTTTTTATATGTGACTTTCGTCACATTGAAAAATCGCGACAAGACCAACCGCGATGCCAAAAACGTGGCTTCGAATTCGACTGCTTTGCATCTGATGAAATTTTACGTGCAATCTAGATTTCACGAGAAGATTCCAACGGTGCAATCTGTTTTATCATCCGAGATCTAGAGAATAAATTACGGATTTTTAACAGAAATTACAATTTTGTAACCAAAATTACGATTTTGCCCTTTTTCCATAAATTGGAATTTCTCGGGTCTTACAGCATTAATACTCACAACAAACATATCCCAACCTAAATATACTACATGGTTCAAGATTTATTTCATTACTCTTAATACAAAAACATATTAAAATTTATAATTCTAATACATGTTATACCAAAAACATCAAAGCCACAATCCGACTTTCTTCAAAATCGGCCTCTAAGATGAACCGTCTTCTCGAACGCTCCTTGTACCTGAAATAGTGATCCCTCGATAGGGTGAGCAAAGTCCAGTAGAGATAATTTCCTACATGGGTTACTCCCCACCTAAGTGCTCATGCATGGCAAAACAAACACATTCAAGTAATTACATGAACCTACTCGAATGTCTATATGACCGATCCCGTGTCTCGAGTCCTCACCGACTCCCTCACATATGCCTAAGCCGAATGCGTAGTAAATAACGCTTTCAAAACAAAAGCTTTTGTTCTTGAAACATACTACCGAAGCTCGTAAAAATATCGACTACCCTCCGAGGCGAATGTGTTAGAGAACCTTCCAAAACAATTCATGGGCTCCTCCGATATGTAATTGTTGGACCGTCTCCTAACACAATTCTCCGGAAAATCTTCCGTTGAAATTCCTTTCTCAACCATGTTCATTTTTCTTTTCTTTCATGTCATGCACTCATACTTAATATTCTAGGCTACCCCAGTGCATATGGAATGCATGATGCCAATTCCAACACATTCATACTAATATATTCACATGCATATATATTAACATAATTAATCACAAAACATGTTATGCAATTTCACAATCAATTACACCAAAATTAGCTCACATGGGCTAATTAACATCACTCATTCATGAATAAAGAAAAACCATCTTGGCTATCAAGGCTCACGACCACACAAAATACGAATTTTCTCCACTTCTGCCTCAAAGCTGAGATCGAGTTTGCATTAAAACAGTTCCTCAAAACGTTCCTAACCATTTACATGGTTCTTAAATAATGATTAACATAAGTAGGAAAAGATCCTCACATCTCGAAATCATTCCGAACTCCAATTAAACTGGTGCCCACGCGTAGCCCTTTTACCGCGTAGAATGCTTTTACTGTTCACAAGAACCGATTTAGTCCGATCGACCGAAAATCTAGAGATAAGACACACCTTCTCTCTCTAAAACCAGAAAATTCCAGCCACTGCATCCCCTTCACGTTTTTTGGCTTTCCATTTGAGAAGACAATTATTTGGCTTTTGTCTCATTCATTAAACTTTCCATTAATTCCATCCATGTCCTCAAGTCTTGGATTTTTGACACTTGACACACTTTAGGCCATCCATTTCACCCTCTCTCTAGTCTTCAGAACATACGCCGCAAGCAAAGACATGTTATGTAATTTTTGTCACATCACACGCCGCTTTACTCGCACTCGATAATCTGGGTGTTTTGAAAAACATGCAAATTCCGACTGTCTCAAAATTCGACGAAATTCGACATGGTAGTTAGATTTCGCGAGACGATTCCAACGGTGAAGTCCGTTTCGTCATACAAGATCTAGAAAATTTTTTGATTTTTACCGAAATTACGATTTTGCCATTTTTCAGAAAATTTGAATTTTCTCGGGTCATACATTCTCCCCTCCTTAAAATGAATTTCGTCCCGAAATTCCATGTACATACGCATCCAACCACGTGAATACGTAACCTCACCCAACTCCAGCGACCATGCCTGCAGGCGACAACCCGACTGGGCAACCACCATCGACAACCCGATGGTCGCCACTCATCCATGTCAAGAATGACATCAATACCCAATATGTCTACCACCCTAAGGTCCACCATGAGCATAATCACTGAGATCCCTGACTCACGATCTCGACACATCTGACCAACTCTCACCCTACATCCTAGGGAAGAATTCTCTAATATTATGGTTTTTCTAAAGGCCTCAACCTCCATGCCCAAACCTATCACACAAAATGCATTAATGAATGAACATGATGCATCCAATTCAAATGCTACTCTAGGTAACAAGTGCAAGGGTAAAAAACGCACCCGCATCTCGCTAGTCTCAACTCTACCATTGCACTCATGAGACTTCGCTCCTGTGACAATCCGTCTTCATATGCCCGGGGCCGGGCGGCAATGGTAACACGTCCTTCGCTCAAATTTCGACCCGAACTCTACCGCAAACCCAGGGTTCGACCCCGACCTACGTCCGCCCCCGGGGCCTGTGACCGCCCGCTGGCACTGTGTGTCAGGTGGCACCCGAACCGATACTGGCTCGATCCATACTAGGTGCGAGGAACAACCGGTGGTCATCTCCCCATTCTACCGCTCACCGGACTGTGTTGTCGCAAAACACTGGATCCTCATCTCCTGGGCAATACCTCATATGTCCCGAGCTAATGCAAAGGGAAACATAACATTCGGCCCTACCCGCCTGGGCAATTTAGCTCGTCCCCGTTCCTATTAACCTGGCCTGAACCCTTACTTAACTAAGCCTTCTCAGCTTCTTTCCTACAAAGAGAAGAAGGCTTGAACACCCTTCCCCCTTCCAAAGACCCATATCTTGATGCCCTAGATGTCATCTACTTCCTCCCGTCGTCATACACCGCTCAGGCAATAAAGCAGCCAGCCAGACCTACCCTCAAGAGGGCCCTGGTCAAAAGTCATGTGCTTTGACCACCTCATGGATGTTTCACGCCCTCGCCTCGACTAGAATATCTACACATGTCAAATGGCAAGTTAAATTCTAACGCAGTATCTCTAAGATGTAAATATAACCCTGAGATACTATTCACATACGGAAATAATATTTTATGCACAAATGTCCATGCATTCATAGGAAATGCAAGACGATAATTCAATATATCAAATCAAAATCAACGATAAAAATTTTATTTTTAGAAAATTTCTTTGTAAAAGATTTTATTTCATTTGATTTGATTTTAATTTATTTTTTAAAAATATTTTATTTTATTTTATTATTATTATTATTATTTTAATTCTGGACTATTTGCCCAAAATTTCTCTAACACTTGTTCTCACACTAACCCTAGTGTCCAACATTTTTCCTATGCTATTCACCAAGCATATAATTCACACAACACATTCAACATATGATCACACAATTCACATAACATACAACTCATGTTATACACACCATCACACCTCAAACACAATGCATGCAGTGTTCTAATCTTATCCCGTGATTTCCTAGGTAATCACATACCTAACTTACCGATACTAAGCTATAACCCTAGTATCCAACATCTAGCTATAATGTTGTGATGTTCTTACGCTTTAATGACTATGGCCTAAGCCCAAGTCCCTCAATCCCTAGGTTTTCATATACCTAAGTTCTACACTCTAAGACCATGGTCTAAGCCCAAGTCCCCCAAGCCCTAAATACTCGTGCACCTAAGCTCTGATACCAAGCTGTGAAGCTGGTATGATGACTAAACTTATGGATACCCAAACCCGAGCTCCCTAGGTATTCAGATACTAAGCTTTACGCTGCCGTGACGCCCCAAAACTGTGGTGGTCCGGCGTGACAACCCGCAACTCCTACGGACACAAGCAATGCCTGCAACCCGCACACCTCACTCACTAAAAACTGCAAAGTCTCCTTTGTACCGGGAGCTCTCAATTCCAAGGTACAAACCTGTCCCAACCATCAACTTATGACCACATCGGGCTCATATAGCCACCAAACGTGAGTAAAATGACCACTCGGGGCCCCGCATTAATACCGACAACAAACATATCCCCAATCAAAATATACTACATGGTTCAAGAGTTATTTCATTATCTTAATACAAACACATATTAAAATTTATAATTTAATACATGTTATACCAAACATCAAGCCAACTCGGCTTTCTTTCAAAATCGGCCTCTAAGATGAGCCATCTTCAACGCGCTCCTCGTACCTCGAAATAAGGATCCGACAGGTGAGCAAAGCCCAATAGAGATAATTTCCTACATGGTTTACTCCCCACCTAAGTGCACATGCATGACAAAACAAACACATTCAAGTAATTACATGAACCTACTCAAATGTCTATATGACCAATCTCAGGTTCCGAGTCCTCACGACTTCACATATGCATGCTTCTAATGCTAGTAAAATCACGCTTCAAACAAAGCTTTTGTTCTTAAAAACACACTAATGAAGTTTCGTAAAATATTTAACTACTCCTCCGAGGCGACGTGTTGAGAACCTTCCAAACACCATGGGCTCCGACGTGTAATTGTTGGACCGTCTCCCAACACAATTCTCCGGAAAATCTTCCGTTGAAATTCCTTTCGCAACCATGTTCGTTTTTCTTTTCTTTCATGTCATGCACTCACACCTAATATTCTAGGCTACCCCAGTGCAAATGGAATGTATGATGCCAATTCCAACACATTCATGTTAATATATTCACATGCATATATATTAACATAATTAATCACATGAACATGTTATGCAATTTCACAATCAATTACACCAAAATTAGCTCACATGGGCTAATTAACAAACGGAAGCAATTCATTTTGAATCACTCAACATTATAAAAATCTGCCACAAAATATTCACTATCATTTATATTCATGAACAAGAAAACCATCGGGTTACCGTTCATTTCACCACACAAAATAGGAATTTTCTCCACTCGCTCAAAGCTTTTTGAGACCGTAGTTTACTTGGCTAAAAAACAAGCTTTAACGTTCCTAACCATTTACAAGGTTCTTAAACAAGGATTAACACAAGTAGAAAAGATCCTCATATCTTGGAGTTGCTTTAAACTCCACCAAACGGGTGCCCACGCTGCAGCCCTCACTCAAGGCAGAACAACTTTACTTCTTGCTTCGTCGATAACCGACGATCCGATCGATCGAAAATCTAGAGAGAAGGCACACCTTCTCTCTCTAAAACCAGAAAATTCCAGCCACTGCATCTCCTTCATGTTTTTTGGCTTTCCATTTGAGAAGACAACTATTTGGTTTTTGTCTCATTCATTAAACTTTCCATTAATTCCATTCATGTCCTCAAGTCTTGGATTTTTGACATGTGACACACTTTAGGTCATCCATTTCATCCTCTCTCTAGTCTTGTAACATATGTCACAAGAAAGATACGTTATATTTGACTTTACTACATCACATGTTGTCTCGAATTCGACGAAATTCGATGTGGTAGCTAGATTTCATGAGACGATTCCAATCGGTGAAGTCCGTTTCGTCATCCGAGATCTAAAAAAAATTCTGATTTTTACCAAAATTACGATTTTGCCATTTTTCGTAAAAATCGAATTTTCGGCTCATGTAATAATCAACCAAAGTACTTAAAAAAGAAAATTTATTTTTGAATAACGAGAAAATAATAATGGGTAGCTGTTAGAGAGCCCAACTATTAATGGGCCTAATAACAAAAAGAGATTTGCACCAAAATAATCTTTTAATAAAAAAATTCCAAAATAATTTATGTTTGAAAATAATGGCCACAGTGGTCTCTCATTGTCATATCACTGAAATCCTAGTAAGTATTTATGATTTTAAATTTTTTCAAAAGTTAAAGTCGTAGTAAATAATTGATTTTTTAAAAAACTTTAAAATTGTAGTCATCATCTTCATGTGTTAATTTGAGGATTTTTTTGAAAATAATTAATTTTTGACAAAGCTCCATTTTCTGTAAAGGCAGCATTTTGATGAGTTCCTCTCATGTGAACTCAAGAATTAATCTCGCAAATGAATTCTCTCTTCTTTCAAGTAATCACAAACTTCAAAATCATTATTTGAAAGTGATAACATGCAAGGCTAAATAGTTTGAGCATTATTTTGGTTTTCAACCTATATTTGTAAAAATTTAAAAAATAACTCTTTGTTTCAAAACCCCGTTAAAAACGCATTTTTCTCAAATTTTCTCAGCCATTTGGCCCTAGTTTCAAGGTAGACTGGCCATTGAGTTCGAGTAGCTCAAATATTTATCGAGTCGAGTTCATGTTTTTTAATCGAGTTGAACTCAAGTTTGACTCGATTCAACTCAATTACACCCCTACCTTAGCATTTCCAAGATATCTAATTAAGCTGAGACTTTGTGTCTCTCTTAGACAATTTGGATGAAGAAATATAGAATATCCTTTTTTTTTCCAGGCTAATGACTAAAAATCATGTTTTTTTTTCCAAGCACAAAACAAACTATAATAATATTAAAAAGAAAAAAACAAGAGTACAAAGGAATGACAAGATTGGTTAGTTTGTTATTGAGAGGTAGTATTTTATAGCCCATTGATTCTTGTTTAACTTCCGATAGGATGGTGCTCTAGGTATAGCATTCAATGCTTAAATAGGCAGAACATAGGAAGGGGAGGGGTCTCAGGTTTAAATCCCAATGAAGACAATTTACTATATTGTAACTCTATTATTTGGTTATCAAAAAAACGCCTATCAGGATGGATAGGACGCTATGAGGAAGAGGTAAAAAACCTCAACTCGAAGAAGATATATATATATATATATACTGACAATTAAACACTTTGTTATAATATAGTAAATTGTTCCAAAATAATTTATGTTTGAAAATAGTAGCTAAAGTAAATTTTCATCGGTTATATCAATAAATCGTAGTGAGATGATTATGATTTTAAATTTTTTCAAAAGTTAAAGCTTATGTAAAAATTGATTTTTTTTAACTTTAAAATCGTAGTCCTCATCTTCATGTGTTAATTTAATGATTTTTTCTCAAAAAATTTATTTTGGGACAAAGCTCCATTTTAAAGGCAACTGCTTTTGATGAGTTCCTCTCTCATGTGAACTCTCAAAAAATTAATCTGCAAATGAATTCTCTTTTCAAGTAATCACATCTTCAAAATCATTCTTTGAAATGACAATATGCAAGGCTGACAATAGTTTGGGCATTATTTTGGTTTTCAACCTATATTTGTAATTTTTTTTTTAAATAACATTTTTTTTGTCAAACCCCGTTATAAACGATTTTTTTCTCAAATTTTCAGGGGGGCATTTAAGTTCTAAGCCTAAGTGCAGTGCTCGCTCATCAGGCTTCAGCGAAATTTCAACCATTTTAATGCTTCGGCTGAGTTTCAGTTTTTTTAATCGAGCTGAGCTCAAGCTTGACTCGATTCGACTCAATTATACCCCTACCCTAGCATTTCCAAGATATCTAATTAATCTGATATTTAACCCACTTATTCCGATCTTTGATCTTGATGAATCTAATACTACCTAAGACTTCATGTGGCTTGAAGAATCAGAAAACTAAAGCTTTTACTTGTGGTTATGATGATATCTCTTGTTTTTTTTTTTTTTTTTGATAGGTTGAAAATTGTTTGAAAAGGAAAAGGTAGACTTGACGAAATTTGACACGATCCGCGAACATGACACAAATCTAACATGTTTTATATGTCATGTCATATTATATAATTATTAATCAATGCTTTTGAATTGCGCATTTTCACCCGTTTATTATGATGCTATGTTTCAAATTGACGTATCACTCATAGAAAATATGGTATTGATACAACCCAAATACAATCTGTTGACACAAATTACCATCCCTAGGAAAAGGTATATTCCTTTTTTTTTTTTTTTGTGATTATGATGACCATTTAACTGTCTTTTTTTGTGAACACACTTGTCTTGTTTGTTTATTTAATATCTTTAATAGGGGAATAAAGATACTATTAATCAATATTTTAAACATTGGATCGAATAGATAGACCATCAATCGTTGACCTTTTTGGTCCTAATTTAATCCTATTCGACCATGATTCGACCATTGTTTCGACCCCTAAACCTTGAATCGAGCAACTTTTTCTGCTCAACTGGTTCATTCGATTTGCTACATAGGCTTGATACCTTAACTATCATGATTGCATGTCAACTGTGATTAATTTGATAGTCCCCAAGGCCAAAACGTAGAACTCTGTGAGATAATAATGTTTAATTTCCTTTTAAGATACCACTTTAGGTGTTAGAGCAACTCTAACAGTAGTTGTTATCAGGGGTGTCATCCCCATAACCTCTAAAATGGCACCTTCAAAGACAAAAAATAGGCTCCAACAGCGACAGATCGGGAGGCAAGTAAACGCCATCCAAAGGCGACATATTCGACAACTTTGAGAGAGAATGGTGCTTGCAAAATAGCTACAGCGCTACTGCCTCTCTCTACCAACTATATTTCCATCCCATATTTAACAAGTTTTAATTATATTTTTTAATAAAAACATCAATTATTAAACGACACCCCGGGCTGACACCCAATATTCGACGAAAACACTATTCATGGATACCAAAACACTGTTTAGGATTACAAAATAGCATTTGACACCCCATTTTTAGCAACTCCCATTGGAGTTCCTCTTATCTTGCAAACATATTTGCAGTTGAAATCTGATTATTTATTTGGAACAATCCTTTTTCTTTTTAGCAGGTTGAGATATATTCTTGGTTCAGAAGTTGGGAACTCTCAATAATTCCCAACTTATTAAGAGTGAAGAGCGTTGAAATAAGACGACCTTACCTTTCGCTTGCTCTATTTCTTTTACAAAAATGCATGACTTAAAATGTTTATTTAATTTTTCCAATAATTTTGTGTATTATAATTGTAAGTAAGATTTAAAAAGCTGCCAATTAAATTAATTATCGGTTCCTAAATTTTTCTACTCACTCATGCATGAGCTCTTCTTGAATAAATGTATATAGGAATATAATAACTTCCAGTCCATAACAAAGGGAAACAAAGAAAAAGAAGAAAGAAATCACAAACACCTACAAGTAATCAAAAGAAATCTCTCTCTCTCTCTCTCTCTCTCTCTCTCTCTCTCTCTCTCTATATATATATATATATATATATATATATATATATATATATATATATATATATATATATATACAAAACTGTTGTATCCCACTTAAAAGATTACAATATCGGCACTAACTCCAAACGATGCTAGTGTTCTAATATTTGAATATAAAAAAAAAAAAAACTGAATCCCCAATTAAGATTACAATATTACAAATTCAACCCCAGGTGATACTAGTGTTCTCAATTGTTGCTCCTCACCACTGCCGCTATAACCAACCGGTTTGGAATTGGATTGGCGGTATCAATACAATTTTCTCTAGTAAAACAGCAATTTCAATAATATGCTTGAAAAGCTCAAAATCACAGGTATTACAATAACCTGCAATTTCCACCACTTTGAGGCATGGATGGCAATACCTGGCTGCCTCCTTCATATTTGCTCTTGGTGCTTCTTTTAAACTACCGTGCCAATGAATGGCATTGCAATTTAACTGCAAAATTAAAATACATTTAATTATTTAATCAAAAACGACTCGCCAAGTAGAACCATTATTGAGTACATAAAACAAAGATTCGAAGCTTCTCGTTAATTTAGTGTTGCACACTGATGTGCAACTACGTATACGACGTCACATGAAAGGAAGCTTTAGCGCTATGTAATCAATAATCAAACGCTACGATTTCCATATATATGCATAAAAAATTGACAAATACTCTACCCGCAACATAAATCTCGTAGCTGGGCCAATTCTTGATCATGACAAGAAATCCAAGGAGACTATCATTAAACGACCTTTTCACAATCAATACAAATTGCTTGAGGTTTTTTAGTTTTGGCAATATGAAATTCTCCAATCTTTCCTAAATAAAAAAACCTATAGTCAAGGAAACATATACACCAAAACAAAACATGAGAAAATGAGAAACTTAAACTTACCGCCTACATGATCTGACTGTCAATTGAAGATTCTCTAGCTGAGAAAAACAACATGAAAGCTGGAGAAACATAGCCCGAGCATAAAACATAGGCACATTAGGATTAATAGATACCTCAACAAGCTTTGGTGCATTCTTAAGAAGCATCGTCTTTGGCGTCTTTCCAACATAAGTAAATGAAACAAGGTTTGTGTCACAGATCTCAACAGTTTTAACTCTCCAACATCTCACCACCTCTAAGTACCTCAACAAGAGAGACGGCTTAACAAGTTTTAAATTTCTCAAAGCAAAGTTGAGATGTAGAGATAATCGTTCAAGAAGGGGACAATTGGATAAAAAGTATTCAATAGCTTTATCACCCACTTTAACCGCCTTCAATGATAAAGTCTTGAGGGACTTGAACCCCACAAACATATTGGAGGAGGATTTCTTCAAAGGGGACCCCAATGCACTCAATCCCAATACTCGGTGTCGAAGTATATAGCATTTGTCAGGAAAAGGCTGCTTATTAAGATTTGACAATGTAGCCTAACCTGCGGTGAACGCTATTTGATAACGCAAACCCAATCCATTGATCAATATGAGAGCTACATTCTTATCCAAATCATAACAAACCTAAACCATCTTACCTCATGTTGTGCCAACACCCCAAAACCCATTTACAATAATTGTACTCATGATCTCCTAGCTTAAACTTCCTCGATATATCATTAGCATCAAAATTGAGAGCCTAATAGAAGTCCAAACGCATTCCATAGCTTCCGAAAGAACACTAGTTCGCATCGCTCCCTAAGGTCAACCGAGATAGTATTGAAACAACAATCCCTCCTAACTTGCTCCATCCGATCTTCCCCTAATCGATATATATATTCATGTGTTATCAAATCGTTAACGAAATTAATCTAATCTAATCTTAATCAATAGATTTATATTCACTACTAAAATTATGAATTGATAATCTCTAGTGAAGTAAGCATTTGCTCCTATTCTTCGATTCGTGCCTTCCATTCGAGACTGCAATCCACAACATACAAATCAAATTCAAATTCAAATTCGAAGATGGAAAAAAAAAATTAAACTTTTTCCGATTCTTTAAATTTATAAAAACCGAAACTTTTCACAAACTGATCAAAAGGAGGAAAGCTCAGCTATTACCGATGTTGCCATATTTCTGAATTTCCGATTTTTCGTCTCCTCTTAGAGCATCTCCAACAAGGCTATCTAAAATAGATACTCAAAATATATTAAAATATTGTATTATCTATTTTAACTAACCACTTTTTCAAAGTCACTCCAACAACGCTATCTATTTTAGTTATCCATTTCAACTAACTTTAAATAATAAAATTTAAAATAGTATTTAGTATGTCATGTCATCACCATATTGATAACATCACGTGTTGATGTGTTACGCCACGCCATTAAATTTTTAATTTTTTTAATTTTTTTTAATAACGATCATATTTACAACAATCACGGAATTCAAAATTTTAAAATTTGAATTTTTCAACAGTAATATTTGCAACGATCATAGTTACAACGGTCATATTTGCAACGGTCATATTTTTGGAATAGCCCAATTGTGCAACATTGTTCAGACCCACAAAAAGTTCCCAGGATTGCCCGATAAAATTAAAAAGAATCAGCATCTGCAGCCCCATTAACAATTTCAAGCACTTGAATTATTCCTGTCCGAGTTTTATAGCTCCTGGTTTTTTTTGGCAAAAAAGCATCGAGAATTTAAATAAATACCTTCCTGAGTTTAAACCATCAAATTACAAAAATCCCATTAACAATTATCACTCTTCTCTTTTCTCAAATTTTATCAGTAACCAAACATCATATAAAAAACCAGTACATCACTTCCGGTTCAGAAAATAACCTAAATCATTATAAATTCTTCAATTAATCATCAAAATAAAATTCAAGACCAATCAGCCAAAAACTCCATACAAGAATTTAGAAGAACCGATACAGCAAAAGTTAAATCAAGGAATCAGCGCACTACTAATCAAAAAAGTAAACAAAGAAAAATAACTCAGCTTTCCGGGAAAAGCCGACAACTTTTTCTTCCAGGACCAAACATGAATTAAAAAAAAAAAAAACACAGCTCCAAATCCAGAATTGAACAGACCTGATACCGGTATATCTTGATGGCTTCAGGGTCTTCATCGGAATCATTACCAAAGTCATAATCGGCGTCGGAGTCGGAGTCGGAGTCGGCGTCTTTGTCGGAGTCGGAGTCGGCGTCGTTGTTGGAGTCGGAGTCGGAGTCGGAGCTGTAGTAGTCCTCCCAACGAGTCGGCCATATTTAGAAACCCTAGGATCGCTCGTTATAAGGGAGTTGGGACTTTAAGAGCTTTTATACTGTCTTATTAGGTGAAACTTCAAGTAATTACAAGTATTATATAAAATATAGGGAAAAATACTAATTAATCTTTAAATTTTGAGACATTTACGTTTATATCTTAAAAAAAAATTGCTTTTTAAATATACTTAACAGGGTGTATTGCATTAGAAATTTTACAGGTATTTATAATTTTTTTTTATAAATTTATATATATTTATCATGCTATTAACTTTGATATATTTATCTATTATATGTTTGAATTAATAAAATTATTTTTCCTTTAAAAAAAGTATTCATACTTATATAATTTTTTTTTATGTTTATTTGTTAAAAAATAGACTTTTCAAGATGTAAACTTTCAATTTAACTTTTTTAACTTTCCAAAAATTCCAAAATAACAAGACAATATTTTATTTTTAAAATTTTACCCTTGTCAAAGATATAATACTAATGACATTTTCACGGATACTTTTTTTTGAGTAATTTTCATGCATACTTTACAATATCTAAAATACCAGATTTAAGTTATACATATTATACTTTTTTATAAAAAAATAAATATTTTATTTAAAGACATCAAATAAATCACAATTTGTAAATCTCACACTTCTCTTTTTTCTTTTTTTTTGAAAAATAACTCAATTTAGACAAAAATACACTTTATCCTTGTAAGTATTTACATGTCTCTTATAAAATAAATGATTAGTTTTACAAAAAAATAATGAGGTTATTTTTGTCCAAATATGATCAAAATTTGTGAAATAGTTAGATGACGTTTGTCTTTTTGGCTTATTTTTTAAAGCAAATTGTTTTAAGACTTTAGATAGTTTGTTTTTCATTTTTGTATAATTTTGTTCTAAATTTTTTTGTGAAGCCCCAAAACCCGGGGGTCCGTTGACAACCACAACTCCGTGGATACTGATCATGTTTAAAGAACTCCGACACCACTCACGAAAATCTAAGTAGCCTCTTTGTAGCTAGAGTTCTACCCACAGACAAAACACGTCCCAATCCATGCATAAATCTAATTCACACAGCATTCATATAAAATAATTACTACTGACCCCTCGTGATCAATTACAAAATACATCTCAAACTAAATATATTACATGGTTCAAGAGTTTTTTACATTACTTAATTCAAATATATATTAAAATTTACACCCTAATACATGTTATATCAAATAAAAATGTCAAAGTCACAACCTGCTTTCTCTTCCTAAACGCGGCTCTGGGCTGAGCGTCGTCCTGCGGACGCCCCAAAACCCGGTTCCGACTACCCGCCAACCTCGCAGAATACAAGCGGAGGTCAGTTTGCCTGACGCCACTTTAGAAAATCTGGCGTATCTCCTTTGTACCCGTGGAGCTCTACCCAATATAAAACCCGCATATTCCGTCTCAAACAAAATTAATATATGCAACATATACAAGTATGGATAAAAACGGCCTCTTGGGCCCATACTACAATATCCATAAAAACATACCAACTATGAATCCAACTATTTCAAATAGTTCTAAGAGTTCAAATATTCACTCTTATACAACACATATTAAAATACTAGAATTCTAATACATGTAAACATCATCAAAGCCAATCTCTAGCTTCTTCTAATCCTCGATCTCAGATCGTACCGCCTCTCGCACGCTCCATGTACCCAGAAAATAAAGCGGTCCCACGATCAAGAAGCAAAACAAGAGAGACCGCCCTAAGCTGTGGGCTACTCACCACCTGTCAAGCACAGAATGCTCCATTCTGAACACACATTCAAGCCGACGTATGATCCTACTCGAATGTCTACACGACTAACTCGTGATCCCGAGTCCTCACCACTTCACACTCGCCTAAGCCTTGTATGAGAATTATTAATTTATTAATGAACAACCTCGATGTATATATATCAACCCAAGCCATCCGACGGCCGATATATTATTTGTCTTCGCGACTATCTACGAATATCAATCGCACATCCGACGATCGATATTTTTAGCTTGACTACCCTCCGATAATTAACATTTAGGACTACCCTCCGAACCATTTTCTTGGGGACTATCTCATGCACTAACCCAATAAATTCTAGAATAAAACCTGAAGCAGATATGGAATGCATGTATGCCATTTCCATTACAGTTTATAACACATGCAAATATATAAACATGAATATATTTACATAAAAATTAAATCATACAACATGTTATGGTTTTATCAATTCAAACATCAAAATTAGCTCACTTGGGCTAATATTCAAAACACACAATTCGATTCGAATTACTTAACCAAGACATATTTTCCCGAATTACATTTTCTGCCACTATTCTAGGACAAGAAAAACCCCGGTTTTACAAGCCTAAACACTTATTCATTCATCTGCTCACTCTCTTAGAACTCACATTTCACCGCCCCTTCCTACCCTAATTTCAATCAACACATGATTAACACCAAGCAACACACAAGTTCATACCACATCCGTCGTGGAGCGCTACTGGCCGGCCCACTGGGGGGCTCAACTTTTATATTAATTCGATCCCAATGTTTGAGGAACCGATCAAACACCTCTAATCAACTCCAAACATTTGAAAAGTACTAAAACTGAATAAAACCCAAGAGTGGAGAAAACTTACCTCGAGGAGTTTATCAAACTCGCAAACTGAGGTCCACACGTAGCCCCGCCACGTGAAAACGCCTCCTTCGCCCATCGAAATCCAACTATCTCGATTTCTCGATCTTTTAGAGAGAAGCACCTCTATCTCTAAAACTTCAAAACCAACCTACTGCATCTCCTAAAAATCCCTCTCACGTTTTCTATTCTCGCTTAAACGAGTAAGACTGAGTACTATTACCATTTTCACATTTACCACTTAAAATCAATTTCTATAACGCCCATTATGTCCCTTTTACCGTATTTGATGTTCTAAGACTACCGGTCATCCATTTTCATTATTTCTCTACTCATACCACATACGGTACATGGAAGATATTGCGATTCGCGCCTTCACGCATCGAAAATCGGTTTACTAAGACTAACAAATGACGTCAAAACGCTGCCGACTAATTATCTCTAAAATTATGAAATTTTACGTGCCAACTAGATTTCACGAGACGATTCCAACGGTATGATCCATTTCGCCATCCGAGATCTAGAGAATTAATTACGGATTTTTAACCGAAATTACCATTTTGTAATAAAAATTACGATTTTGCCCTTTTTCCAGAAATTGGAATTTCTCGGGTCTTATAGTCCTCGTGCACACTCCTTGTACCTGAAATGGTGATCCTCTAATGCAGTGAGCAAGCAGCCCGCAGTGATAATTTCCTACCTCGCAACTCCCCACCCAGCCGCATTACGCATGCTTGCAACAATCACATCTGCCACTCTACGAACTTACTGAATCGCCTCCACATGCCCAAACCCATGTCTCGAGTCCTCACCGACTCTCTCACATATTCCTAAGCCGAATGCGAGTAAAATAATCAGTTTTCAAAACAAAAGCTATTTGTTCTTGAAAACATTAATTATCGAGTTTTGTGAAAATATTTGACAACCCTCCGGCGCGACCGGCTTTGGATAACCTCCAAATAATTCATGGGCCCCTCCGATGTGAATTGTTGGACAATCTCCCAACACGATTATCCGGAAAATCTTCCGTCGAAATTCCTTTCACAAACATTTTCATTTTTGTTTCATTTCATGTCATGCACTCATACTTAATATTCTGCGCCCCACAAGATATTTAATGTGATATGCCACTCTAAATAATTTATGTTAATACAATTCACATGCATATATTAACATAATTTATCATATCATCCTCATGTTATTCAATTTTCACATCAATAACATCTTTCAAAATTAGCTCATAGTCAATTGAAGAAATACAAAGAATTCATTTTAAATCACTTATAAAACACATTTTCACACCAAGAAAATCACATCATTATTCACGTGGAACAAAGGAAACCGGCCGGGTTAACGCTCACGACCACCAAATTTGAATTTTTCTCCACCCTGGGCTCAAAGTGTTTCAGACGACCTTACAGCCCCAAATCAAGCCTCAAAATATCCATAACCATAAACATGGCTCTTAGCCAAAGAATAAACAAAGTATGAAAATATCCCTACCTCTGAGCTGCCGGAACCCACCAAATCGCGCCCACGCCAGAAATTTCGCCGCAAGTAGAAGAACTTTACCGCTGCAAAGAACTTTACTTCTCGTCTGCCGGTAACCGACTCATCCAATCCGCCGCAAATCTGTAATGCACACTGCTTCTCTAAAAACCAGAAAATCCAGCCACCGCTCGTTTTTTGTGTTTTTTTTTAGAAGATGACGCTATTTGCTTGTCTTATTCGTTTTAACAATTCCAATAATTCCACTTATGTCCCATTTTGTCTTTATTTTGACACTAGACACTATCTAAGTCATTCATTCTCATAATCTCTCTAATCTTACAACATGTGTCACAAGAAAGATAATGCATTGCGCGACTTTCATTACATCACACGCCTCTCAAAATCGCTTTACTACACTCCAACACCGCGCTCTAAAACGCGAAATTCGACCGTCTTCTAAATTCGACGAAATTCAACGCGAGAGCTAGATTTCCGTGAGACGATTCCAATCCAGAACGTCCGCTGCCCCGAGATTTAGAAAAATTCCGGGTTTTGACCAAAATTACCATTTTGCCCTTTTTCTAAAAATTGTAATTTTTTCGGGTCTTACATTTCAAACTATTTTATAATCTGTACTTTAGATAGTTAAAAAGTCGTACTTTAGAATCCATACAAAATCCATATAGAACATTTCAAATAATTTTAACAAATACGAAAATGTAAGACCCGAGAAATTCCAATTTCTGGAATAAGGGCAAAATCGTAATTTCTATTACAAAATTGTAATTCTCGTTAAAACCCGAATTAATTTCAGATTTCTGACGATCAAACTGATTTCACCGCCGGGATCTTCGAAATCTAGTTAGCACGCAAAATTTCGCCGACCGCGGATAGCTCCGAGTCTAAGACGCTTTTCGATAAGACGCAGCCGGTTGGTCGTAAACGATTGGCCACACGAAAGTCATATATGATAGGTACTCATATACCATAAGTGGTATGAGTAGAGAAATTATGAAAATGGACGGCCGAGATAGTGCCGAATATTGAATCTGGGAAAAGAGGGACATAAAGGTCATTTTTGGAAAGTTTAAGTCACTAAATGACAAATTAGTGAACATGACTCATCTTCTCCAAATAAAACTAAAGAGCAAAACGTGGGAAACAAGGAAAAGGATCCAAGAAATTTAAACGGTTGTACTGGCAGTAGCCGCCCTTCTCTAAGATCTCGCACCAATCATGGATTTCGACGAGCAAGAAGGAAAGCTCGTTTCACTTGGCGGAGACAACGCTGTGGACTCCTGGCTATGAGTTTTTGACAAACTCCGTGAGGTAGGTGTTTCATCCTACTTGTTTTACTTTTGCTTTAAGTGTTTTGTAAATGTTTGAGTTGATTGAGTACCAATTGTCAAGTTTGATCGGTCCCAAAACTTGGGACCGAATTATTATTGGGAATTTTGGAGACGGTTTAAATAGACCCATGACCGTTGGTCATTTCTGGGTGATGAATTATGCATTAATTCATGATTTGGTGAAAGGTGTCATTTTGGGACTCCGTGCAACAAATTCCGGTTTGTGTGAAATGGGTCATAAATGTCCATGTGTTTGGTAAGTGAAATTGTAAGTGAAATGAATGTGACTCTGGAGTCGTAGGGCGAGAAATCGAACAGTTAATGCTTAATGAGTATTAATACGAGGGTCACAATTATACGAATATAATTGTGCAGCCATCAGATAAAATTGTGATTCGCTTCAATTATATGAACATAATCGCGGAGTATAGCCACTGGAGATGAAATTTATGAATTGCCCAAGTGAGCTAATCTGGGGCGATGGTTGATATCATCAATTACATGCTAGAATCGTAAATGATCAAAATACGCATATTGACATAGGCAAATGGTTTTGAAATCAGATGACGATTTTCATACGCACCGTAACCTGGTTAAAAAGAGTGCATGGATTTTGTAAAACGGGCATGTTTCTTGCGAAAGGAATTTCAATAGATGATATTCCTGAGGAATTGGGCTGAGACGTGGGCCAACAAATCATTTCGATGATGACCACGACTAAGCTTTTGAAAGCTCACCAACCAATTCGCCGAGGGTAGTTCATATTTACCGTGAATATTTTAGTATATTTTCGCAACAAAAGCTTGCTTTCAAAACGATTATTTTCCGACATGGCTTGAAAGTAGCGAGCTGAAGTCGGTGGGAGACTCGTGACATGCAGACTTAGACATTCAAGTAGATCATGTATTTACTTGAGTGCGTGTTTACTTTGGAGCATCGATACGCACTTAGCGAGAGTGACCCATTTAGGGTGATCTCCACTATCGAGCGATAGCTCACCTTGTCGAGGATTATATTTTTCAAAGGAGTGTCGGAGAAGACAAATTCATTTAGAGGTCGATTTTCAAGAAGCTTGCCAGGTTTACGGTTTTTGACATAATACGTATTAATGTTAGAATTTTTAATACGTGTTGTATAAAGGAGAATTGATTACCTCTCTTGTAACTATCGATATATATATATATTGACCTGCGATCGTATGTCAATTGAGTATCGCTTATGCTGTCAGACAATATATATCGTATATATCGGATCGCTTTTGACAAAATCCGTGTTTATACAAGTTTTGTATTTGGGTAGAGCCTCGCATAGCTGAGACTCGCCAATTTTCTCAAGCGTAGGTCTGCAACCCACATCCACTTATATTCCCAAGGGTTGACGGGTAATCAACGGACTCGTAGTTTGGGACGCCACAAAATATTTTAATTTTGTTTCTACTGCTTATTACTTTTTAAATTGTTAATTTTATATATATATATATATATATATATATATATATATATATATATATATATATATATATATATATATATATATATATATATATATATATATATATATATATATATATATATATATATAATATTTTAATTTTTTAATCATAATAATAAAGGTTATTTGGATGAATAGTCCTTTAAAAACTAAACTTAAAAATATCTAATCTTTCATTAATTTTTATCTTATTTTGGAAAAAAAAATACATTGTTTTCTTATAAAAATAATTTTTTATTTTTTCAAAGATATATATAAATACATGAAATTGACAAATAACATTTTTGTCTATTATGAGTTATTCTTTGAGGAAAAATGGAAATGATTAGCTTTATGAATTTTAAGTTATTTAAGATATTTTAACCAAATATTTATGTTCTTCCAAAAAAAAGTTATATCATAAATACGTGAACACTTAAATTATTTTCTTAATATATTTAAAATGTTTATTTTAAGCATATCAAAAAACAAATGATTTGATACTCCTACTTAATACTATTATTAGACCTTATTAATCATTTAAGGACGTTTGTTTTTTAACTGAATGTTATCTGGATACTAAATAAGGCTTAATAATATTAAGCATGAAATTATTTGTTAGTTAATATTATATTTTTATTAGGTATTAAGTTGTTTGTTTTTACTATTGTATTTTTATTAAGTATTGTTTGTTTTTTTAAATACTCGAAAATCAATATCTTAATTATATCAAGAAAACAATTGTTGAACTTTAAAATGAAAAATATTTATATAATAATTGTATTACATCTTAACATATTAATAAAAAATAAAAAATAAAAAAAGATAAAATTATTATGATAAAAATTTATTATTATCATTTTAAAAAAATTATTATTATATTTATCTATTTTATATAATTAAAATAGGAATATATAAATTAATGTTAAAAATATATTGATAACAATGAGATTGTTATTTCAAGATATCCTATGTAGATTTTAAAGATTTTAGAATATTTTGAGAAGATTTAAAAAAAATTATGAAGATTTTAAAATATAACTTTTTCTAAATAGAAAAACCAAATATAAGTAATTTTATATGAAAATTTTGGTTTTTTCTATTCAAAAGAAAATTTTAAAATTTCATGAATAAGTCATACAAAAATTAAAAAAATGGTGTAATTACGAAAGAAAATTGCTTTTATAAAAAAATAAAAATAAACAAAGGCACTCCATAAATACATGAAATGACAAAAAACATTTTTGCCCATTATAAGTAATTCTTCAAGAAAAACATGAAAATTGTTAGTTTTACCAATTTTGAGTTATTTAAGATATTTTAACCAGATATTTATTTTCGGTAGAAAAAACCAAAGTTATATCATCATTACACAAACAAATACTTAATTAAATTATATTTTTTAATATATTTAAGATGTTTATTTTAAGTATATTAAAAAAAAAAGCTAATACTTAATATTATTAAGCATTATTCAACATTAATTTAAATAAAATTTATATCCACGATTAAATAAAAAAAAAAACAACCGCCCCTTATATTTCCGAAATTCATATTTAAAAAGTTATTTTAATTATAAAAAATTAATCAAAAGCACCCTTGTAAAACTCTTTAGAGCAAGTAAAATTCAGTATTCTTGAAGAAGAGATTTGAAAATTGGGAAATTCTTTCATTGTCTCGAATATGCCAACATCCGTAATATTTTTCCTTTCTTTACGTGAAAAATTTCGATTCTTTTTCTCTCTTCATCTCATCTGAAAAATCTGTCAAAATAATTTTTTTCTTTTTTTTTTTTTTGTCGATTGATCGCAGTTTATGAGGAAGCTTTCAACTGACTGGATGAGGAAGAAGAGGCGATTTAGGAGAAAGAAGAAACAGGTGATTCATTTCGTTTTCTATTACTGAATAAATTTAAAGATTTGGAAAAAGTTAACAAAATTTCCTCCTTTGAATTTAAATTTGAATTTGTTTGTGTGGTGTGAATTTTCAGTCTCAAATTGAATGTACGGATGAGAAGAAGAAGAGGGCTAGGGTTTCTTCACCGGAGGTACTTGTGATTGATAATTTTAGCAATGCAATATAAACCTTTGGGAAAAGTATTTACAATAATTTTCAAATCGATAACTTGAAGCTACTTTTCCCCGAGATTCATTTATTATCATTATTGTTATTATTTTCCATTTTAAATAAAAAAAAAAACCTCAGGGAGAAGTCGGTTTCAAGTTATCAATTCAAAATTATCAGAAATAAGTTGGAAGCACTCGATTGTGTGAGTTTTAGACATTATCAAATGTACTGGTTACAAGAATGAATGCATTTATTCACTAGCGTTATGGTCGTACTTTGGTAGCATTTGTTATTTCAGAAGCATATCTATCGATCCACCATTATTATTATTTTTCACAGAATACCAAGCCTACTTTTCCCAACCTATTGATTAGATTAACTTCATTAACAGTTTGATGACCTTAGAGAGTATTGCATATCTGATTAGGGAGAAAGTCATATCAACGAGTTGTCAGACGAAATTCTTGTTTCGATACTATCTCGATTGACCGTTAAGGAAGTCAGATGTAATCCATTGCTTCTTTCGGGTTGGCGGGAGATACGTGTGGACTTGTATTCCAGTTCTCAATTTTGATGCTAAAGATAAATTCTTGCGCCTTTACCATACCTCGCGAGGAGATGAGTACAATAGTAGTCAATCGGGTTCTGTAGATAAGTACAATTATAGTAACTGTGTTTCTTCGGTGTTGGCACAATATAGAGGCCCAAACGTAGATGAATTCAGAGTTTGTTGTGATTTGGATAATGCATATAGCTCTCATATCGATGGATGGATTGAGTTTGCATCATCAAATAGAGTTCACACGATCGAGCTCAGCTTATCAATTTGTCCACAGCCTTCTTGTGAAAAATCCTATAGATTGAGATCATTGGAGTCCAATATGTTTGTAGGGTTTAAGTCCCTAAAGACTTTATCGTTGAAGGCGGTTAATGTGGATGACGAAGCCATTGAATACTTTTTATCCGATTGTCCCCTTCTTGAACGATTGTTTCTACATGGAAACCATGCTTTGAGAAATTTAAAAGTTGTTGGGCCGTCTCTCATGTTGAGGTACTTAGAGGTGGAGGGTTGTCGGTTTCTTGAAACGGTTGAGATCTGTGACACAAACCTTGTTTCATTTACTTATGTTGGTAAGGAGCCAAAGACGATGATTCTTAAGAACGCACCACAACTTATTAAGGTATCTATTGATCCCTGTGGCTCTATGTTGTGCGCCCGGGCTAAGTTTCCAAGCTTTCATGTTGTTTTTCTCAGCTACAGATTCTTCGAATGACGTTCTGGCATTTTGAACAAGTAAGTTTTTAAGTGTCCAAGCTTCTCATATGTTTGTTTCGGGTGCATACGTTCTTCACTTGACCATGGTTTGGTTTTTATTAGGAAAAATTGACGAATTATATGTTGCATGAACTAAAAAACCTCAAGCAATTTGTATTGGTCGTGTGAAGATGGTCTAACGAGAGTCTTCTCGGATTTCTTGCCATGATCAAGAATTGGCCCAACTTACAGAGATTTGTGTTGCAGGTAAGAACGTTTTTCCGATTCTTATCAATAGAGCTAATTTTTAGACGATTATATATTTAAGGTTGATGATTAATTGCATAATGCAAAGCAAAAAGATCCCCATGAGTTATTGCAACACTAAATTAACAAAAAACACTAGGGAAAATAGCATAAAAAACTCTGAACTTTCAAGTTTTTTGCATATTAAGCCTGAACTTTGAAAATAGCATAAACAACCCTAAACTTTAATTTTTTATTGCAAATGAAGTCTTAACAACTCGAACCTAATTCCGAATCTGGCCTCCATTTGCAATAAAAAAATCTAAGTTTTAGGATTTTTTATGCTATTTTCAAAGTCCAGGCTTAATATGTAAAAAGAAATGAAAGTTCAAGGATTTTTATGCTATTTTCCAAAAAAAACCCGAATCTTTGTTTTACCTACTCAATAATGGATCTATCTTATGAATAATTGACTAGGGTCATTTGATTAAATGGCACATGTATTTTATTTTGTAGTTAAAATGCCCAAGATTTCATAGGCATGATAGAGAGAGAAAACCAACAAGAGAGAGAAATGCAGAAAGAGAGAGAAAAGCAACAAAAGCATCCGTGAGGGAGGCAACCAAGTATTACCATCCATGCCTTAAAATGGTGGAAATTGCAGGTTATTGTAGTACCTGTGATTTTGAGCTTTTCTTGCAGATTATTGAAAACACTGTTACATTAGAGAAAATTGTTATCGATACACGCGATCCCGATCGATATCATGATAATGAAAGCGAGAAATTTTATAGGGAGCTTCAGAGTGGCGAGAAGCGACAATTGAGAACATTAGTATCGCCTGGAGTTAAATTAGTGATATTGTGATCTTTAAGGGATATAGTGTGAATGAGGTCTCTGCCTGTTATGGCTACGGTACGCGAAGAACTCGAGATACGATTTTTCTTACGAGATGAAATTATGATGTTTGGTATTATTATAGAAAATGGTGTTAATTTTATTGGTGCTTGTAATTTCTCTCATTTTTCCCTTTGTTTCGAAGTGGAAATTATTATATTCCTATACATTTATTGTGGAATTCTTGAAAATTCAAAGAGAGCAGCATTTAGAAACTCATAATTAGGGCTAGTTTGACAGTGTTTTTTAAAAGTGTTTTTAACTTAAAAACACTTTTTAGTGTTTTATGACAAAAAATATGTTTAGTAATATTTTCAAAAGTGCTTTTGAAACTTAAAAAAACACTTGGTAATATTTTCAAAAGTGTTTTTTTTTTTAGAAACACTTGATATGTGTTTTTTTAAAAATATTTATTTTAATAGCTTTTGGATATTCTTAAAATATATATTTATTTATCCTTAAATATCTATTTATATTTTCTTAAAACATCTATTTATTTTATTTAAAAAATCTGGTATGATATCCTTTTTAGAATTCAAATTATTGAAATATTTTTTGTAAATATATTTTTAAAAATTTCTATAATAGTATAAAATAATTATTTTAAGTTTTTATTAATATAAATAGAGAGTCTACATGCATAGCTCAATTGGTATGGTGTCATTCAAAATATTTCTGTTTTTAACTTTTAAAATTTAGGGTGATTGGATTAAAAAACCATTTCAAACATGAATTTTGGAAATCTAATTTTTGAATAAAATACCCTTTTTTTTTAATGAAAATAACCATTTCTTTTTATAAGATACATGTAAATATATAAAATTCTAAAGGGTATTTTGTCAAAAATTTAAGTTATTTGAGATTTTTTAAACAAATATTTCTAAAATTTATCTCTCTTTTCTTCTCATTATTTCCTTATAAAAGCTCTTTTAGTCCCTCCATTATTTATTTTCATTATCTTATAAAAGCTCTTTTAGTCAATTAGTCCCTCTCACAATTTAATAAGTGATTCCATTATTTTTAATTAGAGAAAAAAAAATTATTATTAAGACTTTTTGGTAATTTCATACATGCTGATCATGGGTGTTTATAATTTCTTTTGCTTTTTTTCTTAACTTAATTGTTTCTTGAATTTATCGACTGATCGCAAGTTTGAATCAATAATATCATTTTTCCTTTCAATATATACATCCCATGTTATAATTTTTTTAAATATTTTTGTTTTTGTTTTCTTGGGAAAAATATATAGATTTTGTGTCTAAATACCCCTTTCTCTCCTTTTTACTTTTAAAATTTAGGATGATTTGATTAAAAAACTTTTTTTTATTAGACTATGAGGTATCTTGAGCGGGACTCGTACGCGCATAGATTGCTCTTACGAATCGGGAAGGACCATAAGAATGGTAAAACTCTACTGTAGAATATAGTTACATGAACTCGATAGGAGAGATCCCAACTATCTCATTGATCCATTAAAAACAATTTGAAACATGAATTTCCAAAATCTAACCGATCAAAATTTGACCCATTTTAAATAAAATACCCTCATGTTTTTAATGAAAATAACCCTTTCTTTTTATAAGATACATGTAAATAGATAAAAATTTAAAAGGTTATTTTTATCTAAAATAAATTATTTTCCAAATGAAAATATGAAATGAAAAGAGTTAAGGGAAGTTTGTTTTTTATTTTTGGCTTTTTTTTAAAACAATTTGTTTTCAGAATTTAGATTCATTTGTTTTTTTTATTTGGCAGAACTTATTTATGAATCCTTTAAATTTTCTTTGAATAAAACCATATTTTAAAAGGAAAATCTATATTTTAAAATCTTCCCAAAATATTTTCCAAATATTCTAAAATCTTTAACATCCACACATAATGTTTTTAAAGAACAATCTGTCATCAATCTATTTTTTAATTATTAATTTATATATTCTATTTTAATTATATAAAATAGATAAATACACACTAATTTTAACAATGATAATAATAAATTTGTATCATAATAATTTTATCTTTTTTTTACTTTTTATTTTTTAATGATATGTTAACATGTTATATAATATAGATTAATTGACTAATTTAGAGAAATTGGTTAAATGGAAAAATTCAAAAGCTATTTATAAAATTAATCTTGAAAATATCCCGTTTTGGATAAAAATGACAAAAATACCCTTGAATGTGTAAAGATAAATTCCCCACATGATAACTAAACTGTCAAGGGTATTTTTGTTTTGATTTCAATGTTTGTAATTTTTGTTGGAATTTGTCCTTTTTAAACTATTATCCCATGGGAAAATTAATATTAAAATCCTCACTTCTACATTTAAATCCTACTTTTTAAAATATAGAAATTTTCTTGAATTTTGTTTTTATATAAAAACAAACATAAAATCTTTTTGAAAACAAATAAAAGGAATTATAAAATATTTTTAATTTCGTAAAAAGACTTTTTGTCATAGAAAACATTAAAAATCCGTTTTTGAAAATTGTTCTAAAAAATTAGCAGTGGGTTAAATTGTTCTTGAAAACGGTTTTTTGTCATTAAAAAACAAAATTCTCAATCAAAAAATTGTTTTATATTTTTCTCTAATTTTTGTTTTACAAAATAATTATGCAACTATATAAATTATTAAAAGAAAACATCAAAGATATTTTTAGAATGTATTTAAAAATATGTTAAAAACATTTCAAAGTTCTAAAACAAATATTTATATTACTAAACACAAAGAATTTTTTCCCAAAACATTTTTTCTCAAAATATTTTTTCGAATTGTTTTTAAAAATACTTAGTTTTATTTTCTGAAAATGCCTTCGTACAAACTCTAATTCTCAATTTAAAATTTTTGTTTTAAAAATAGTTAGTCTTATTTTTTGACAATGTTTTCATACAAACCCTAAATTTTGATTCTACCCGAAACCAATACAGGTGGGTAGGTAGAGAATACCTAGGGGCGTGAGACAACTCTCTCTAAGGAACTCAGCAAAATAGCCCCGTAACTTCGAGAGAAGGGGTGCCTCCTCACAAAGGGGGTCGTGTAATGACCGTGCCCGCGACCGTTTACCAAAACACAGGTCTCCGCAAAATCGTAAGACCATGTATGGGGGCTGACGCCTGCCCAATACCGGAAGGTCAAGAAAGTTGGTGACTTGATGATAGGGGAGCCAGCAATCGAAGCCCCAGTGAACGGTGGCCGTAACATCTCTCGAGTTAAAATATAAGGCATAGTAATCTCCAAAACCAATTTTTGTTAGTAGTTTGATATCGTTTGCCTTACTGATTACTTTACCATAGCCCTTAATAGAGGTGACAAAGTCACACATGAACACCTTTTCCTGATTCTCGATTCGTTCAAAAGTGGAAAATATTTTCAAATCAAAGCACATATAGTGTAAGACTAAAGATTAGTAATGTAAAATTCGATACTTACACATAAACATGATACAAACCCAAAACGGTTTTTGCGGATTTTGGTTGAATATTATCGTGTTTTGATCATATTCGTGTTGACCTGCCTAATATGAATTTGACCCGAATTGACCCGTTTAATTATTATATTAATTAATTAACCTATTTAATAAGTTATTTGTGTTAAATATGAATTATTAATTATAATTCATATTAATTTAAATAATAAAATTAATAAACATGTTAAATTTAATAAGTTATTTGTGTTAAATATGTATGGATAATTAATTATAATTCTTATTATTTTAAATAATCAAATTAAATCTGCATTATATTCGTTGCTGACCATTTAACACGAATAATAACAAAATGTTTCAGAAAGCTTAGCGAATGTTACATCGCTTATTATTCCCGCGTCATTGACGACAAACGCCACACAACCGTATATTAACACGACATGAACACGACCCATCGACACAAATTACCACCCCTAACTAGTACCAATTCACCATTCTTTTGGGTTAGATCCCATGAAATTCTCCTAAAATCTATGTAAAATAAATAAAAGGTTTTTTAACTTTCCCATTTGTTATATTTATTTTTAAAAAAGAATATAAATATAAAATGATTAAAAACAAAGTATTATTTTTCACTTATTTTTATATTTATTTCCGAAATAATAATAATAATATGAATATAAAAATGATTTTTTTTTTAAATATGAATATAAAAATGATAAAAACATAATATAAATATAAAAAGTTGATTGAAAATAATGTATTATGAATAAAAAATACTTAAAACATATTTAAAACTATAAAAAAATACATTAAATTAATAAAACTTCAATTTGCGAACAAATGTTTATCTTATCAATCTTCAAATTGTTTTGGAGCTTTTTTTAAACTTATTTTTTAAACAAAGCGTTAAATATTTTCACAAAGTTATTATAAATGATCACATAAATTTTTTATTTATTTTTAATTTATATATTTAATAAATTTTAAAGGGTGTCGTGCACCGACTTTTGAATGTTTATATGTTGGTTTCTAAATTTTGAGGCTCAATTATCTCTCAAGCATAATGCTCCCAACAAAAATATGTGCAGTGATTATTATTAATTATTAAAATTAATAATGAAGATGAACTAGATGTTAATTTATATTAATAAAATCATTCCAATTGTTAAATATTATTATTTTTAGTTAAACATTAAAAAAATTAATATGTTTAGGGTTCAACGATCCCACGAGGATAAGCTAACTCCATAAACCTGTCCTCAGTTCGGATTTCAAGCTTCAACTTGTCTGCATGAAACCGAAATCGCTAGTAATCGCGGATCAACCATACAACAGTGAATTCATTCCCGGGCCCTGTACACACCACCTGCCACGCTATGGGAGCTAGCAATTCCGGCCATGCCATCGAAACCCGATAAAAATTCAATTTTTCTGTAATGGTAAAATCTGGTAGAGTTTCTGCTGAAAACTCAAATTTCTTAGGATCCTGATGACGAAACGAATCGCGCTGCTAAATCTGCCTTGCGAACCCCAGTGACCCGTAAAAGTTTCGTCGAATTCTCAGACGCTAGAATATTTTACGACTTCGGGTGGGATAAACCGTCACCGATTTCGCGGATGCAGATTTACGAAATCTCGAAGTCGAAATGGTTTAAGCAGCTTCATTTAAAATAAAAGTCGAACCGAAAAGAAATAAACTTTTCTAGATAGAAACGGATCCGACGAAACAATACAACTGGCATCTAAGATGATAATAATAATAATAATAATAATATTAATAATAATAATAAAATAAATAAATAAATAATAAAAGCCAAAAAGCAGGACCGGATGAGGCATTTTCGTTGGGAGGGAGAGAGAGTGTGGGTGAGAGGATTTTTTTTTTTTTTTTTCTTCTTTTTGTTTCTTTCTCAAATCTATGAAAATCGGACCGTAAATTTTTGTCGGAACTGAAGGCAAAGTTTATTCATTCGCAATGGAGCTTTATTATGGACACCAAAAGTTGGAGTTTCAACAAATTCGCGACAGCGCTAATCCTATTTGAAGTTACATTTGTTTAAGTGTTTTGTAATGTTTCAAATGGTTTAGCCTCTGAACGTTGTTGACGGCCCCAAAACTTTATTATAATTGCTTAATTTTTGAATAACAATTTTTGAGTTTCATTTGGACACCAGGATCAGGTAGGGCCAAGTTTGGGGTGTTTGTTTCATAATTTATGAAATAAATTGTGTGTTGGTGTGTATGAGGCCGTGAACAGTAACCCGAGGGGGTACTGTTCATGTGAATAGTGACACATGAATAGTAATGTGAATAGTGTTCTCAAAATATTTTTGTAAGAGAATGTGTTTGGGTGAGTGATTCAAATTGAATTGCTCGTGTTCATTAATTAGCCCACGCGAGCTAAATTTTGTGTAAATTATCGGTAAAATTACTCATTGAAAGGCGGATCAAAGGAATGATAGGTTAATACATGATTTTAATGTTAATATAAGGGACATAATTATGGAATATAATTGTGTGTAGGCCATTGGAGATAATATTGTAAATTGCCTGCTAGTAAATTTGGGTGATGGTTGATCACTGGCTGAATGACATGTTTTGTGAGTGCAAATTTGAGAATATTGCATATTGATATATTCTGAGTATATTGTATAAATGGTTTTGGAAATGGCATCGCATTTTCATATGCACCGGTAACCTAGAGATTAGGTGTTAGTGCATGACATGAATTTTCTAAAATCTAACATGGCTGGCGTAAAGGAATTTCACATGATGATTTTCTCCGATAACGGGGTCGAGACGGCCCAACAAATCATTTTGATGAGGACCATGACTGCTTCTCTCGAAGTTCTCCAACACATTCGCCTGAGGGTAGTCTCATCTTTTTACCAACATTTCGGTAATGTATTTTCAAAAACAAAGTAAGCTTTGTTAAACGATTATTTTCATACACAGGTTTAGGCAAGCGTAAGTAAGCCTGGAGGACTCGAGACATGAATGTTACGTAGGACATTCAAGCAGAATCACGCATTACATTTTGAGTGCGTGTTTATTTTGGAGCATCGTGATACGCACTTGTGTAGCAGAGTAACTCATTTGCAGATTCCACCATCGGGCGCCAACTCATCCGTCGAGGAATATTTTTTCGTGTTCATGAGCATTCGAGAGATCATCATCTTAGAGTACCAATTTTGAAGAAAGTCGGGTCGCATTGACAAGCGATAATACGTATTAGAACTCAAAATCTTAATATATTTCAGGCAAGAAAGAATGTGATAACTCTTGGACTATTGGAATATACTGGGATATAATGTGTCATTTAAAGATGATGTGTGGACCTGCCGGCCATTTACTGATACGTTGCCTCGTGATACGAGACGTATAGATTTTCTCCGCGAAAGCTGACGTGTGAATCAACGGACTTCTGCTTCTAGTAAGATCACAATTACCTTAACTACAAGGAAAGGAAAGATGAATACTACAATATCAGAATGCAAAGTGACAAATATCGAAAGTCTTCAAATCGACTTTAGAAATTCCCCACTAAAGGAAGCCCTGGCATAAAAAAGTAAAACTAATGAACTCTTTCATCCATAACTTCCTACAGCCAAAAGAAGTCTCGGATTGATCTCTATTATCATTCTTATACAACATGGAAAAGAAAATAATCATGTAAATTAAAGAAATCTAAAATGAACAAGGATCAATAACTGAAAAAGACAATGCAAATAATAACAAATTTTAACAGTCTGATAAAAAAACTTATCACGAAAAACGTACCATATCTGGTTGACATGGCTGAGTAATAATACTACAGTCGTGTTTAAGATTTCAGGCCAAGGATGACAGAAAAATACCTCGAGTCAAAGGAGAAAAAAATGACTGCGGAGGAAAATATACATTTTAAGCTGTCTCATTTCAACAAAGGGTTCGCCTGTTGAAAGACTCGACGGTTAAGTTGGCAGTGAAAGCTGGAATTGAGTTCAATTTCTGAATGAATATCTCAACCTGCAAAAAAAAACATCGATGTTCCAAAGAAAGAATCAGATTTCGATTGCAAATATTTATGCAACTCCAAATGAAAGTAAAGAAAACCGCTAAATTGGCGTCTTAATGGAAACGATATTATGGTCAGAGTTTTAAAGTTTTTCACCCTTGGAAATATTCATGATCTTAGACTTTCAAAAAATTAGGGAAAATTAGGTTTCTCTACAAAAATATGAGGGATCGGTACATGCTCTCCAAAAATAATTGCGGTTTGGTTTTAAAGTCAAAGATGCTCAAAAAAATCCTCAAACTGCCCTCTGTTATGATACTAGATGGAGCAGTTATGATAGTAAGTACAGTATATTATGATAATAGATGCAGTCATGTTTGTATGTATGTATGTATTGGATAGGTGTCTCAAGTCCCCCTCTATTTGGCTCCCTCGGCTCAAACATTACATACGAGCTCGATATGTGGGAATTGGTTTACGTTAAGCGTCGAAACTCTCACCAAAACATTTGTAGGATTCGGGTTTGATATGAATATAAGTCTTTGCGCTCCTTAAATGTACGCATGCGGCCTATACCCCATGCAGGTAGGAGGTCGAACAAACAATGAAATCCACTATGGACTTTTCAAATACGCAAATGGGGATTAAATATTCAAATTTGGAAAGAAGTGGCTCGAACCCAAGGACCTCTTGCGAAACCAAGCTTTGATACCATGTTAAAAAACCAACTCTCCTAAAAGCTCAAGCTTGTAGGATTCGGGTTTAATATGAATATCATGTTTTTTAACAGTTTCAATAACCTTCTATGAAATATGAAAGTCTTTAAAATAGACCGAAACCTTAGATTTAATCAGGTTACAAACAATGTGGGTCCTACCTAAGAGGACCTTAAAGATTTACTTGTTTCAAAATTTTAGCATTTGACTAGAATCTCGTCCCTCTAATACTCAAAGTGATATTTCATATTCTCTCTGAAAGTAGAATGAACCCCTTGTTCTTAACAAAAACTTTTCTACTTCATTCGTTTCCTTTTTCAAAAAGAAAAGAAAAACGAAATTTCCGCAATCATTCTCAGGGTAATTTCATTCAATCAGATTTCACTGTTGAAGATTATCTGATCTAGCTCGGTTGAAACAGCATAAAAAGCCATCTTGATCAACTGAATACAAATAAAAATACGAGAATTTTTTCAAAAAGAAAATAATACTCTGTGTACCTGCTGGGATATCTCGGGCTGTGAGGTGTAAGCATTTGCCTATTACAACAATGAATAAAATTAGTATACATCTCGCATTGAGTTTCGATTTAAAACATCGTTTTGATATGCAAATAGAAAACATAGTGGATCTTATGAAAAATATTAGGATCATTTGGCATCCCATTTGCTTCATTTTGGAATCTCAATGCATTGAAGCCACATATTTCCTCAAGATAAAAAATTACTCTTGAAATTCTAGAAGTTCTCCGAAGAACGGTGAGGAACATACTCAATTCAATGTACCATGAAAAACAAAATGAATGCATTTTAAATTTACATGAAACATGCAAATAATAATTGACCAGGATACAAGTAAGGCATACCAAAATGTTCGTATTCCCTGATTCATATTCAAATTCGAGCTTCTCCTCGTCTCTTTGAGCATAAATTGACTGGAGGGTAAAACGTGTTACAGGAATTCCATTAGGACGTTGGTGATCATCCATTACAATCTGCCCAAATAATGTTCCGAAATGAGTAACGTAAGTATCAACTAAAATTCAAAACAAAATACATAAGTTGAACTCAGGTTACATGTGCATACTAATGTGACAGAAATGGATATAAATTTCAAACCTGAAAAAAGGAGTGTTATAAAGGATGTGAGGATAGAAGAGAATGTTGTAATCAACATGAAGAAAAGAGTGTTGTAGTGCATATAAAGAGACGAGGGAGTGCTATAGTGCGCTTTCTGGGTGTGGTAGGGTGTTTCTCATTTCTGGCTGTCATTAAATGTAAAAGCTACTTGAAACTAATAAGACTCAAAATAAAATATCAATAAGCTTCACATTTTTTAGCTTCAAATATTATAAAACAATGCATATCTAAAGCCACTATATTTATCACTACATATCCAAAGAGACTGATCCAGTAATTTAAGAACTGACCCTATAGCTTGCCCTCTTAACTGATTTCCGACCAAGATGTGATAGTTATACTGATATAGAATGCATATACTGTCCTTGAGGCCTAGCTCAAGTGGTAAAGGTTGGGAAGGGTTTGTTGGAGGTCCCAGGTTCAAGTCTCAATGGGGACAAAGATATATATATATGCATATGCTATATCTCTCACATGTCTCTTCAAAAATCAGCAGTTAAGAAAATAGGAAACATGGTAACAATCATTCAACATCCAAACAATGCAGATAGTACCTTGTAACCAAAAAGTTCACAGCATGCCCTTCTGAAAACTGAAATTCTATCGGCAAAAACAGTCTTGTATCTGTTTCATTGGCACAATTAAAAGTTTGTGACTATGATCAAATTGGATCACAGCTAAAGAACAGAATAGCACAGAAAATTTTTAACCAACCCATCACCTTTCCTCACGTTTCTCAAGTGTTGCAATTTGTTCCTTGAGCTGCACTATTTTTCCAGCTACATAGGAGTCTACCAGTTTCCCAGGATCAGCTGGAAGGTCAGAAAAACAGAAATCAGTATGAGAAGGGAACTTATTGATTTAGTGATTAAATTAAGAAGGCATATCAAACACTTGAGAGAAGAACGCTGAACAACAAAAGGCTGTGGATTACGAACCAAATATAGTTATCACGAAAAATCACGAATTACAAAGAACTTAGAAATTTATGAACTCTGCAAGCTTGAATAATTGCGGCCAAAGAAAGAACAGATTTCAAAATATGTATCCATTCCTAAAAAATAGAACAATCAAATTAGTTGTGCGAATATATGAGGATTCAACTACTATGCCTTCTTGATCATGACAAGTAAAAAAATCAAGTGGGTTACAAACAAAAGGATAATAAATGATGAAAGCAATAATAATTTATCCGAAGCACATGCAAGAATGAAGCTATTCTTGGGAAATGTAACATAGATCAAACTTAAGACTCGGTTCTATTTCAACAAGCAAGTTCAAAACATTCCAGCATCATGAGCCACATGATCAATGTACTCATGTCTTCCAGTGATGTTCGAGGGACATTAAAGAGAAGGCTGCAGCTCTATCTTTGGAAGATATTGAAACCATAAAGGAGGCTAGGGAGGATTCTAAAGAGTGGTGCTCAAGGAGGAAATCTATGGGCGACAAAAATCTAGGAAGTGTGGTTGAAGGATGGTGACTGCAAGTCTGCAACACCAAATTCTTCCATATGATGGCAAATGCTGACAGAAGAAGAGACTGGTTGGCTAAGGTGAAAGTGAACGGGAGCAGAATTCAGAATCTCTTATCTGAGGAAGAGGAGTGGAGACCCAATTTCAGAGGCTTGAGTGTCTAGACAGTGATGAGGCTGCAAGGCTAGAGCTTCCCTTTTCAGGAGAAGAGGTGTTTATTGACCTCCCTGACCTTGGCAAGGACAAAGCACCAAGTCCAGATGGGTACACTATGGCGTTTTGGATTTTCAACTGGGAGTCTTTGAAGGAAAAGTTAATAGTTTCCCAGTGAGTTCCATAAGGGGCACAAATGTGTCAAGTCCTTAAATGCTGCTTTTTTGGTTCTCATTCCCAAGAAAGGTGGTGCCAGAGAGTTGAGAGACTTTAGGTTGATAGCCTAGTGGGCAGCTTTTACAAGTTCTTGGCCAAGGTGTTAGCCAATGGACTTGAGAAGGTAATTGGCAAACTGATAACTAAATCCCAAAAAAGCTTTTCTTGAGGAGAGACGGATTCTAGACACAATCTTGATTGCCAATGGAGCTCAAAGGGGTAATGATTTTGGGCTCCTTTCCAGGCTTTCTATGGAAAAGGTGCATGATCATGTAAATTTGAATTTATTGCTTTTGATGTTGAGAAAAATGGGCTTTAGGAAGGGATGGTTTAAATGGATAGAGTAATGCATTTCAACCACGACATTCTTGGTTCTGGTCAATGGTTCTCAAACCAATTTTTTCAAAGCCCAAGGGGATTAAGATAGAGGGATCCTCTCTCTCCCTGTTTACTTTTTATTGTCATGGAGATGTTTAGTTGTCTCTTGAAGAGGGCAGAGAGTGGTGGCAATTTCTCTAGGTGGTAGGTGAGGGACAAGGGGGACAAGGGGATTAAGATAGAGGGATCCTCTCTCTTCCCCTGTTTATTATTTGCCAATGATACTTTGTTTTCTGAATCAAATGACTTTTTGAGTTGGCTTCTAATGTGGATCAAGGCTTAACTTGATTTAAGAATCAATAGGAAAAAAGAGAGAATTTATACGTGGAGGGAGAGTGGAACAATGATGTCTTGACCTTGGTGTTAGGATGCAAGGTGGGAGGCCTCCTTCCTGTAACTTAGGTTTTCTGTTGAGGGCTCCTTTCAACTCTGTGACATTTTGGAATGGGGATGAAAAGAGATTTTGCAAAAGATTAATCATGTGGAAAGGACAGTAAATCCCAAAAGGAGGGAGGGTCACCTAACAATTGGGAAATGGTTATTGTCGAGCATTGTTCATTAAGGCTCCACACAAAAAGTGCATAGGGGTATGGAAGATAGGGTGATTTGGATAGACTCTAGAAGAAGGATCTTTTGTATGAAATCTCTATATTAGATTTTGGAGCCGATAAACCCATTTTGTCTCTCAGAAGCATCATTTGGAGATTTTAAGCACCACCATCATTCACATGGGAGGCAACTTGGGGAAGTGAATTTTGGATGAGTCCAAAGGAGGTTTCCTTTGCAAGCTCAAATGTTCTCTTTTGCGTCTGAGGGAAAAGATTGTCAATCATATCCTACTCTATTGTGTAAAGACACAAATCCCTCAGGAACTGCTCCTCTCTCTTTGAGGTGAATTGGGTTCTCTCCTATTCAGTTAAGGATTTCTTGGGTGGTATGGCTCCCTTGTGGATGAAGATCACAAAAGTCTTGGAAGACAGCCCTGTTATTTATTTTTATCAATGCGGATAGAAAAGGAACTTGTTAGCCTTCAGTGAAATGATAAAACAAAAGAAAACTTCATAACCAAGAATAAACCCATTCAGACAATAGTAAACCATCACTTAAAACAAATAATAAAAATCCCTGAACTCTTTTGAAGTCCAGA
The DNA here is from genome assembly GCA_016808115.1 of Tetrastigma voinierianum. Taxonomy (NCBI): domain Eukaryota; kingdom Viridiplantae; phylum Streptophyta; class Magnoliopsida; order Vitales; family Vitaceae; genus Tetrastigma; species Tetrastigma voinierianum. The sequence goes on along the minus strand of JAEQBH010004434.1, from coordinate 87,907 downwards.
GTCCCCTTCAGCTGATTGCCTTGGTAGCAATCTAAGATCCTTGCCATCTCTACCAATGCCAATTTACAGTGGATGCCTGGAAATGGTCTAACTAATAATAATGCTAGGCTAATATAATCTTCTGTATTTTAGTAGAGGAAATGAGAGTCTACCAATTGGATCAAAAAAAAAATCAGGTTACCTTCTAAAGAGCACACATGTCAGAAGTCAATATTTTACCCAAAACATATAACATTTGACAAAAAGCAGAAAAGCAGAAACAACATGCACTTTCTTAGCAGCAGGTTGCTCTGGAATATAAGTTCTTTCATCAAGGTGATTAAATCCGACAAGTTATGATCCATTTCAGAAGGATCACAAACAACAAAACATATGTGACAAATGAGAAAATAAAGCTCTACATCAAAAGATAAGATTGTTACCTGATTGTGTTTTCAGTTCTTCAATAGCTTCTAACTTCTCCTTCGCCTTCTGCAACTCAGTTCTTAAAGCCTCTATAGTTTGCTTTGCCTCATTATCAACTGCAAGAGTATTCACCATACGCAAAACCTTTGTATTTGCAGCAGAAAAGTCACCATGACCCAACTGCAGAAAAAATGGTGAAAAACCGCAGCAAAAGGTCTTGAATTTCATTAAGACAATAAGCAGCACCAACATTAAGATCTAACATTTTATGGCTCCCAAACATAAGATATCAGTTATAAAAATTCCATTTGTTTTTATTTTTTAAACAGAAATTCCATTTACTTATTTGTTCATAATGTTCTTTTAATATCTTCCCACCCATCACAACAGTTGACACCATCCCAGCACAAGTCTAATGAGGACTCAAGAATTTAAATGCTTAAAAAAAGAAAAGCACCAACAAAGACTCAAGATTTTTGCTTCAACCTAGGTACTCAGATTCCTTAGAAGTGGACAACAACCTGAAAAAGTATGACTCAGTCAGGAAAGCTCATAAGCAAATGATCTCCAGGAGGAAGCACTCAGGTCTTCATCAAAATATGGGGTCAATGTACCAAAGACCAGAAAAACTTTGTGACTACAGTTTTCAATCATCCCTACAACATATCACTCATACGTTCAAATAGATTTTGTTCTTGGTACACCTACCTTGGATTCCAATAAAGAAATCTCAGAACGAAGGCGATCACCCTCCCTCTCTAGTGACTTTATTGTTCTTGCTTCATTATTTAGCTTCTCATTGAGCAACTTTATTTCATTGAGTCGACGATTATTGACTTCTTTTTGTTCACACAAATTGTTCTCCAATTCCTTAATACAGTTTTCCTTCTTGGCAAGAGATAATTCAAACTCCTGTTGTTGCAAACCAACAAAAATAAACATTAGGAAAGGCAACATAAAGAAGTGAATAAAATAAGTGTGGGCCCTGCAACCTGAAGAAGAGTGCCATTTACTGTTTCATCCCCTGCTTCAACGTTCTTCTGTTTTTTCAATTCATTAACAGCATTTCTCAATTGATCTCTTTCTTCCGTGACCATGCCAAGCTGCAAGTAACTATAGTTATTTATCACCTATTAAGTGAAAGAAACACTCAACCAATCAATATAGCGCCTCAGAGTCACTATGTATCCTTAACCAGCATCCTCTCAAAGCAACAATAATACCACTACCATCAGCCCATGATGTATGTCATTTTCTTAACTGCTCATATTCATAAAGAAATTAGGACATGGAAAAACTAGTCCATATCTTTCCATTGTCAACTGATTAATTCGAAGCAAGTAACACAAGATGAGGTTGTACAAGGGTTAACTATATCTTAAATGGTGCACTGGCCTATTCCCTTAAACAGGCAAATAACATAAACAAGGCATGAATAAATGGGACCAAAGCAATCTAAGGCCTAGAAAGTACTTACATAGTTAGATATAGAGCTTAATACCTAAGATCTAACATGCAAGAAAACTATAACAAATCACACTGTTCTCCAGTATGGTAGTAACAAACTTTTGTCATATGAAAACAATTCAGATAAAAAGGCCCTCATTGATGCCAAAAACCAAAGTAGCATATATAATGCTTTATTTCATACTATTTGTTTGAATAAGGACCCAAGACAAGAATAAAATTGCTGCTGGCAAGGCCTCATCCTCTGTGATGTTTGCATGCCTTACCTCTAAAACATATTCTTCATGTTTGCAATTTCTCTATTTATCTCTTTAGACTGGCAAATACAAAGGTTGTACTTTTATTTGATAATCTTTTGGGAGAAACTATTTAGGCATACCATGTTTTAGACCAAGACAAGTCAAGGATAAAAGGAAATCCACACTAAAGTAGCTAAACTCACTCAAGGGAACAAAGAATCACCAAAAAATTTCAATAATAAAGGGGCTCTTGGTTGATCAATTCATGAACTATTTTAGCAGTTGAGGCATCCTTTTTTTCTTTTTCTTTTTCTTCTTTTTTTTTTTTTTTTTTTTGATAAGTTTGCAGTTGAGGCATCCTGTAGAATAAGCAACTCAACTCTCTCAAAAGATTCAAGATTTTGCCAATCCAGGCACCTCATTTCCCCACTTCCTTCTTACTATGTGTTCAAAATAGAACAACTGCCACATCCCCCTTCTACGGGAACAAACTGAAAATTCTTTTATAGGCTAGAACAAACTGAAATCATGGCAGCCAAAAATTATATCATATTATACTTGCCATCAATTCAATCCGCTTAACCTCCAATTTGGATACTTCTGAACTCTCTTTAGCCAATGCAGCCTCAGTTTCAGCATTCTGTTTAGCTTGTTCCGCAGCATCCAGGGATACCTCCATTTGTTTCAAGCGTGCATTTGCCTCACCCAACTTCATCTTCAATCACCTCTCTGCATTATAGCACTCAGCATTAGGAAGTTAGAACACTTGCTGGTAGTAATGAGTAATATCTAGCACAAAACAAAACATAGCTTCATTATCATGAGACCCTCCCAACTCTTGACTGCACAGGGATATAGACATATGAATGAAAACATGACTGTCCTGCTTCATTCAGACATACATTTCTGCTTGTCTGAGCTATACATGTATGAAATTATGCTTAATGATTGCCTCAAAAAAAAAATGGTTAAGATACAAAATTAGTGGCCTTCATTACTTTAGTACTTGTGAAATATCCAATATCTGCCTTTCACCATAAACTTGCATCAATTGAAGTATGAAGCATTATCCTAATGCATATTTACAAATACAAAAAGAAAACAAAAGGAACCTGCTGCATCTGCAGTCCAGGCCCAGAATGAAACATCAATTCCATCAACAATACACATGGCTTATCTCTTAGAGTAGAGAAGTCTCCACCACTAGACGGTCCTGCCTAGGACACAGAGTCCATGTCACAAAAATCTGTGCTATCAGATGATTATGGAGCACCAGGTTTAAAGAATTGCCCCTTCACCATAAAGCAATCTAAATAAACAAAGAGAATAGGAAGATTTTAGATTTGGTCACTTTCTTAGTGTTTTTCTGCTTCTAGACACACCGCAAGCTTTACTGTGTCAGTACCAAGAGGGTGAGGGAGCATGGGTAGAGTATGTGCCTCCAGCCCCTCAGCTCGTCTAAAGCGCCACACTTTCAAAATTTATGAAGTCCTTCAATTTCTGGGTAAGTTTAGAGAAGATCTCTGATAATGAAGCAAACAGAATTGAAAAAGGAAAAAGAAAAAGTTTGGGACATACTTTTGTAGAGCTGCAAATTTCATAGGTACATCATCAGGACATGATACACCAGGAATGTCTTTAATCATCAATTTCCAAGACGACAACTCATCCTCCAACTTCTTCATGCTTAGCTGGATCTCCGGTAATTTAAGTAACTCAGACTCAGCCCTTTCTTTGCGGCCTTTTTCTTCCAATAATTTCTCCTTCAATAATTCAACATTTTCATGAGACGATTTCAACCTTCTTGCCTCTCGCACTTCAAACTCCTGGTAAAAACGGTGACACAAATCCATCTAATTCACCATATGTTTTTACTAAGAAAAAAAATAAGAAAATGCCCGTAGCAAACATGAAAATCAATTAATAGACCATTTACTACATATGGAGTAAGTCAACACCCAAAATTCATGATTAGAACAAGAGTATGTATTTTTATCCAACAGTAAGAGCATCATGTCCAATGCCACAGGAGAATTACATAAAGAACCAGGACAATGCATTACTGCCTTTTTGATAGGATGCTAATGGACACTTTGAGCCTCCACACAGCTTCCTGTCATGTCTGTAGTTTTTCCTGTCTAACAAAACATTTTCTTTTGCATGTGCAACCATAGACAACCGACATGTTTAATCTTAACTCTTAACCATCAGAAAGTAGAGCTGATTTCACGATATTACTAAACTTGCAAGCATGAAACAATACATTGGTCAATGATGAGTTCTGAGACTGATGAGTATTGATTGGCTATCTTATTAAAATAATAATAATAATAATAAGGTCCTCAGTAAGTGTTGATGCTTATATGACCACCTTGTAAAACTTCCCAACTTCCTAATGTTTCTTGTTATTTACAAAAATTCTAGAAAGAGAAATAAAATCCCAATCACCAGCATAGAAGCCCAAGGCACTCCCTCAGAAAACAGAGGTCGAAACCAAATTGAACAGATGAATTTAATTCTTAGGAGATATCCTTTACTCTATTTGCGTGTCTTAGGTGCTTCCGTTCGAGCAACATTTTTTGGGTTAGAATTGTTCAGCTGTGGGTAAAAAGCACAAGAAAGTTTTGAGAGCAAGGCCTTTATGCATGTTTTAGACACTTTGGAAGGCAAGGAATATAGTTTCCTTCAAAGATGATGTGCTTTCCATCTAAAGGCTAAAAGGATCTTTTGTTTGCTTTCTTCATCAGAGATTATGATGTTTGTAAAGATAGTCATTTCGATGCTAATTAGTTTCATTGAGTGTGGGGTTGTTTCTGCACCTCCTTTTTGTAGATTTTTTTCTTTCTTTCTTTTTTTTTTTTTTTTTGAATCGTGTGGAGGTGGGTGTATTTATCTTGTATACCTTGGGTTGCTCTTTTGGCACCTCTTTTTAATATGTTATCTCCTTTATTTGTCAATAAATAAATAAATGTCATATTTAATTTTTTTTTTATAGGCAATGTCGTATTTAATTTAATGGTAACCAAAATTAAACAAAAGGCATTCAATTTTTTTCTCCTCAACTCTATTGACAATTAGACAAAACTTTCCTAACTCATAATACTATTACTTCTTTATTTCAGATGCATAACTGCCAAAAAATAAACCATTCAGAAATAAAAGCAACACGATATTATCCTCCAGCTTGCAAACATGAGCAGAGAGGACCCATGAAACAAAGAACCCGTCAGAAATACATGATCTGGGCTTGAGAATTTATAGACTAAACTCAAGACTAAGTAGTTCAAGCTAGCCTGAGCCTGAAAGAATCATTAACAAGCCAGTAGGTATAACGATCAAGAATATATGGGTCAATCATAGCCTGGCTCAACATGTTTGCAACCGAGTCACCCCTGTTTCCAGGGGATAACATTATTTAAATCGTCAAAAATAGTAGAACCAAAATTATAAATATGATACATATACAGGCATATAATAATTTATTACAATAGGGTAGAATCTGTGTTTTTTTTTTAAAACGGTATGACTTTGTTAGCAATGATGTCCGCTACAGAATGAAGGTTTAAGATGCTAAATCTAAGGGAAACAATGCATGAGAAGCAAAACTCACATAATTTCTCAGCTCCTCTTGCAGATGCTTCACCAAAATATTAGACTCCGTAGAAGTAGTAACTTCTTGAGATGTAAAACTCAATAACTTCTTCTCTGCATCACCCTTCTGGTGCAAGCACTGGTGAAGAGATTGGAAAATATAACTATTAAGCAATTTTAAATGAATGAACAATAGAGCCACTTAGTAGTTAGTACACTCGTATAAACAAACACAGTAAGAAAGAACCCAGCATCTGTATCAAACAAAACTGTTTTGGGCATCTTGGAGAGCAGTCATCAAAAGAGGATGTGTGATCAAGATACAAAGAATAAACTCCAGTCTACCACAAACGAAAGGAATATAATGAAAGCTGGGCAAACTGTAAAGAGCGAAAGATTAAAAGCAACTAACCTCATTGAGTTGCCTTTTAAGTTCTTCCAGCTGCTCTTTCAGTAGCTCTGATTCTTTCTCAGCATTATTAGCTCTGCATTCCATTCTCTCAAACTAAAAACAAGAAAATATTTAAAAAGGTTCAAAAAGAAGTCATTTCTGATAATAGTCAAACAAGGATGATGCTTAAGGAATTCAAGAACAAAAATAGCCACTTACATCTGCACTAATTCTAGAAACAGAAAACTCCGATTCTCTCTTAAGCTGCACAAGCTTATTCTGAAGACACTTTTTCTCTCTTTCCATGCTCTCAGAAAATTGGCTCAGCTTTCCTTCCAAAGAACTTGCTTTCTCCTCAGCCAAAGCTGCTGAGGACTCAGCATTCTTGCGAAGGTTCACTTCATTTTGAAGTTTTCTCTAAAACTCAACATGCCACAAGAAAGTGTTATTCGGTGAAAATGGAACCTAAAAGAAAATTAACAAGGCCATAAAAACATGCTCCAGAAAATATAATAAAACGACCATCAATATCAAGAAAAGAGTGTGCATATTGGAAATAATAAGTTTGAAATTCTCCAATTAATCCACAATTATAAGTCAAGAAAGGTTTTTTACAAAATTAATCATTCAGGAGGTATCTCCTGTCAGTTGATCAAAATCCTAGGACATAGAAGTCCACATGCTTGTATTATCTTTTGACTCGTTCTTGAGAACCATTAACCAAAGAATCAGCGTCCTCGCAAATCCACAATATCCTCGCTAATAGCTTTGCAAATTACACAAAAATCCAAGCTCTACTTTGCATGGGCTTCTAAATAGAGGATCCTTTGTTTTTACCCATTTCACAGACAACCAACCACAAAGCACTTTGACTTCAAGGATATTATAGTAAAGAACAAAAGCACATCGAGTTCAGAGGAAAGTAAATCACTAGCCACAATTTGGGGATCTAGGGAACTTATGAAAAGACCCAATCACCATGCTTTCAGTTTCAACAAAGATTTGAACTTCTGATTGTCCAGATGATGAGCATGAAATGAAATGGATACATTCTATAGGAGTAGGTTCAAGCAAACAAAGAAGTACCTCAAGCTCAGTATGTGATTGTATTTGTTTTTTAAGCCGTTCATGAGAATCATTGACCTCCTTCAGAAGCTGCTCTTGCAATGCTTTTTCACGCCCTTTGACAGCAGCAAGTTCTTGTTCAGCATAAAAGAATTGCTCTCGAAATTTCTTACGATCAGCTTCTGCAACAAGTGGAACCAAATAGATAGCAGCATTAGTTTACACCAGTGAATGTTCTCATTTCCCAATTCTGATAGAAAAAAAAAAGTTATCATTTCTCAATGACATAATCCAAAGGGAACTAGAAAGATGGAAATGGCTATGGCAAAAATGGAGGGAGGGGGAAAAGCATTCTAAACTGGCACCACCCTCATGAGCAACTGAGCTGGAGTCCATAGATTATGATATAGTGGTGGAATGTATCGGGATATAAACATTCACTCTACATTAATGCTACTTTTTTTCAATTCAATGCACATTTGGTGAACAAGAATTTTGTTTTGGTTAGCAAGAGTAACTATACAGAGAATCATTTCAGTACACCAATATTCATAGCATATTGTACATGCATCCACTAAGATATAGTACTCCGGACAGCACAGACAAATTTTGTTAAAATGTAAATGCCGAAAACTTGAAATATTAAACAAGAAGTTGGAACCATCTATACATGACGCACCAGCTTTGCAGAAGTTTTCAGTCAAGGCTTCCAATCTAGATTGATAATCACGTACCTGCTTCTCTGCACTGTTTAAGGATTCTAGAGCCTCAGCTTTAACCTGCCAAATGACAGGGAAAGTTCTCCAACACATAAATAATATCTAACAAAATTAGATGCATGACTGAAATTTATTATTTAGAATTCATAAACACGGTTTTTGCTTACTGATAAAAAAAAAAAAGAATTCATAAATACAGTTCTTTCATAGTTTTCTTTTCTTTTTTTCTTTTTTTTCTTTTTTTTCTTTTTTTTTGGCCCTGATGATAATTATTGAACTTGGAACATGGTGTATCCTCACTCCAAGCCATTGCCACTTGAGTCATGCCTCAAGCCCCAAATCTTAACATAAACTATGCACTATAGATTGAAAAAGGAGTAAATAGGATGCACTGCAAGTGATCTTGGTCTAAGTGATGCCTCTCATTAGCTAACTTTAATCAGGGTCATATTGCTACTTCTGAAAAGCTATTGCCAAAGGATTCTTGGACATCTATAGTAACACTGATTTTATAGTTGATAGCGTTCAATGATTTATCTTGGGTGGAAATGTGTAGTAGGAAGACCTACCTCTTTAGCTTAGATTCCCCAATCTTTATAATTTTGAAATACTCAGAGACTCAGAGTCCCTTATTTCTTCCTATGTAGGCTATTCTTCTATCACCCACGTCCTTTAACTTCCAGCTTTCATTTAAGTTTATATTACTAGGAAATTGATGATGTCTAAGAGCTTAAAACGTCTCTGTATTGTGTGTTTGTTGCCTTCCTTTCTAGATGAGAAAATTGGGCAACTGACTTCCTTGATTTCATTTGGAAATTCTAAATAATGCCTCAACTTAGGGGCCAAAGGCTTTACACGGTAGCCAACAAAAATGTCAATATCAATGATGAGTGCCAGTTGAGGAAATCCTCTAATTCGTGGGGCCTAAACATCAAGTTATGTAGTCAGATTGCAGTAAAACAGTTACTCAATTCTTCTTACTTTGCTTAGTTGCCTTTAGGTTTTGACATGGATTGTTTACTTGATGGGAATGCTGGGATTCTAACCATGATTGTGATTGACATTATCACCATTTCCTTTGCAGCTTCTGGAGGATAGACCAAATGTAGACTTCTTCAGCAGGAGGTTATCATCAGTGTATTATGGCCAGCTCAATACAAATGTCGAGATTTTTAAGATGGATGGAGGAGTATACAGTCTTCATAATCATAGAATGTGGATTACTTCTCCTCTCACTGGGCACCAATAAGCACTACCTTATAGGTGCTGTCCTTAATATAATTGCCAAAGATGGAAACTTGCTTCTACAAATGTGAGCAAGGCAGAAACCCCTTCAGTTGGCTCTGTAAAGTCAAAATTTTGATGAATATCTTCAAATAACCTAGAACAACCATGATTTGCATTGTGCAGAAACCTGAAGGATCACTGTAACATGATGTTCAAGATCCTTCTCCTAACCTAATGGATAAGGGCTTAGCCATACATATAGAAATCCTTGTCCAGTAGTTATCTCCACTCAAAAAACAGTTCACAATTATCATATATAGCTAATTACAGACTCGATAATCGTTTCTGTTATTCTAACTCCGTCAACACCAAACCTAAGGAGGCCCAAAACCAAATCCAATAACAAAGACCGCTCCTGGAATACAGAAAAGCTCAACCCAAGCCAATTAACTCATACTTTTCCAAAAAAAATACAATCAACACATAACAATATTGCATTCTGCTCGAGCAACCATTGCCTATGATTTATAAGAGAGTTCCTACCACACCACTCTGTTTGCTTGGAGCTTGGTATCATTTAGCACAACTAGTAAATTCTTAATCCAATAAAAACCCCTGGTTTATCATAAAGGTCTCCTATCATCACATGGGTTACAAAGAAGGAATTCTGAAGCGAACAATACGGTCTTCCCTTTTCATGGAAAAAAATTTTCAATCAATCTCTTCGAAACAAGTTATTCAAAATAAATTAATGAATTAAACATCAAGAAAATCCAAAATTCATAACCCAAAAGACAAATTAAGCTCAACTTTGCCAAATTCCAATCAAACACACCAAAACCAAAAAAAAAAAAAAGGAGTGAAATTGGTACCATCTGACGGCACTGGTAAGTGCAGAGCATTTGCTCCGACGGCCCGCTTGACGACACCGGCACCGGATCTTCATATATCACCAGGCGGCGATCAGAACCTGGGCTTTCTGGAGCTCTGGAATCATCCGCTCTCCGTTTTCTCGGCGGAGGAGTTCTGAGAATCATTTCTCCACGGATTTCTAGGGTTTCCCTCTCTACGGAATCGCTGCTTCCCACTCTAAAAAGCTCCAAACTGGGAGAAAAATGTCGGAATTCAAAACTCAAGGCGCCATTTTTTGGTGTCTGGGGACTTCCGGGTTGAGAATTGAAGGCTTTCCAGGATATGGTTTTTGCGTGTCCAAACACCCAATTTAAGAATTGAGATTTGTGTACATGTGTAGCCAAACATATGGTATGGTGGACCCCATATCAGGAGTTTTTTATTTTTTAATGATAAATAATTTAGTAATTCAAACAAGCAATATATTGATAGATTTAATATACAAAATTGCTATAAATTATTAATTATTAAACAATATTCAAGTTAATAGCATAATAAATCGTCATAAATGATACAAATTTAATAATATAGCGACTATAATATCTTCGATTTCAGTTCTTTAATTTTGTCTCTCTCCCATACAAATAAAGCGTCACAACAAAACGAAGTGCAAAACCACATCGTAATAAGTCGACAACAAAATTGAACACATTATTATCAGATAACAATAAAAGAGAAAATGAGGGGAGAAATAATATTCAAGTTAATAGCATAATAAATCGGTAAAAAGCCTATAAATTTGATAATATAGTGATCAAAATATCTACGACTCTTGTTATTCAACATTATAACAACCATAATCTTATATATTTGACTAATCAAATCCGCTTTATCTGGATTAATCACTCCACATGAATAAAGCGTCACAACTAGACGCCAAAAAAATAATGTCGTAACAAGCTAATGACAAACCAAACACCGTAATAAGACGACGACAAACCAAACACTGATGAAACGATGATAATACAAAAAAATAAGATAAAACCTAAATTTTCATAAAATAACAACTTTATTAAACAATGAGATGCATAGGTGATTTTAGGTCAATAATTACCAAAAAAAACACTCATCATTACTTAAGAAAAACGAGCTAGAAGATAACATGATGAGAAAATGAGGGGATAAATAATATTTATGTTAATAACATAATAAGTATATATAAAGCCTACAAATTTGATAATATAATGACTATAATATCTATTGGAGTAAGATAAATTATGAGACGTGTCACGCTTAGCATTTACTGAGATCAAGCCTGGGAGTCTTCTGATTTGAAGACGCATTTATTCGAATTCCAACTCAGCCACATTTCCGAGCCTCGAGCAGAAGAATAAAAGGCTGCATGACACAGAGCCAAAATCCATCACCTTGGGAAAGCAGCAAGCCACCCTGATAATACTCGCCCTGCATGAAGACAAGACCACCTGGGAAAAGGCAAGCTTACCACTCGATCAGACACCTACACGAACACAACGACGCCAAACCAAGCGATCCTCCCAAAGCGCCACGAGACCCAGATGGGCTCGAGACTCGGGCCAAGGAACAACTGATACGACAAAGACACAGGAGTTCGTAGTCATAATCACTCACGAACACGCTATATGGAGCCAACTCCACTATAGCACTAAAGTGCAACATGGAAGCCTGCAAACCACTTATCTATACTCGAGTGTTGTACATATCGCCACTTAACGATCACCAACTCCTACCAATACAATATGACACGTGGCCGCCAAGATGGCCTATAAAAGGGGTACTCATCACACCAAACGAGGGATCGAAAACTTTTTAACTAAGGAGAGGTTCTCGACGAGATCGTCAAAGATTCGAACCTTCTATCAAGGCCATTTGTGGAACTGAAGGAACAAGTCTGACTAATCATGTCGTGCTCTCTTCAATTAAAAGTTATTCTTTATTCTCTCTCTCTCTCCCCCCCACCCCATTTTGGTGTAATGAGTGCCCTTATAGAGCATCCCGCGCCACATCTGGATATACCCGAGGCTAGAGATCACAGTAGCGATCCGCACAACACTGAGTATAGGTAGTGGTCGACAGTTCCCATGTCGTACTCCTGAAAGTGCTATAGTGAAGCATTCCATATAGCGCGTTCGTGAGTGATTATGACTATGAACTCTTGTATGTCATCGTATCGACTATTCCGCCCCAACTAATCTCCAAACTCATCTAGGTCCTCATGAACCACTTTAGGTGAAGTCTTTCGTTTCACATCGTTGTCTTCATCTTCGTGCCTGATCTGGTTGTCCGAGGTGGTTCACTTACCTTTTCTCGAGGTGGTCTTATCTTCATACCCGAGCTAGTTGTCCAAGAGGTAGCTCGCTTGCCTTTTCTCGAGGTGGTCGTTTTGAGTTATCATCCACCCTTTTATCCTTCTATACTCGGGCTTAAATGTCAGAATCGGGCAGTCCAGACTACACTCAATCGAAGTTCGGGTCCTGATCCCACAAATGCGAATCGTATGGCACGTGTCTTGGGACTCTATCTCACTAATTAGCCTCTAGCTGCTTCAAGCCATTAGAGCTGGAATGACGCTAAACATTTGGTCAGCCGAGGCCAAAGGGCTAGGTGCAAGACATTTCTAAGATAACATCTTAGGGAGCCCTATAGGGATTAACGCCGCCCGAGGCCTAGGACCATCCAGGGCCAATCGCTTAAGGCATCATATCATGGAGAACGTCTCAAGGGAACTGTCCGAGTGCTGGGCTCATCCCATGGAGATCATTTCAAGGAGGCCGCTTGAGTACAGGGCTTATCTCATGGAGAACATCTCAAGGGAGTTGCCCGAGTGCTGTGCTAGGCTTATCCCATGGAGAACATCTCAAGGGAGCTGCTGAATACAAGGCTCATCTCATGGAGAACATCTAAAGAAGGTCACCCGAGTACAAGGCTCATCTCATGGAGATACAATTATCTCAAGGAGTTCGTCTCATGGAGACAGTCATCTCAATGAATTCGTCTCAAGGAGCTCGGCATAAGCTTTTTGAGCTCAGCATATCAAGGAGTTCGTCTCATGGAGATCAGCGCAAGCTCTTGAGCTCAGCATATCAAGGAGTTCGTCTCATGGAGACATAGTCATCTAAAGGAATTCATCTCAAGGATCTAGGCACAAGCTTTTGAGCTCGACATATCAAGGAGTTTGTCTCATAGAGATCGGCACAAGCTCTTGAGCTTGCCATATCATGGAGTTCGTCTCATGGATCTTGGCATAAGCTTTCAAGCTCGACATAAATTAATGTTGATTAGTTTTAAATTGCCTGATAATTAGGTTTAATTATTTGACACATTACTAATTGGGGCGCAATAACTTCTCATTCTCGGTAGGGCGGTTATTTGGATCGCCCCCCTCTTTGCAAGTTACACTAAGGTCAAAGGACCCTGCCTCAAGCTTGCTCCTCTCATCCAGTTCACTATCATCTTGTTCATTGTGTCTCCTTCTCTCTTTGCCCCTTTAGTAGCTCCGTGATTCGGAGGCGATGGTAGCTAGCATTCGCTTGATCACTGCTATAACATCTTCCTCGAGCATAGCGTACATGTTACCTCTTTGGAATAGTTCATCGATCGAAGTCGGAGGCTACAGAAAGAGAGAATCAAATAACTATGTGTTCAAAGGAATGGCCCGGGCTTGGACGGTCAGAAGGAGGTCTCGAGCCAATAGAATCTAACTGGCAAAGAAGGAGGCCCCAAATCGCTTCATGAAATCCCTAATGATCTTGGATCTTCCCATCCGGACGTGAAACAAACTGGTGAGACTCTGCTTCCATCGGACCAAGCACATGTATTGGGAAACGAATTTCTCGGACAACCGATGAAAGGACATCACTGAGTTTAGGGCCAGGCGATGGAACCATGACAGGGTGGGACCCGCCAAGCTTGATGGGAATGCCTTGCACAAAAGGGCATCGTTTCCTGTATAGAGAGTCATGATCTGTCAATAATGCATCAAGTGATTGAAGGTCCTGCAGCCCATCATACATCTAAAATTTTTGCAACGAGAAATGCGGTGGAGCCTCCTGGTTGAGGATAGCGTGAACGAACGGAAACGTCAAGATGTTGTCTAATGCCTGCAAGAGAGTCCAAATTCCTCCGCGAAGGCATATGTTCCCCTCGACAGCCCCTTTATGCCACCGCGGTGGCGTCTCGATCACAAATAATCCACCATTTTGGGAACCATGAACTGTGCCTGCCCAAGGGGTGTCTGAGATTGCATATATGAAGCCTGAATTCAGCCACTTTAGTACTTATTTTCTAATAACTTCTTTCATTACTGGATTCAGTCTTCTTTGATGTTTAATAGAGGTCTTTGCATTATCCTCTAAAAGGATCTTGTGCATGCGGATGGAATGACTGATTCATTTTAAATCTTCTATAGACCAGGCAATTGCTTCCTTGTATTTTCTGAGAGTGTCAAGCAGTTTCTGTTCTTCAGATTCAATCAATGCAGCTGAAATAATACTTGGTTTTGCTCTTTTTGGTTCTAAGAAAGCATACTTTAATTGATTAGGTAATTCCTTCAAGGTTAACCCTTCCGCTCGCTCTCGCTTCCGTTTCTATTCATTAATGCGATTTTTCAGATCACATCATCAGCACCGCTTTGATCCAAAACGGGAGTCTGGCAATTCAACATCAAGAACATCAGGATACTGGAAATTCATCTCATTTTCATTATTTGAATTATGAATCAAACAATCATTTATCAGTTCAAAACAGATGGGTACTTTAGTTTCTACAATCTTACAATCAACATTTTCAAATTCTAGTTGTTTCAAACTGTGATTGAAATTGAAGTGCACTAACTTATCTCCAACCTTTAGAGTAAGCTCTCATTTCTTCACATTTATCGCCATTCCAGAGTAAGGAAGGGTCTTCCTATCAAGAGAGGACTTGTTTTGCCTTCTTTAATATCATATCCACAGAAGTTCACCTGAAATAGCAAATTTCCCACTTTGATAAGCAATATCCTCAAAAAATACTCCTCAGGTTGCTAGTTTTGTCTCGCTATCCAGGGTCATGGCTATGAGAGTGAGCTCCCCTAAACTTAATCTCTTAACTACATATAAAGGCATCAAGTTGATGATGACTCTAAAATCACACAGTGTTTTTCCTATCTCATAATTCCCTATTGTGCATGGAATAGTGAAGCTGCCTAGATCCTGCATCTTCTCTGGTAAGGACCTCTGCATAACTGCACTGTAGGTTGCTGTTGGGCTTATTGCTCATTTTTCAGCAAATTTTCTTTTTCTGCTCAAAATATCCTTCTTGAATTTAGCATAATGAGGCATTTGATTCAATGCCTCTGAAAAAGGGATATTAACTTCCATTTTCTTGAATATGTTCAAGAATCTGGAGAATTGCTCTTCTAACTTAGCCTTTTGCAGCATTTGAGGGAATGGGACTTGAGGCTTGTAAGTTTAAACCTCTTCTTTCTTCTTTAGAACTCCCTCTTCAGCTTGATGCTTCTGCTGAATTTTTGCACTTCTCTTGTCTTCAACCACTTAAGAATTGTACTACTTCAATTCTTCTCCAATTTATTCTTTCTCTTCCTCTGTTTTCTTCTCTTCTTCTTTTCGGCCTTCTATCTCTCTTCCACTTCTTAGTGTAACCACCATACAACTTTGATTTTTCTCAGGTCACTTGAAATGCATCCTTGGATTGATTAGGCATAGCGAGGGCTAGTTACCCTACTTGTGTTTCCAGATTCTTCAAAGAGGCATCATTATTAGCCTGAAACACAGCTGTGTTTGCCTAAAATGCTACTAGATCAGCAAATTTCTGCTCGTGGATGTTTAACAGCCTCTTATTTTCTCCTATGAAAGTTAGCATATGTTCTTCAAAGGAAGAAGATCTCTTTTGTCCCTGATTTCGCTTCTCTCGACTTCCCTATCAAGTATTGTTGTTAAAGAACTCAAATGAAGTGTAGTGTTGTTAGTACCTTGCCTGGGAAGTCACATTGTTGTGCTCCTCCCCCATGAGAAATTCTCATGGTTCCCGACGTCGGGGTGTGTAGCGGAGTTAGCAAGCTGAGGTTGGGCTTAAATTTGTAACTCTAAGAGCATTAAGATACTCGTGGCCTCCTCAACTTGATAGGGACCCTCGTGGCCAGTCCTCTTAAGACTCTTCCTCTTCACTTTTATCAATTATTCCCACTTCATTTAATGAAAGTGCATTCTTCTCCCGATTCCCCATTTTGCTCATCAATGTCTAATCTCAGATCTATGGCGCTATCCTGGGCTTCAGCCGTAGCATACCCTTCACTTCCTTTAGTCCGGTTGTTGCTCCTTGAAGTTTTAGATGGAGCTTTATAGTTACATTTGGCAAGATCTTCAATCAACTGCTTTGCCTCCTTAGCACTTTTTCTCTTAAAAGCTTCATAGCAAGCTGCATCGATTATACATTTTGAGGTATAATTCATAGCATGATAAAAAATATCCATATGAGTGGTCAAATCTATTCCATGCATGGGGCATCTTTTCAACAATCTTTTGTATATTTCCCATGCAATGTAGAGACTTTCATCATCTCCTTACTTGAAAACTATAATTTTCCCTCTCCTTTCAGAAGTGAGGGCAGGAGGGAAGAATTTGTTCATGTAAGCCTCCACCAACTCTTCCCAATTGTCCATTGATCCTAATCATAGAGACCAACTGCTGTCGCTTACATCTCTCAATGAAAATGAAAATAGTCATACTGGACGCTTATGGTCCGACCTCATTCAACTGATCAGAGCAGTCATCCGTGAATCTTCCCATATGCTCATTGGGATCTTCATCAGGATGCCTAGTAAATTGGTGTTGTTGCACCATTGTGATCAAAGCTAGCTCCAGTTCAAAATTGTTGGCTTCAATAGCAGGTTATCTCACAGTAGAGTATTCATCTTGAATCACTGGCCTCCAAAAGTCCTTCATAGTCATTTGCCTCAGAGGTCTCTTAGTTTCTGCTTCTTCTGGAATAGGTTGCATTCTTTCTATCTGATTTGTCATAGTTGCTTCTTCAACTCCTTTAACTTTTCTCAGATTTCTCAATGTTCTCCAGCCCATATCCAGCTTTCTTTCTTCTTTTCCTGCAATGCTGGGCTTCTGTTTTCTATGCATGTAGATCTTCCCGAAATAGGAAACAATACACCAAGATCACATTAAATTCGTGGGAAACAACTATGTCCAATTAAGCTCATAAAAATTTTTAGTAGCTTATTCAACTACTACCATTAAAAACTATTTTTGTGATTTTCTAGCATTTAGGATAAAATAAAGAAAAATGTCAAAATTAACAATTTCTCTATTTGGTTGAAATATTGATATTTAAATTCATATTTTTCTCAATCCCCATCAACGACGCCATAAACTTGATTGATTGATTTTTATGCATGTAATTAAATATGATGAAGTAATTAGCAATTCTATCCAAAGACTTTTCAGTCCCTAGCTAAAATGCCATAAAACTTGTTTGACTAAATGAAAAAATATGTGGTTAGCCCCTTTTTGAAAGAAGGATCCATTAAAATTGATTTTGGTCTAAATCACTGCAAGTACACAAGTCATACAAGTAATAAAATGGATTTAAGTCCATATATCATTCTCACAAAGATTTATGATAAATCTAAATATCAAGTACCTCATCTACTCAAGATCCTTGCTATTTGAACTCAAAAGTTAAAAATTGTTTGTTTATAAACTCGAGTAAAAGTAAAAACTAGATAAAACTCTATAACTACATGTAAAGAATTCAAATAAATGGATTGGAGATTTCATCGATAAAGTAACATCGGGAAATGACGTTGTGCAATTGAATTTCTCAGATTATTTATAACATATTTGTTTCTATTAGTTTGAAATCATAACTTGTCAAAGATGCAAGGTAGTATAATTTGATTTCTCCATAAACTGATACATTTCACTAATTAGATATCCATATTCCTTTCACATGAGTCTAATCACATTTATAGAATAAAAAACCTCTCTTTCTGTAAATCTAGTATTTTCTATTGTTAGTACTTCCACCCATTTCTTAGGATCGAAGACTTCTCGCCTATATATACAGATATCATGGGCATTCTCTAATATAATTGGTAATCATTCGCCTAATTTGATTAGATTATCTATTTCTTTATTAAATCTATGTTAACATCGGGACTGGGCATCCTCTCATCAAATCGAGACTTTTGAATAATAATAAATTGAGACAACATCAACTATCCTCACTCATAGAGTAAGTCGCTATGACACCCTAAACTGAAAGGTTTACTGACCACCTGGGCTAAATCTCATGAAGATTGTGAACGTCTGCAAACCGACACTATTCACGAAAATCGGGCAAAGTCTCCTTTATACGAGGAGCTCTACCCAAATACAAAACCTGTCATAAACAGTTCAATATGACATATCTATGAGTAAAACGACCACTTGGGCCCACAAACCAATATTCATCCAAATAAATCCCAACTATATACAATAGTTTCAAGAGGTAATAAAATTATCCTTATACATCATATATCAAACTTATAGAGCTCTAATACATGTACATAACAAACCAAAGCCAACCCGACTTCTTCTAAAACGCCTGCTGTCGAGTCGTCTCTCACGCTCCTCGTACCGAAAAATAATATATCTCGACAGTGGTGTGCCACGCCTGCAGTGGAATCACCCTAAATGGGTTACTTCCTCACCCAAGTGCATATGCAATGTCTTCTATGTAAACACACACTCAAGTAAACGCAGATCCTACTTGAACGCCTACACGCCATCCCCATGTCTCGAGCCCTCATCGACCCCCACACTCGCTCAAGTCATGTATGAGAAAATAATCATTTTCAAACAAAACCCGTTGTTCTTGAAAATATACTACCGAGATCCTGAAAAGATCGGACTACCATCGGCGCTTAATGTGCTGTAGAATCTTCCGAAATAGTCATGGTCCTCATCTGAAATGATCTGTTGGACCGTCTCCCAACCCCATTCTCCTAAAATTCATCTTGTGAAATTCCTTTCGCAACCATTTTCGTTTTTCTTTAAATTTTCATGTCATGCACTCACATCTAACTTTTAGGTTACCCCAGTGCATATGAAATGCAATATGCCATTTCAACACAATTCATATACCAATATATATCAAATATGCATATATATTCTCAAATCTACAATTACATCACATGTAATTCAATAACATCAATCATCACCCCAAAGTAGCTCACTTGAGCAATTTGCAATATCATCTCCAATGGCCTACAAACACAATTATATTTTATATAATCATGTCATTTTGTTAACACATTTAAAATTATGTATTAACCTATTCAATTTCCTATACAACTCAAACCATTATCTTAAACAATTTATTAATCCATTACACAAAAATTAGCTTGCGTGGCTAATTAACAAACACAGGCAGTTCAATTTGAACTAACCATCCAAACATATTTTCTCACAAAAAGTATTTCATGAACTCTATTCACGCGGAATGTGTTGAAACCTCGCTTACTATTCACTCTACAAATCATTCAACACGGCCCACATCGCGGAACCCAAATCCATGGTCATTTATAGCCTTATACACACCATAATACAATTTATATCACAATTTATACCATGAACAACCCAAACAGTTCGTGGACAGTCATGGACTTTCCAATGGGTTTCAAAAACTACAACACCCGACCTCTAAGATTGAACCAATCAAACTACTGCTCGCGCCTCAAACTAACCAAACATCTACAAACACTTAAACAAAGTGTAACTTCAAGTAGGATGAAATCCCTACCTCACGGAGTTTGTCGAAACTCCTCAAAATCGGTGCTCACGTGTTGCCCTTGCCGCAGAGAATTAAATTCCTTCTTCGTTCCGACGACCCGACTACGACCGCTTCCTGATTTTGGGAGAGAAGGCACAATCTTCACTCTAAAAATGAAAATCGGCTACAACATCTCTCCCTTTCTCATTCACGCTGGGCTTAATTTCAATCGTAGCATTTACACTATGCACAATTTTGTCTTATTATCATTTAAAACAAATTCTATAATGTCATCTATGTCCCCAAGCTTGGATTTTTGACATTTGACACTATCTTGGCCATCCATTTCCATCATCTCTCTACTCATGCAACATGTGTCACATGAGCATGCTTATGTGACTTTCAATACATCACATGTCGCTTTACAACACCTCGATACTACGCCGAAATCGTACCCGACTATCTCGAATTCGATAAAATTCGACGTAAGCTAGATTTCAGGAGACGATTCCAACCGTGAAATCCGCTTTCACATCCGGGAGATCTATAAAATAAATTTCGATTTTATCTAAAATTACTGCTTGCCTCTTTGAGAAAATCGATTTTCTACCTTACAATCTCTCCTCCTTAAAAGAATTTCGTCCCGAAATTCTACTCACATACGCATCCAACCACGTGCATATGTAACCTCACACAACTTAAAGACCGTGTCGGGTATGACAACCCGGCTAAGGTCCCAATTACTGACAACACGATGGATGTCAAGTCATCCATGTCAAACGCGATGGATGTCAAGTCATCCATGTCAAGAATGACATCAACAACCACTATGTCTACCACCCTAAGGTCCACCATGAGCAGAATCACTGAGATCCCTGACTCACGATCTCGACACATCTTACCAACTCTCACCCTACATCTTAGGGGAAGAATTTCTCATCATCTCTCTAAAGGCCTCAACCTTTAAGCTCAAACCTATCACACAAGATGCATTAATGAATGAACATGATGCATCCAATTCAAACGCTACTTTAGTCAACAAGTGCGAGAGTATAAATATATGCTCATTCGGCTAATCTGCATGCTCAGCCTCTGGCACGACGGCGTAGACACGCCCCTGTGTCCTCAAGATCTCCGTCCGTTGGCTCAGACCTGACCTCGATCCACACTCCGCTCCCTCTCGTCCCATCTATGCTGGCCGGGAGGTGGGCCAGATAACACCCTCTACGACCGAAACCGGCTTCTCGACCCATACTAGGTGCTGAGGAACCACGCCCCTCTCCCGTCTCATATTAACTCGACCGTGGCCGGCCCCAAAACTCGGGATCCCCGTCTGGGGGGGCGCCTGCCTCATATGTCCGGAAGCCGCCG
The DNA here is from genome assembly GCA_016808115.1 of Tetrastigma voinierianum. Taxonomy (NCBI): domain Eukaryota; kingdom Viridiplantae; phylum Streptophyta; class Magnoliopsida; order Vitales; family Vitaceae; genus Tetrastigma; species Tetrastigma voinierianum. Next base: position 66,782 of record JAEQBH010004434.1, on the reverse strand, counting down.
CAATGGCAAGACACCACCGCCCAAACCTCGACCGGTAACTCGATATGTCCTCGACTCCGATGGTCGTGGGCTCGAACCCCGTGAACCAGAAGCTCCCAGCTTCTTCTCGAACTAGAAGAAGACCGCTCTCCTTCCTCTGCTACTAACACTCGCCCCGAAAGGCCGAGCATCCTCTATCTCTCTCTCTATGGTCGTGGCTGTCTCCCAACCACGGAGTCCATGTCCGCGAGGCGAAGCCCCATATCCCGCCTCGAATTTGACAACTTCAAATTTCATTCTTAATCTTCCTAATCCTCGCTATGTCCACAGGGCCACGACCATCAAGAAACAAAGCAGCTCCGTGAATCTAGCCATAATCCATCATAAATATCGCCCCCTCGTCTCAAATTTCTAGGAACTCTTGAGCCTTCGTACGCCAAGTAAAGATCCTGAGTACTTACTCACAACAACTCGAAACTCCGCCCCATGTCATCGCCTATAGATCTCTAGAGGTCCTCGCCCATTTCCACCATACTGGCTCACCCCTCTAGCCGAACGCGCCTAGTCTAATCCTCGTCACGCAGGTAATCCATAGCCTCTAACACCTTCTTGATCCGCATGAACCAATGGTCTGCCACCATCGGATCTCCTCCCGTGAATGTCGGGAGGATGATGCGCCCAACCTCTCGGGAGGTTACTCCTGACCTCCTTGACTACCTGCTATACCAGCCTGTGCGATAGCAGCCGCCGCGATACCTACAACCTCAACAAAGGCCTGCTGATCAAATACTGGTGGTGCCTGACTAGTACCCCGTGGACGCCCTCTACGTCCTCGTCCTTGACTAGCCATCTACACGTTTCAAATGGCGAGTTAATTTCAATGTAGTGTCTCTAAGGCATAAACACAGCCCCGAGACCTTATTCATACACAGAATACAGTTCATATATTATGTCTCTGCATTCTAAGCAATGCAAGACATAATTCACATGTCAAATCATTTTTATCCACAAGAATTTTATTTTCGAAAATTTCATTTTTTAAGAATTTTGTCTTATTTTCATTTGATTTATTTTATTTTATTTTTCAAAAGCTTTATTTCATTTTTTTTTGAACAAAATTTTGTGATGAATAAAGACTATGAATGAAGTGACTCGTAAATGCGATCGAGTCAAATCGGGTCATGCACAATGTGCACACCTACGCCCCACAGACGCTACAAAACGCGCCCGCCGCGCCGCACGGCCTTGCGGGCCGCAGAGGACCGGCGGTCGCGGGCCGCAGAGGCGCCCGCGGTCGCAGCCCCAGCGTGCCGCGGTCGCGGTGCCCACGCCATGTCGCAGTCACTGCAGGCCACCGTGTCTCGCCGAAAGTGTCGGCGCGCAAGCACTGGCCGTGTCGTACCGCCTCACGACACAGCCGCCTAACCGCCTAGCTCCCTTAGTCATCACAATACACCATAGTGTATTATGATACACTCCTCACCCCAAGTCCTTTCTCACTACACACAATTATGTGTATTGCAATATAAAAAACAAGAAATGCTGTAAACTCCTCGGAAAATTCAATTTTTCTCGAAAAATGGTAAAACGGTAATTTCGCTTCTGAAAATCGAAATTCCTTAGATCTCGGCCGACGGGAACGGATTGCGTCATAAATTGCCTCGCGAAATCTAGTGACCTAGAAAGCTTCATTAATTTCTAAGACAATCGAAATATTTTAGGATTTTCTGGTAATAACGCCAAGGATTCTCATGGACGTAGATTTTTACTTAAAAATAGTTCATTTAAAATAAAGTGAAATAAAAATAAATAAATTGTTTTGGGGTAAAAACGGACCCGAATGAAGTAATATGAACCATGTATTCAAAATGATAATAATAATAATAATAATAATAATATAATAATATTATAATAAAAAAATCAACTGTAAGGGGCGTAGAGGGATGGGGGATAAAGGGAGCGTGGAGAGAGAAAATTATTTTATTTTTTTCTTTTCTTTATTTCTTTCTCGTATCTATGAAAATCGGACCGTAGATTTTTGTCGGGGCTGAAGGTAAAGTTGATCTACACGACTAGAGCTACGCGTGGACACCAAAATCTTGGAGTTTCGTTAAACTCCATGAGGTAGGAAATTTTCCTACTTGTGTTATTTCTAGCCTAAAGGCTATTTGAATTCGCCGACGGCTTATGGCCGTAAAGGTCAGAAATTTCGCTCCTCAAAATTTGGACTGAGCGTAGGGAATTTTTAGGAATTTTTGGACTATTTTTTGACAAGCTTCAATAATTTTCTGGATCGGGTTTCGATGGGCCTGCATAATTTTCGAGATCATGCTTTTAGACAAATATGACAAAATTTTCGACTATTTTCAGCAAATTCCGGATCAGGTCGAGGCTCGTTTTGCTTTCGAGACTAAATGCCTTCGGCTTAGCAGGTTTTGGTATTACAATATTCCTACATTTAACTGTTATGGACCAAGAGGTGCCCTTATTTTATATGGGTCCGAGGATTTCGCCATTCCGTGTGTTATTACTAGAAAATGAATAACAACGGAATAGTAAATACGAATAGTGACATGAATTTTTTTTTTTTTTTCGTGAAAATGTGTATGGTCGAAAGTGGATTCAAAATGAATTGGTCGTGTTAAGCACTACCAATGTGAGCTTAATTTTGGTATAATTGCTTGTGAATTCGTATAACATGTTTTATGTGATTTAATTATGTTAATATATATGCACGCTAATATATTAAGCATTTAACGTGTTGAAATTGGCATCATGTACTTCATATGCACTTAGGTAAATCTAGAAATTAGGTGAGTGCATAGTTGAGGATCGACACTGCAGGTTAGGTGTTTGATGGTGTGTCTGAGTAATTTGCCAGATCAACACCGCGTAGGATGTCGGACATGGGCTTGATTATCAGGACAACGCCCAAATGAGTCAGACGGTTAAAACGGAAAACGGCTAATTGTACTCATATGCACCGCACCCTATAACAATAGTGTGAGCCGAAGTGCATGAGGTGGTTTCTTGAGAGAATTGTTCGGATGGTTGACCAACAATATTAGTTATCGGAGTGTGTCCACTACAACATCGAAGGGTTGTCCATATAATATCAATCGTCGGAGTCTGCCTAATTGATATACACGAGGGCTGTCCATATAATATCAATCATCTGAGTCCGCCTCAATTGATATACATCTGAGGGTTGTCCATATAATATCAATCAACTGAGTTTGCCCAATTGATATACATCGAGGGTTGTGTCCATATAATATCAATCATCTGAGTCCGCCCAATTGATATACACTGAGGTCGGGTCTTATATAATATCAATCGTCGGAGTCGCCCCAATTGATAAACATCGGAGGGTTGTCCACAAAATAGACATCTGGAAATTGGCCCACTATTTATATCGATGTGGCTTGTTCACTAAAAACAACTACCTTTATTTGGAATGGTTTCCATTCATTGCATCGCATGTTTAAGGAGCTGAGAACTCGCGAGGCGCATGGGTGTAAGAGACCCGCGATGATCATAGTCTGTGATGGGTGTAAGAGGACCGCAGATCACCGTACGGGTGTAAGAGGACCCGCAGATCACCCGAAGTTATGTTGCCCAAAGAAAACACACCATGTTTATCACATAGACTTCGGGTTGTGTGATGTGAGTCGGGATTGACTCGGGATTTGCTGCCCATTGACACCGGTATCAGGTAATGGAGCCTAGTGAGGGCTCGATACTGGTCATTATACCAAAGACATTTGTCAGCGCTGGTGTATGCATGTGAGACGAGTCGGTGAGTGACTCAGGATATATTGCTCAATGACATATTGAGTGATGGAGCTCATGAGCTCCCAGACATGGGGCAATGGTGAGTCGAGTCTCATTCACGGCATATGTGACATTCAGTGTATACGCCAGATGTTGCACTCGATGTGTTTAATATGCACCATTGCATATGCACTTAGCGGAGTAGCCTCAGAGGAGATTATCACTACCGGGCTTTGTTTCACTTCCGCCGTGAATTCCCTTTCAGTACAGCCGTGCGTATCAACACCCGCATTCGGATCGCACATATAAAAGAAAGCCGGATTTGCGGGCTTTACATATATTTTGTAAATATATAAGGGTTGTATTTATTTGTATAAGAGCGATGTAATTTAAATCCTTATGGACTATGGTTTTATAGTCATGTGCTTATATGTTTGAGACATAGGCCCATGGCCATTATTTTACTTCGTGACATGTAATTCCCGTGTGGTTATTGTAGATTATTGGGACAGTTGTACTCTTGGGTAGAAGTTCCTCGCATAAAAGGAGACTTTGCCCGATTTTTCCCTGGAGCGGTGTTTCTGCAACCATATCCACGAGTATTTTGCAAGTTGACTGGTTACAACCTGACCCTGGCCAGGGGCGTCATAGCTCGTATCAAAGCATAGGCATACGACTACCTAGGCTTGAGGGACATGGGCTTAGGCCATTGCTATTATGTGAAATCTGATACTAACGCCATAGCTCGCATCGGAATTTAGGTATACGACTCAGGAGTTTACGGATTGTGCTTGCACTCACTACATGCATGATGTGTTTCGTGTTGTGTCTTGGATACGTGTTTCGTGGTCGTTCGATACGTATTCCATGTTCGTGATCGTGGTCATCAGGTGTTACACATTGGCGGGAAAACTTATGCACACCGCATGATGTATATGAGAAATGATCGCGTGGTTATCAAGGCTGGAAAATTATATGCATGGTATAACGTGACATGTAGTTATGGAATGCTAAGGTTGGGGAACTATAACCTAGGGTTCTAAAATGAAATGAACCGAAAAGTATTGAATTTTATTGAAATAAATAAAGGAGTGGTTGGAAAGTAGCTCCACTTAAGGTGATGAACGGGTCAGTTCATGGATGTCAAGTCTATTAGTAATGGGTAATGTGGTGTTACTTTGAAGTCAGATCGAAATGGAATTAAATAAAGTTTGTTGTCATTTGACATGTAGATGGCAAGTCGAGGCCGAAAGTAATGAGGCCGCCCACTGCTAAAAGAAGCACCACGCATTTGACCAAAAGGCCTTTGCCGAGGCCGCTGGGGGTTGCAACGATCGTCATCGCACGTGCCAAGGCAACTGGTAGTCGTGGAGGCCCGAGTAACCTCCGTAGATTTGTCACACTACCCTCCGACGCTTAAGGAGGATCCGGCGGTGGCGTACCATTGGTTCTCGCAAATTGAGAATGTATTTGAGGCTATGGATATTACTCCGATGCAAAACAAGATCGTGCTAGTCAAGGCCCAAATAGAGGGTGAGTCCCAAGTGGCTGGACCGGGTTAAGACTTCAGGATTTAGAGACAACGACTCAAGTAAAGTTCCATGGGCTCTTTATGAGTATGATTCCTACCACCGCTTAGACATGCTGCGCTCCGGGCAAGAGTTCCTAAAGCCGGCGCGTGGAACGATGACAAAGGTTGATGGAGTACATGGCCGCATTCACGAGTCGGGCACGCTGCATACTTATGTGGCCACGTATATGGCCAAGATCGTGAGATTTGAGAATGGATCAAGGTCCATTCGGGCAAGATTGTGGGCCTTCACCTACAGGACATGGACTTTATGGTCGGGATGACTTTTGGCGAGAGAGAGATGGAGGGACGATAGTATCTTGATGCGAGTACGCGGAAGAGTAAGGAGGATCAACCTTCTTCGAAGGCCTGGGAAAGAGACAAGAGGACTTCTATCCCACGAAAGTGTCCCGGTGCATTGTGGCTAGTTCCGGGCCGAAGACATGTTTCCCATTGCCATCACCCTGACATATGATGCTGATCGCCCATCGAGGTATGGGATCCTGTGGTTTTAGCCTGCAATCCCGCGTATCAATGGGACAGCGCAGATACGCTTTATTCCTCCACACCCCAGTATGGGTCAGAGGAACCAGTTTCAGTCATAGAGTGCTATACAAGCACCTTCTACAAAGACGTATGTCGGTGGGCTGATTATGGGCCGAGGTCGTGGATGTGGCTCATGCACTGTGACTTCGGGACCCAAGGGGCGTGTCTACGCCGTTGCACTACGTCGAGCATGCAGATCGTCTAGTTATGGTGGTACATTTTCATACCCGCATTTGTTGTTTGATGCATCAGCGTTCCATATTGCATCTTGTGTGAAAGGTCTGGGGCTGTGAGGTCGAGGCCTCCGGGAAAAGCCATTATAATGGTACCTCTCATAGATCTAGTGGTGAGTCATCGATATGTCGGGATTGTGAGTCGAGATCCTGTGATTCTCGCCACGGTGGACCCCGTGGTAGACATATCTGCCTTTAATGTCATTCTTGACAAGGACGAAGGACAACCCATCGAGTTGTTAGTGATCGTGACTCCGAGGCTGCCATCATACCCAAAACGATCTTGGAGTTGTAAGGCTGCATATGCATGTGAGTGATGCAAGATAGGTGTGGAATTTCTCGGGACTAAATTCTCGTTAAGGGGGAAGAATGTAAAACCCTGAAAAAATTCAATTTTTCTGAAAAAGGGTAAAATGGTAATTTCAGTTGAAAACAAAAAATTCTCTAGATCTCGGATGACGAAACGGATTGCGCCGTTAAATTCGCGTCGAATTTTGAGACAATCGGAATATTTTACGATTTTTTAGGTAATAAGTCGTCAGTGACTTCAATGACGAGATTTTTACAAAAATCACATAAGTCAGAAAATGACTTGGGTTAAGTTCATTTAAAATAAAATGAACTTAATGAGGCTAAATTGTTTCGGGTAAAACCCGGATTCGAATGAAAATAATATGAACCATGTATTCAAATGATGATAATAATAATAATAATATAATTAAAAAAAAATCAATCAAAAAGGGGCATGAGCCGAGGAGAAAAGGAAGGGAGAGAGAAAATTATTTTATTTTTTTTCTTTTCTTTGTTTATTTCTCAAATCTACGAAAATCGAACCGTATATTTTTGTCGAGGTTGAAGGCAAAGTTGATCTACGCGACTAGAGCTACGCGTGGACACCAAAATCTTGGAGTTTCGTCAAACTCCACGAGGTAGGGAATTTTCCTACTTGTGTTATTTCTAGCCTAAAGGCTATTTAATGGTTTGAATCTCGTCTAAAGTCGCGAAGTTAGTAAATTTCACCTCAAATTTTGACGAGTGTAGGAATTTTTAGGAATTTTAGGACTATTGACAAATCCAATAATTTCTCGACTATTTTCTGATAGCTCGTAATTCGAGACTGCTTAAATGTCATGACAGATTTTCGACTATTTTCGTAATCCCTGATCGTGTTGAGGCTCGCCATTTCTGATCGATGTCTTCGGTTTTGCGGTGTGTTTTGGTATCGCTAACATTCGTGTGATTTAACCGTGAAGTACCAAGAGGTGCCCCTGTTTATACGGGTCCAAGTTTGGACCATTTTGTGTGTTATTACTAGAAAATGAATGACGTGAATAGTATCGTGAATAGTGACACACTTTTTTTTTTTTTTTTTTTTGTGAAAATGTGTATGGTTGAGTGATTCAAAATGAATTGCTCGTGTTTGTTAATTAGCCCATGTGAGCTAATTTTGGTATAATTTATCGTGGAATTGCATAACATGTTTGATGTGGTTTAATTATATTAATATATATGCATGTGGAATATATTAGCATGAATGTGTGTTGGAATTAGCATCATGCATTCTATATGCACTCTGCAGAATCTAGAAAACAAATGCCGCGCATGCTGAGATCGACACTGTTAGGTGTGTTCATGGTGTGTCGTGGAGTACACGGCCGGATCAACACCGCGTAGATGTTGATCGTGGGCTTCGACACAGGACAATGTCCAAATAAGTCGACGAAGTTAAGAAAATGGAAATGACTATTGAGCATTTATATACCGTGCGACTTAATAAGAGTGAGTGCATGAGGTGGTTTCTGAGAATCTGTCTTGGAGGGTCACAAATATTAGTTATCTGAGTGTGTCCACTACAACATCGGAGGGTTGTCCACACAATATAAATCGTTAGAGTCTGCCCAATTGATATACATCGGAGGGTTGTCCACAAAATAGATTATCAGAGTCTATCCACTATTTATATCGGAGGGTTGTCCATGGTTAAAAACAAATACCTTTATTTGGAAATGGTTTTCATTCATGGCAAAATGCATGTTTGAGGGAGTCAGCGAGAACTCGAGGCGTATGGGTGTAAGAGACCCGCGATATCATAGTTCTGTATGGGTGTAAGAGATGAGGCGGCATCACCCGAAGTTATGTTGCCCAAAGAAGACACACGCACATGTTTATCACATAGACTCGGTCAGGTGATAGGAGCCTGATCGACTTCGATTTGTTACCCATTGACACTGCATCGGGGTAATGGAGCCGGAGGGCTTGATACTGGGTCATTGGTAGTCATCTAGTAACAGCTTGTCACAGCTTGGTGTATACGTGAGACGAGCCTCCAGAGTGGACTCAGATATATTATTCAATGACATATTGAGGATTGGCCGCAGAGCTCAGACATAGGGCATGTGTGAGTCGAGGTCTCATTCATGGTATGTAAACATTCGTAGACATGTGTATGTTGCACTTGGATGTGTGTTTGATTATGCGACCATTGCATGTGCACTTAGGGTGGGGAGTAGGCCTGTAGGAGATTATCACTACTAGATTCGCCACTCTCCTGGGACCCCTTTTCGTATGTCGACTCCACATTCGTGACTCCGCATTATTATGTTGGAGTTTGATTTAGCTTTAATATATAATTTGTAAATATATATGGGTTGTATTTATTTGTATAAGAGTGATGTAATTTAAACTTTTATGGACTATGATTTTATAGTCATGTGCTTATATGTTTGAGTATTGATGAAGGGGCCCAAGTGGCCAGCTATTTTACTTTATATAGACAATGTGGTCATTGTTGATTATCGATTGTGTTGTACTGTAGAGTTCCCCTGACAAAGGAGACTCGCCGATTTTCGTGGAGTGGGAAGTCGGGTAACCCGACATCCATGAGTATTCCATGCAAGAACCGGGTTGTCAACTGACTTCGATTTTGGGGCGCCGCGCCTAGCTCCTGCTGGTCATTACTAATATTAATCGCAGCTGTATTGCAGATACAATAACCCTAGCCATCTGGGGCCACCTAAGCTTCAGAATACAATTCTATCAGAATACACTCACCCCTGTGCCAAACTAATCCTGAGGTCACGATACAAATGACCGTATCGTGACCCAAAGGCTTAATTCAACTGCGCAGCCCAATTCGTGCTTTTTTTTTTTTTCGTTTGTCATTATTTTTTTTTTCAATTATTTTCAGCTACTAGAAAATGTCCAAAATTGTATATATATATATATATATATATATATATATATATATACATTTTTTTTTCATTTTCCAGAACACTCAAATAAATTTATAAAAATTTATTTTATTTGATTTTCTTCAGTTTTACAAACTATAAAACCATAGAAAATAATTTTTCTCTCTCATTTTTTTGCTACTGGAAAATACCCAAAAAAATACCTATCCATTTTTTTTTCTCATTCTCCGGTACACCTAAATAATTTTATAAAAATTTTATTTTCATTTTTTTTTTCAGTTTTACAAGTAAACAAACAAAAAAAATATTTTTCTCCACCTCAATTTTTTTTTTCTCATTTCCCAATAAACCAAATAAATTGCTTAAAATTTATTTTATTTATTTTCTTGTTCTAGTTTTACACACTGTAAACTCCTAATAATTTTCCAACATACTAAGTGCTAATCACTAAGCACCCAATCCATACAACACATAACAATTCATGTTATGCATATCATTCACACAACCATTCATCAACGATCACATGATCACACAAGTTATAACATCAATCACACAATCACATGATCACAATTAAAACTCATGCAGTGTTCTAATTTTATCCCGTGCCTTTCTAGGTAATCTCATACCTAAACCTAACATCGAACCACATCGAGTGGAGATGTTCTTACACGACTATGACCTTAGTCCAAGCGCTCAAGCCCTAGGTAATCGTATACCTAAACTCTACACCCGAGTCTCTAAGGTGAATCGCTACCTAGCTCATACCAAGCCGTGAACGCCCCAAACTGAGGTGTTCGCTGACCACCCGCCAACCCCGCTGGAAGAGGCCGCGGAACGTCGCAACCATACTATTCACGTAAAATTCCGCAGTCTCCTTTTATACAGGAGTTCTACCAAATACAAACCCGTCCCAAATGGGCCAATATGACATATCTATGAGTAAACGGCCACTGGGCCTATAAACCAATACTCATCCAAATAAATCCCAACTATATACAATAGTTTTAAGAGGTAATAAAATTATCCTTATACATCATATATCAAACTTATAGAGTTCTAATACATGTGTACATAACAAAACCAAAGCCACAACCCGACTTTCTTCTAAAACGGCCTCTAGGATGAGTCGCTCTCAATGCTCCATGTAAATTCGAATAATATCCCCGACAAAGGTGAGCTTAATGCCCACAGTGGAATCACCCTAAATGGGTTACTCCCCACCTAAGTGCATATGCAATGTTCCTATGTAAACACACACTTAAGTAAATGCGTGATCCTACTTGAATGTCTACATGTCATCCCCATGTCTCAAGTCCTCACCGACTCCCTCACACTTGCCTAAGCCATGTATGAGAAAATAATCATTTTCAAAACAAAACATGTTGTTCTTGAAAATATACTACCGAGATTCGATAAAAATATGGGACTACCCTCCGAGGCGAATGTGTTGGAGAACCTTTCGAAATACTATGCTCCCTATCCGAAATGATCTGTTGACCATCTCCCAACCCCATTCTTCGAAAATTCATCCTATGAAATTCCTTTCGCAACCATTTTCGTTTTTCTTTAAATTTTCATGTCATGCACTCACACCTAACTTCTAGGTTGCCCCGGTGTATATGAAATGCAATATGTCATTTCAACACAATTCATATACCAATATATATCAAATATGCATATATATTCTCAAATCTACAATTACATCACATGTAATTAAATAACATAAATCATCACCCCAAAGTAGCTCACTTGAGCAATTCATGATATCATCTCCAATGACCTACAAACACAATTATATTTTATATAATCATGTCATTTTTTTAACACATTTAAAATTATGTTACCTATTCAATTCCTATACAACTCAAACCTAATTCTCTTAAACAATTCTCAATCCATTACACAAAATTAGCTTGCGTGGGCCAATTAACAAACACGCAAAGCCTAACTTGAACTACCCATCCAAACATATTTTTCTCACAAAAGTATTTCATGAACATATTCACGTGGAACAAAGGAAACCCTTGTCATCGTCACTCGCAAATTATCCAACATCTGCTCCATATTGTGAACCCAAATCCATGGTCATTTTCTACTTATACACACCACAATACAATTTATATCACACATTATACCATGAACCCAACAGCCTGTGGATGTCACGAACCGTCCAATGGGTTTTAAAACTACAACACCGGTTCTAAGCATTCGAAACCATCAAACAACTGTTCAAGGCCTCAAACCAACCGAAACATCCACAAAAACACTTAAACAAAGTGTAACTTCAAGTAGGATGAAACCCCTACCTCACGGAATTTGTCGAAACTCCTCAAAATCGGTGCCACGCTGCTGCCCTCGCCGCACGCCTTTCCTTGGTCTCCGAAGCACTTCGATCACGGACAAGCTCGATTTGCAGAAGGCACACCCTCTCACTCTAAAAAATGTAAATCGGCTACTGCATCTCTCCCCTTTCTCATTCACATTTTTGGCTTCTAATTTCAATTGTAGGAGATGATACTATGCACAATTTTGTCTTATTATCATTTAAAACAAATTCTATAATGTCATCTATGTCCCCAAGCTTGGATTTTTGATATTTGACACTATCTTGCCCGTCCATTTTCATCATCTCTCTACTTATGCAACATGTGTCACATGATTATTGTTATAGCGACTGTCACATCACACGCCGTTTACCTAAGACCGATACTGACAAGTTCTCGAAAAACGTACTCACCGTCCCTGACCACGGTTAGCTAGATTTTGTGAGACGATTCCAATGGTGGAATCCGTTTTGTCATCCGAGATCTAGAAAATAAATTTCGGATTTTTATCGAAATTACTTGCTGGGCTCTTTTGGAGAAAAAAATATGATTTTCTGTCTTTACAACAAGATTATCTATGGCTCTCGAGTTCGATGCTTCGTAATATTAGTCTTACATACCCCCAAGTAATTGTTCCACACTCTAAGAATTCTCCATCTTTGTGTCACTCAGAGGGCTTTCTGAAAATCAAAGTAAGATACAATCATTTTCTAGGTACAAGCTACTAATATTTTGAACAAGTAGCTTGAAGAACAATACCAATTAAATAAATCCAAACATTTGAACTATGAACTTCTTTCAAGTTGAGCATAAAATAATAATCACATCAATCAATTCTTAGATGGAGCTCAGTTTTTCAAAGCTGGATCACAAATAGCAGTGCTAACTGATTAGGTAAATTCACTGAAATTGCAAATGAACTGAAATAAATGAATTCCATAAAATTTCCAAATTCATTTAATCAGACATAAATGAAAAACATAATTTTATAGCGAACCCAACTCCAAACTTTACACTAGATTGTTGTTCAATAAAAAAAAAAAAATAGCTAAAATGCTTGTAACACCCCGAAATATACTCTAGTCATTTCCAGCATGTTTAGGGTATTTAGTAGGTATAATTTGACTTTTTTTGTAATTTAAATGCAAAACGTGAAATATGAGAAACTTGGAATTTGTACAAGATACAAGGGTAAAAGTGGAATTTGTTAAAACATGATACAAAAGTCATAATATAAGAAGATGATATCTTATTATGAAAATATGAATAACTTGTGGTGCAAATAGAGGAGAGATGAAGGACCAAAGAGCAATAAAAGGGAAATCATATCAAAATGGGATAAGACCAAGTTGGTCTCTCATTTTAGGGGAGGTTCATACATGAAGGGAGAAGAAGAAGAGGAAGCCAAAAGGTTAGGATACTTGTTTGGATTTGTTATGGTTTTGTTTGAATTTGCTTTGGATTTTGTATGGATTTTAGTTTATTCCATTTCTAGGGTTTAGTTAGGAATCTATCATAACCCTATATTTGTTGAAAGTTGGGTTGGTAAATACCCTATTTTGTATAAGATGAGTAAGGAATCCTCCCTTGGGTATGGATTCTTGGTTTAAGATGTATGGATACCGGTTTGGGTGTTAGAAAGTTAACCTAACATACCAGTATTTGAGTTAGGGTTTGAAAAAACCCTAATTAATCTCTATCTTTGGTTTTGGTGGAGTTAGAACACACTTGGGAGATGTTTTTCTAGAGAATATATGAATATCCTTTGATTTTGGTTGGATTTTGAAAAAGAAAAGGGCTGAAATCAGCAATTCTCAAAGGCTGGGGGTTTTACTGCTATGACGTAGGATCTCCCACATCACAACATATCCACGCCACGACGTGGCATGTCCACGTCGCAAGGCATGAAAGGGGAGGTCGGGTTAAGCTCGCACATGTAAGCGTGAGCTAATTATTCACAAGATGGAAATGTTTGTTTTGTTTCGCTTTTTCATTCCATTTTCCAAGGACTCGTCTATTTGACTATCGAGACCCTACAAGTGTACGAAGTATTCATTCATGTTTGTAATGTAAAGGAAAAATTATATCAGACCTTGCCGGCGCTAAGCCAAGCTCGACGCCGCAAACGAAATGCCCCTATGAGAAGAAATTCAGATCTTGAACACATATAATTGTAGGATTGCCTAAGACAATATATCGAATGACACTGTAAGACTCGAGAAATTCCAATTTCTGGAAAAATGGCAAAATCGTAATTTCGGTTACGAAATTGTATCGTTAAAAACTGCACTTATTATCTAGATCTAGGATGAGAAACGGATTACACCGTTTAATCGCCTCACGAAATCTACTGAAGACATAAAATTTCGTCGAATTTCGAGACAACAATTTACATCGCTTTTCAAGGTATCGCTGGCCGGTGTCAGAACGCATTTTCGATGCGACGAAAGTCAATATAGCAATGCGACTACACATTAAGGCGGTATGAGTAGAGAAATAATGAAAATGGATCACGAGATAGTGTCGTAATGTCAAACTGGAAAATATGATATAATGGTCATTATAGAAATTGTTGTAATGAGAATGCCAAAAATTGTACAAAGGTCGTTTTCCCCAAATTAAAATGTCCAAAAAATGGGAAGATCGCAGGGGCCGGACTGAGAGCGCCGGATTTTCCATTTTTGTTTTGCAGAGAGCCACTTCTCTCTCTAGTTTTCCTAAGAATCGAATCATTTCAAGCCTTCTCGGACAATATGAAAGTCGGTTTACGCGGGAGAGGGCTTCAAGGTGGCACCGGATTTAGGAGTTTCCTCAAACCCTTTCGAGGTAGGTTTCTCCTACTTCAGTTTCATTCCTTCTTAAAGTACTTTTTCGATGTTTGAGCTGAATGAGGCCGTGAGAGGCCATTTGATCGGTTCCAAAACTGTGAATCGACCGTTGGAAATTTTAGAAATTTTTTACAGTCCGTGATTTGTCGTAATTTCGTTATAGGTGCTAAATTCATAAATTATGAAATGAATTGTATTGTGATATGCATAGGGCCGGAAATGGCCGTGAAACCCGGGTTCACTAAGTGAACCAATGATTTGTGAATTTTCGGGAATAGTAATCGAAGGTTTCACTATTCCCAAAACAGTGTTCTCAAAATATATTTTTGTGTGAAAATGTGTTTGATCGAGTGATTCAAGTTGAATTGCTCGTGTTTGATCATTAACCAAAGTGAGCTAATTTTGATGTATGAAATGAGAATTTACATGACATGATTAAAAAGTGAATTGAACGCTTTCAGAATATACGCACGCTTATATATTTACATGTGAATTGGGACCGACACCGCAGATATTACGCATTCCATATTTGACTGTAACACCCTAGACTATGCGAGCTGAAAGGCATTTGCATTTGGCTTCTGCAGAAAATTTATCTGAGGGTTATCTAAAATGTTAATTATCTGAGGGTAGTCCAAAATCCAAAAATATCAATCATCTGGAGACGGCCCAATTGATATACATCGGAGGGTAGTCCACAATAATATCAATCGCTCTGAGACTCGCCCCAATCGATATATATACACTCCGAGGGTAGTCCACAACAATATCAATCGTCTGAGATCACCAATTGATATATATACATCGGAGGGCTGTCCACAAACAAACAAAATAATAATTTCATACGAGGCTTAAAGTAGTGTGAGAGCTTCCATGAGGACTCCTGCATCACGAGATGATGAGTTGTGACATCTCAAGCCGGATCATGTATTTCGCTTCGAACGCTATTGGCTTATTTCTTTAACATCAGACCGCACTTATAGAGAGTGTTCTCACTTAGGGCGATTCCACTACTCGAAAGCATTAGTCACCTCGTCGAGGGATATTATTTTACGTGCACAAGGAGCGTAAGTGAGGGACGGCTCGGTCCTAGGATTGAGGATTAGAATAAAGCCGGTCAGGTGGGCTTTGGTTGATGATATACATGTATTGAAATGTCTAATTTAATATATGTATCAGAGCAAGAGTGAAAATATCAGAATCTTTAAACTATTTGGTATATAGTTTCGATTCATAGTTAGTATGTATTATGAGTATCGCTTATGTACCTATGGTCAGACATCATGTGATTTGATATATTAGATATATTGTAATCGTTTAGACAGTATATGCAAAGTTTTGTATCTGCATAGCTCCTCTACGCCAAAAGGGACTTTGCCCACTTTTCGTGGAGAAATGTATCACCCAACATTCACGAGTGTTTCCACGGCCGACGAATAGTCAATGACCCCTAGGCTCAAGGCCGCGTACATAGCACTCCGCTACATGGGCATACATTTTTCTGATCAGTGCTTCGACACTCCTGCTAATGCTACGACACTTCTGTTACGTGGGCAAACACGTCTCTGATTAGTGATTCGACACTCCTATTAGTGCTACGACACTATGTTACGTGGTCAGGCACGTCTTTTATTAGTGTTTCGGCACTCCTACTTTATGTTATGGCACCTCAGTACTGTACAGTACCTTCGGGTACTCATTGTGCTCGTGTCTTACTCATTTCTTATTACTGGTCTAAGTATTCCTACAGTTATATGATAAGAGTCTGAATCACGCATAAAGTTAATGTATAAGCTCTATAATACCTATGAGTACCTCTGTACAAGCATAAGTTTTGTAGTACCTACGGGTAGCTCCATATAAGTATAAGCTCTGTAACTCCTACGAGAAATTTGGATAAGTATAAGTCTGCTATAAGTACAAGTATATGTATTAGTTTGCTATATGAATTCATGCAAATTTTGATATATGTTACTATTATATGCTTATTGTAAAAGAGTATTAATGCATGTGTACATGTATAAGTCATATGTTTCCCATTAAGCGTTAACCTTAACACGTTTAAATTGCGGTAGGTACATGGAGGATCGCCCGCGATCTTTCCGCATACCATTGGCCGCGACACTAGTAGGGTTCATCAAATTATGTGTTTCAACGATGATGTAAATGAATGTATGGTTTTTGTATATATATGTAAATGGACTCAGGACTGTATGTATTGACACTGTAAACATCACTACGGTAGTTTTGTTTCAGATTCTTTTTATACGATATCGCGATTAGCGTAAAGATCGTACCACCAACGTCTCAAAAGGTGTAAAGAGTCCAGGTAGTTTCGCGCCCTTCTTCGCCTCAAAGCAGTGGGCCTGGTGCGACGCCAATGCTATCAAAAACTAAACAAAAGAAAAGAAAAATAAAATAAAATAAAATACAAGAGTCTCCAGCTACCCAAAAGTTCTTGGTTTTGCGGAAGCTGCGTACATTTCCCTATATGCGTCTATTTATAGATTTTCAAATAATGGACCGCACTTCTAGGCACTAATTGTGGATCCCCAAAAATTATGGCATAGAGATGAAAACTTTGTCACAACATAGAAAGTTATGTCGCAACAAAGTTTTCATCTCTGTCGCCTAGCATCTCGTCGCGGGCATGTCAAGCTTTTGTCACTCTACATATTTTATGCTCTCTTTTGAATTGTGCTTGTGACATGAGTTGGCAATGTTCTACACATAGTTCCGCCGAGGTTGTTCGTTTATGTCGCGACAGCTTTTCTCAGGTCGCGACACTTCAATACCTTGCGCCTTGAATACTGAATAAGATGTCGTGACAACAAATCTCTTTGTCGCGAATTAAGTTCTCTTTATGCTGCACGCTTTGTGTCGTGATTGCAGTTTCTCGTGATTCGCTTTGGTCCATTGTCATGACAAACTTTTCTTCACGCGACCTAATCGTCTGCTCCTAATCATCAATAATTCGTTTGTCGTGAACTTTGAAATCTTTGTCGCAACATATCCGTTCTGGTTGTCCTACGTTCTTTCCATTTCGTCGCAACATAAAACTTATTTGTCGCGCGATGCAGATCTCTTACTGCAATTTTATTGTCGTGACATATCTTTCATTGCCACGTAGATTTCTCGCCTTGTTTTCTTTACCAGATTTCTTTGTCATGATAGTAGCCGCTCTCTATTGCAATAGAAAATTTCAAATTTTTATGTTGTGTTTGTCGCGACTTAAAATTATCCTGTCACTTATAGAGTCTCTTTATTATTTCACATCGACTCAATGTCGTCGCGACATTGTTGTCTTTGTCGCGACATAATCGCTTCGTCTCGCTATAAATCGAAATGTCTCGCCAAGCAACATGGAAATTTTTGTCGTTGCATTTTGTCTTGACTGCTTTCATTGTTTTCGCTATTTTTGTCGCGGACATAAAACTTCTCTCGGCTGCGACAAAAGATCTCTTACTCATCAAAGTTGACTATGGATTTTGTGTCGCGACATAGTTGTCTTTTGTCGCGACATAACTTTTCTGCTATCTTCAATTCTTTATGTCATGACATAGTTATGAGATGTTGCGACATGAATTTCATTATCATGTGCTTGATCAGTGTCGCGACATTCTTCTTTATGAACTTCTTCAACTTTGTTGCAACATAAAAATCCATTATCGCGACATAACCGGTCGCCCATCAAAAACATGTCACATAGCCATTTCTCGCTCAGCCCACTTTCGATCCTCATATACATAACTTCTACTTGTCATTTGAGATTTTGTCGTGACATTCTGAAACTGTGTCGTGACAGAATCCTACTATGGCTAATTTTATGTTTTTCTTACCATAATTATCTTATTTTCATTTAAAAACCTGCAAAACAAAAAGTTGGTGAACATTTCATAATTCAGCATTAACATGAATTATAAACTTCTAAAATTGTGCCATAAAAATGAATAAAAATATATGAGTTTAGGACTCATCAACCAACTTGGGAAAAGGCAAGTGAGCTACTTCAGACAACCAACTCAGGTATGAAGATAAGACCACCTCGAGAAAAGGCAAGCAAACCACCTTGGACAACCAGATCAAGCTCGAAGATGAAGAGAACGATGTGAAACGAAGGACTTCACCCAAAGCACTTCATGAGGACCTAGATTGGTTTGAAGATCAGCCGGGGCGAAACAGATGATACGACATCATACAAGAGTCCGTAGTCATAATCACTCATGAACACGCTATATGGAGCCAACTCAGTAGCACCTGGGCGCACATGGGAGCCTACAACAACCTCACTATACTGAGTCATTGCGACATAAATCACCACCTAACGATCTCCAACTCCTATCAGTACAATTCGACACTTGACCTCTAGGATGGCCTATAAAAGGGGTACTCATCACATTAAAAGGGAGATCGAAAACTTTTTAACGAAAAGAAATAGACTCTTATAGGATTGGTTAAAGATTTGAACCCTTCATCTATGACTCGAATTATTCAATATTTTGCAAGGATCAAAATATCTGCAACACTCCGATATATCTTAATTTGGATTTTACTTTAAATATCTAAATATCTGGAATATCGGTAAAATATCGGTGGATATTTTACACAAATATCTATTTATTAAAATTTTATATTTTAATTATATAGATTAGGAAAATGATTCTTATCTAATCAAGGTAGATTAAAATCAAATGGATTAGTAATTATTAAATTAATATGTTATATTTAATATATTATTACATATTATTATTTAAAGAGATATTATTTATTTTGTTATTATTATAAATATTATGTAGATAACAAGGAGATTCAAAAATATTATATATATTATAATTTTAAATTTTTAAATGATATTATTTTATTTCTTTTCCTTTTCAAATTAATATTTGATTTAAAAATATTATAAGTTATAATTTAAAATAAAAAAAAATATTATAAAGAGATTACGAACAACAACACAAGATAATATAAAAGCTATGACTATATATACTAAAAGATAACTACTACGGTGAATGGAGTGCTACAATTTCCGCGCATTTTTAAAAGGATCAAAACCCTTCAAAACTATTTTTTCATATTTTTTAACAAGAATTAAAATATCATATTTTTTTGATGAAAGGATGGTAGAATTAAATGAGAGATGATAAATGCGAGAAAGAGAAAGTAGAGAGAGATAAATGACCAACTGTCAATACAAACTGACAATCGCCTCGGGTCAACGATCAAATATGAATTATTTTTTCCAAAGTACACAATTCTCGCAACTGGGCTGGTCAACGCATCAACACGAATTATTTTTTCCCAGCATACTTTTTTTAATTCTGCAGCTTTGTTTGGCCCCAGTTTTTAATTTCTTTCCCTTAGTGACCCTAAAATATAATTTTTATCCCAAATTTCGGAAAATCGGATTTTTCGGGAAAAATCGGTTTTTTTGGGAAATGTCGAATTTCTGATTTTTCTACGAAAAATCTACGATTTCATACTCTAAATTTTCTACCGATTTTTTCCATTGATTTTCCACTTCCAATCGAAAAACCGAAAAATCGCCGAAAATCGGCCGAAATTTCCGACTTTTTCCTTGGAGTATTTTGACAACCATAATCTTATATTCGATTAATCAACCGACATATTGCCTAAATTACTTTACACAACAAAGACGCAATAAGTACTTCAAAACATAATGCCATAAATAACTGATGCATAAATCAAACGCCGCACAAGCACGAGCACAACCAAATATTGTAATAAGACTGCGACAACACTAAAAACGATAAAAATATATAAATCTTTATGAAATAACCAAAGAAAAAAGGTATACATAATTGATTTCAAATAAAAAAAAATGACCGAAAACCACCTTTTTGCCAAGGGAATACGAGTGGTTAGAGAATAAAGAATATAAAATGAGGTGGTTCCCTATTAATACACGTAATTAATAACGTAATTAATTTGTTTTAAATAACGTAATTAATAATTTATATATATAGGTTTTGTGTATGTGACGTGGCAATGAAGAATTGGCTGTTCATACCCCCGCCAATCTATAATGTTATTGTCCTTACCATGGTCAAAGCCTAGCTAACCAAAGAACGTTAATTGGAAATATAAATTCATTGAAAATTACCTTGAAACAGAATCACGCGGTTTTCCACTGCTGCCCCATTCTCCGGGATGGTCTTCAGAACTGGACCGTCGCATGCCCTAATTGCCCCTTGTCTTCTAATTATTTTCACTTTCTCGCCATATCATGAAAAGTTAACAAAATATCTGTGATTAATTTTACTGATATCTGAATATCGATAATATCTGATGACATTTCTGATAAAATATCAAGAAATAAAAATTAACAAAAATACTCTTTAAAATTCACTTAAAAATATTTATCGAACTATAAAAACATAACAAACAAATATACACTTATCAAAATAATATTCATTATAATTTATCGATAAATTACATTACAATAAGAATTTTAAAACCAAAATTAAGATCGAGCGCTACTCAAATTACATTATTCGACGGATGATCTCATCTCACGTAAGATAATATTCATAATAAAAATCTTTAAATACCGAGATAAATCAATAAGAAAATAAATTGAGAGTTAAATGGAGCTTGAATGCGTATACGAAGCTCAGAATATCAGGATGATTTGGGCAGATTTATATTTTAGCCAAATACTTATTACCGAGTATTTACCAATATTTTACCGAGCATTTACCGATATTTTATCGACATATTTTTCGGGAATTCCAAAGACACGCGCACGCTAGATAAGCTCAAAATTTTGTCGAAATATCGGGAATTTTCGATATTTCGACTATTTTCCCGATTTTTATCCGATTTTTTGGCCAACCGATTATCGGTTGGCAATTTCATTTCGAGGTACACCGATAACTGATATTTCGGTCGAAAAAATTGAATTTTTGTTCCTTACATACCGTATAAAGCCTCAAGCAAAATTGTTTATTATAACTCAATAAGGAAAAAAAAAAGTTTTAGATCGAAGAATTATTTGAAAAACAATTAATTTGTAAACTAAAATAATCATGAAGACACAGACGTCGCTGAATTTAATAACGACATTCGAATCGGCAAATGTCATTATTCATGATAGCGATAATTAGACTTAAAATATTCAAATATCACTGCCCATGACAACGGTAATTATAATTATCAAATGTCGTTGTAAAGGTGATTCCATTAAATTACCTTTTAAACCCAAATTTTAAAATATAAACCATCAACAAATTTTTATTTTCTTACAAAATAACCCCTTATTTTAGAGTAGATAATATAAATATATGACATTGTATTTAAATGAGTTATTTTTCATGAAAATATGAGATATTAGATTTACAGATTTAAGGATATTCGACTGCCTTTTAATAAAATATTTGGAAAACTACAATTATATATTTAATGATAATAAGGTAGGTTTTTCCGTTCTTAATGAAATAAATATGATATTATAGTAATAAGGTGGGTTTTTTTTATTTATAATTATTCACTTACATTTCTCTTTCTTTTATAATATGTTCATTAAAAATCGTTCCCACTAAAATTAAAATTAATGTTATACAAAACAAATTTTTAATAATGTTATATAAAATATAATATAAAAACACTAAACTAAGCCAGTTCCAATAAAGCTTTTTTTTTTTCTTTCTTTTTTATTCAATATTTTTGGGTTCTAAACAAATCTTAAGACTTGTTTAATCCATGGTTTTAAAAATTATTTCATGCAAAATTTGTTAACATGTTTTCTGCGTATTTCAAATACAAGTCCCGAAGGACTAAAAATTGACGATAAAACATAATTATATTTCAAATACTCGAATTTAAAATTACTGATTAAGTTATAAAAGATCTCGATCATTTCATTTATATGTTTTGAAAGATTATTTTCCCTCGCTTTCTAAGACCATTATTAATATAGAAATGCATAATATTTTTAAAAAACATTTTACATTTGTTTTTTACAACAGGTTGAAAAAGAAAATTCAGACAAATGGTTTTTTTTTTTTTTTTCCCATTTGAAAACAGCTGTCAAAGGTCAACGAAGGACATAAATGTAAATAAGGAACAGTACAAGGGGCTTAAAGAAAAAATTGAAACGATTTCATAGGAAATGATGAAAAAGATGATGATGACTAAGGATATTATATTTATTTATTTATTTATTTATTAATGATTGTAATAATAAAAATAAAAAATAAAGAATAAAAAAATGGGCGAAGACACGGAAAGGAAACTTGTAGGGACATCAGGCAATCTCTTTGAATCTCTGCTCCTCTTTTCTCACTTCTTATATTAGGCATGTGCGCATTGCGCACCCCCTCCCTTTAAGTACAACCCAAAAATACTACAAGATTTTAATTCACTAATTTTAAGTAAATGAGATAAACAATTATACTTATTAGCTTTTTATTTAGAATTTATGGGAAATAAACATTATTATTATAAATGTAAGAATATTTTTTTTTGAGTCATAATTTATAAACTCTATATATAATTTGTTTTAAGAATACTGATATCATGTTTGATTTTAAGTTTTAAAAACAATATTTGATTTTAATTTTTTTTTAAATTATAATTTATCGATTCGTTTAATATAATCGGGATATAAATCATAACAAAAGCTCGTTAAAATTTTTAAATTAACGTGATCGAACATCGGCGCTAATAATAAAAAATGATCGACTAAACGCCAACATATTTCGATAATAAAAACGCTTCCATAATACGTAATATTTTCGGGATATATAATATATCACGAACACGACGACTCAATTTATCTGATCAAAAATTGTTATTCAAGAGATTAACGCGAAAACCAACGAATAAACTAATCGTCGACGACACAATTATCGGTTGCAATAAGTCAACGATAAACACGTCAACAAAATGAATGCAACAAATACGCATGTCATCTGGATAATATAAAAACAAATGCAATCAGACGCATGATAATAAACCACCATCAAAATAAAAACTCATATATATTAATTAAATTGTGATTTCTGCAATAACCTATATTTGTAATTTTTTAAAAATAACCTATTTTTTGGAGTTTGATATAAAAGCAATTTATTATTTTTTAAATCACACATATAGCCTTATTTTCAAAATATTCATCTATTTTTTGTTTTTTAAAAACCACATTCACCGACAGTGATTTTAAAAATTAACTTGAAAATCACATTTATCAACTGTGATTTTAAAAATTAGCCTTAAAACTTGGTAAATACGATTTTAAATTTATTTTAAAACCACAGTCGATCAATACGGTTTTAAGATTAATATTGAAAATTTTAGTTAATGAATGTGATTTTAAAAATTAAAAAGACTAATTTTACGGAATATTAAAAAATTAGTTTTACATGTGAATTTTTGTTTAAAAAAATTAATTATTTTGACTTTAAACTCTTATTTTCGTCCAAAACTCCAATAGTTTTCTAGATTTTCCAATCTCAAAGTGCCCAACTATACATATGCTGGTGTTTAGAGACTTTAGACAGAAGAATCAGTTAAGAATTTAATGATTAATCAAAAAAAAAGAATTTAATATTTAATATTTATTTATTTTAATTAATTAATTAATATTTTTCTATGGTTGGTCGTGTCGGCTTCAACCAGGCAAAGACCCATCGATTCTTCGATCTATCAATTTCTTCAATTTCTGGTTTTTTTTCTCTCCTTTCCAAGCAGAAAAACCCTAACGGATTCAACGATTGTTCTTCTGCGAAACGTCGAGTTTCCTGCTGTTCCATTCATCTCTTCCGGATCTGAGGTAAGCTTTTTGGTTTTGTTCTGTTTGGTGGCTGAGAAAGTAGGGGGAAAATGGGAATATGGGAGGCGTGTAGTTGTACTGCGGTTTTGTGTGTTAGTGCATTTTTGTCTGTGGTTTGATGGCGAGGTTTAGTTGATTCCCTTACCTTCGCCATGGATCGGAGTTGAGGGTGATTTTAAGGGTTGAAGTGATTTGGTGGCTACAAAGTGTAGGTCAGATGGAGAGGATGGAGTTTTTGGAGGAGGGCGGTGTGGTGTGTGTGAAGGTGTGGGTGTAGTGAGTTTGTTTTCCTGTTTTCTCTGCGGCCAAACGGTGTTTTGGCCGATTCGTTGACCTCATGTGGATCTGAGTGGACACGGAGGTGAATTTACTGTTCGTGTTTTGTTTGGTGGCTGAGAAAGTAGAAGGGAAAGGGAAAACAAGCGCCTCCAGGTATGCGCTGAGCGGTGGGATTGCATTGGGCTCAGCTCAGCTAATTTTTTCGTTGCGTTTTGGTTTGTTTTCCTGCAGTTTGTCTCACTCAGATGGTGCCTCAAATTTAGATTTTTATAAATGATCTTAGTTAATTCGTGCTTTCAACCCTGCAACCAGGGTTTCTGAAGCACTATGTTCTTGCATGGAATCAGAAACATGTTCTATATTCCACTTTTTTGCTTCAAAAGAAAAGTTATTTGTCTGTATTGAGTAAAGAATCTTTGAATTTTAACTTTGCAGAAAATTTGCTGACTTTGAGCTATAAAGGGGGTTTCACAGTACATACCGCTTCTGAACAGTTCACGGTTTTTTTTTAGTTGCCGTTAAAGTTCGAACAGCCTACAGTCTTTTGCAGCATTTGAGGTATAAAGCAGAGACAGTAACACCAAATTGAGTCATTTAAGCTTTAACTTGGCAGCTCAAAAAGCATAAGTGCTTAGGGTTTTATTATTTGCAGTTCACTATTAATCTGAGGAGGCTGTTGCAACAAATTAAGTCTCTTGACATTTGTGTGGTTTCTGATGGCGCTGGTAGCCTCGAATTATCCATCAGGAGGGCCTCATGCAGGTTTGATATTTATTTTCTTTTGAAAATTGTTGCTCTTTACTTGATTGTTGCAAGAGATGCTAAGTAGAACTAGAAAGGGTAAGAGCTGATAACTCAATGGCTCCTTTTAGATCTTGGGAAGAGGGAGGGAAAACGCTAAGCATTTCTTTGTACGATCCAGAGTGACCTTAAAGCTATTTGATTTTTCCGTT
This sequence comes from Tetrastigma voinierianum, assembly GCA_016808115.1. Taxonomy (NCBI): domain Eukaryota; kingdom Viridiplantae; phylum Streptophyta; class Magnoliopsida; order Vitales; family Vitaceae; genus Tetrastigma; species Tetrastigma voinierianum. Next base: position 41,312 of record JAEQBH010004434.1, on the reverse strand, counting down.
GAACTAAAATTAGAAATGAATTGTATGCCTGCCATTGGAGAGGGAGAGGGTTCATATGACAATGATTTTACTATCAACAAGCATTAGAATTTGCATAATTAGAGTTGAATAAAGCTGGTTTGTTTAGCATATGTTCTAGAAACATCATCTCAAAGAATAAAGAGGTGTTTTATGATAAGTTGCAGGCTCAACAGTTTGATTTGTGCAAGTAAAACCATGTGATTATACCTCTACTGCTGGTCATGCATAAGTATGTCTTGGTGTTTTTCTATATTATTGGTTATTATTCTTTTCGATCGCTTGTGTTATATGTTTAAATAATAATATAACTCTTTTTAATCACTACTAGCATGTTTTTATGACTCAATAATTAGCAGCTTCATACATGTGTTTTGCTTTTTTTTTTTTAAAAAAAATTAAAATTCTATTTTTTAAACTTTGTTTCTGCTACCTTTCATGTTTCAAATTTTTCCATGACCTGTTGTTGCTTCCAGAACCCCCTTGTGATGCCTCTATATATGAACTATGGCATGCATGCTGGACCCTTGGTAACTGTTCCCGCGAAGGGGAGCGAGTTTATTACTTCCCACGCGTCACATAACAGGTATATTGGTTATACAGACCATACAATGATATGTTGTATGGTCCCACAGTGCAATAAAATGGCATTTTCTTCATTGAGGTTGAAATGTAATTGTTGTATTTGATTTTACAGTCATATGTGTACTAGACTACTTTCATTTGCAGTGTACAAATTAAATATATTGTCGATCTGGAAATGGAAGCCTAAATTAGTTAAATCTCATCATATTTATGTCCTTAACAACAGTGTTCTACGTGCTGAGCTTGCATAGAGCTTTTTTGTTTTTGTCCTTGTATTTTGTTAATTAGCTTTTATGATTAGGATGGACCTAATTTAGTTAATTTCCATCTGATTTATCTCCTTGATGAGTGTATGCATGGTTGTCTCAATGAAGCTTTTACACGTTGTTGCTTTATTTTGTCTTTTGATATTTATTATTTGCATGCCCTTGAGGCTTGCCTCAAGTGGTAGAGGGATGGGATGCGGCTACAGTGGTAGAGTCCCAATGTAGGAAAAAAAGATAAAAAACATTTTCCTATCAAAAAAAAAAAATTGTTATTTACTTATGCTCATATATGTGACTATCTCTCCATTTATTGAGCCAAGAAGGTTCAAGTTAATGCTTTACTTATTTAACTATCTGATATATGCTCCTGTAATACCTTGAATCAAAACTCCCAGGCTCCTATTTACGTATTATAATGTTTTTGTTGCCTTATTTTTTGTTGTATTGATTCCATGTTCATAAATTTTATCCTGTCTTCTCACAGCTTAGCATCAACTACACACCAAGGGTTAGACCAGCAAATGCCTTCATTCGATCTGCCATCTAAAATACTTTGCAAAGTAGTTCATGTTCAACTTCGGGTAAGGTTTTGCTCACTATCAGTTTTCAATATCATAGTGGATCACTTTCATCTTCACTTTTTTGTCCTTTATCAGAAAAGATTGGTTACTCTTTAATCCTTGTTTCACTGTACTTTTTTGGTTGGAATATAGGCAGAAGCAGAAACCGATGAAGTGTATGCACAAATAACTCTGCACCTGAACCAGATGTAAGCTCTTCCTTCTTATAGTAAAAAATCTGAGCAAGTGGATTTTAAGCAATTCATTACTCAAGCAACTACATTCACTACCAACCTATGACGCTTTCCTAACCCATGATATTTATATCTCTTCTTCTCTTTCGTGCTTAAGCGGCTTTTGTTCTTTCTTTTCAATCAGCAAAGTGAGGTTGTTAGTCCTGATCCTCCACTCCCAGAACCTCAAAGATGCACAATCCATTCATTTTGCAAGACACTTACTGCTTCTGACACGAGCACCCATGGTGGATTCTCTGTTCTTCGAAGACATGCAGATGAATGTCTACCATCATTGGTTGGTTTAAAATTTTAACCCAATTATTTTTTATTTTAGCATATTAATGCTTTCATCATCCACTTCCATTTGTATTTATACCTTCCAATTTAGTTTAGTTTCGCTACCAGATGTCCTGTTGCCACCCTGGCAGGAATTGGCTGCAACAGATCTGCATGGCAATGAATGCACTTTCGTCACATATTTCGAGGTTAACATCTATGCCAGAATTTGTTTTGTTACTGAGTTGCTTTAGCTATATTGAGTTTCTGACAAACTTACAAGCTGGAAATTTGGTTGAATTACTGTCTTATGATGCTACTTTTCTACTTATGGGTCTATGATTTGAGCACATAATCTAAAAAATTTTTGATTTAACTCATTTGCACTTTTTTTTTTTATATATATTTCCTGTATTGGCATTCTATAAGTAAATTATTTCATGATGGATACACTGAATTAGGTGTGGGCTAAACTTCCTCATCCAGGAGTCTTTTGTTGCTCTTTAAGTAGTGAGGGGCTGAATATTTGTGAGTTGGATCTATTTTATTTAAAACCACATCCAAACTAAGTATGATTCTTTTCTAGTTTCTTTTTTTTTTCTTTTTTAACAATCGTGCAAGTTGTCTGTAGAATATCTTGAAAAGTAGGAGGATGTCTGTAAAGTAGAGTCATATAGAGGATGGTTCATAATATCTCAGGTCAATTCATTGATTGGGTGGGTGTTAATTGAGGGAGAGGTTCTTTGCTACTTTTCCTTTGTTTGTGATGCTTATTGTGAAGGGGTAAGGTTTCTTTTCGTTGTTCTCTAGCCGCTCTTTAGCCTCTTTAATATACTCTTGTTTTACCAATAAAAAGGAAAATGTAGAAGCATATGATAATGCTTTCCCTTGGTTTTCTTTGCAGCAGCTGGGGCAAGTTTTGCAGAATCTATTTTACAGAACAGGAGTTTCTGGGTAAAACTAGATCACATATGAAAGTGTTTTGGCAGTATTGGGTGCTTCTGGTGCTAGTCACTTGTAACTTGAAGCACTATCCATATTGTGTATCCTTAATCCACCTGGTAAGGTGATTTATACTTCATGCTTCCTCCGTACTATTGGGTGAAGAGAATTGTCTATGTTTGAGATGCTAGCTTGCTGATTGGAACTTAAGGAAGCTAAGAGAAGATGTATGTTGAATATTATACTCTGAGATCCAGTTTCCTAATCCAATGAGGGAGCAATTTTTCTAAAACGGATCTGGCTTACCTTCTTTCTGCCTTAGTCTGTAGATTCACTTGGAGAATCCTTAATCAGTTCAACTTTAGCAAAACTTCCTTTCTGAAAGCAGTTTAGTAGGTTATGATGTTTGGTTGAAGAATAGTATACCAAGTTATTCATTTCTCATTGCACCATTTGAGTTTGTTATGGTTTTATTCTCTTGTACCTATAGTTTTCTCTATTTTGTTTGAGGGGACCTATGCCTCCTGTCTTTCCTTAATTTAAACTACAAATGGAAGACATTTCTAGAAAGAGGTTAATGAACTAGGATCCAAGAAAACCATACTTATGCCATGAAGGAATTTAATGATAGTTGGCATTTTGGTTACTTTTTTTCTAATAGTATGCTTTTTTTGTTATTCAGCCCCTATTTATTGGTAATTTAAAATAAAATTATTATTTTGTAGGCAACCTAGGCGGCACTTACTGACTACTGGATGAGGTATTGTCAATCTAAAGTATGGCTGGCGATGCATTTATATTCCTTAGGTAGGTGTCATCACACTGAAGGAATTAATGCTTACCTTATACCGCCTTGACAAAATCATCTACTTTTCAGAGGTGAAAATGGAGAGCTACGTGTTGGAGTACGGAGGCTCATGAGACAACTAAGCAATATGCCATCTTCTGTTATATCCAGCCACAGCATGCATCTTGGGGTTCTTGCCACAGCCTCCCATGCCATTTCGATCAACCCTTTTCTCGTCTTCTTATAAACCGAGGTTTTGTTTCCGTGGACTCATTGGGGAGGGGAGGAAGAACATCTTCATTTCCTGTTTCCTTTTTTAGATACCGACATGTATATTGATGAGTGCAATTTCTTATCTGAAATCATTCATTGTGTCTGATTATTGGGTGTTTTGAGTTAATTCTTATTGCATCTTTCAAGTTTTCCTAAAAAATGAAATATACGAGACTCCCTAACATATCACATCATTTACCCCCGGGTGGGGTGGAATGAAAACATGTTACTTCCTAATATATATTACTTTGGGAGTGCTTTTTATTATTTTCTCTCCATGCTTTGCTTTTCATTTTTTTCTCTTCATGCTTTGCTTTTCATTTAAAACATGTTGCTTCCTAATATATATTACTTTGGGAGTGCTTTTTATTATTTTCTTCATAAGCTGCTTTTTCCTTTTTTTTTCCCTTCATGATTTTAGCCAAACATTGTCCTCCTACTACACTTGTTGTTGCAAACCAGCCTTAAAAGGATTTTTAAATCATCTTTTTCTCTACACATTTAATGAGCAAAAGTTCATTTTTAATATGTTATTGAATTTTTCTGTTATTGAACCAGCATACTTTTGTGTTTTAATGTCTACTGAGTTTCTGGCCAAAGTCCCAAGCATCTCCTAGTTTAAACAACTTAAGACAGGCTACATAGATTTGAAAAGAGCAGTCCAGAGCAGCGCCTTCCGATTCAGCCGGTTTGTCTAACATAACAGAAAGGTCATCATCCCACTTGAATTACAGGCGTTATGGCACAACGGCGCCATGTCAGACGTGAATCATCATTCATATTTTACTGATCTGATGAAGATCCGAAGGTTAATATATTTTTGTAAACAATTCTTTCGTCATCCAAGAACGGCGATCAATCACTATCTTATCAACGAAACGGATCTCATTCAAGGTCACGTAATTAGTCTACATAATGACGTCGGTTTAACCATCATTTCTGAGTCAATCCAAGATTTATTAATACAAGATGTTACTAACAAAAAAGAATGGCATTCTTCCTCAGATATTGACAACTTTCAAGAAATTATTAACATTTATAATCACTACGATAAATTTGTTGAAAGAGCTTCAATCTGAATTTATTTCATTCACGAATTTCGTTCCAAACAGTTATTGTAAAATCACCTCTGTGATAGAAAAACTTCACCACAGTCAAATTTATTATATTGAAACTAGTTCAAAGAAGGATACAGATCCACTATTGTCTGAATTTCATCCAACGAAATACGGATGGTTTATTAAAAAGAACTGGATAATATCAAAAATCCAACTCTATTGACTTCATTCATATTGTTTATATGGATAATCACATATATATTTTATCAGAAGAGGTGATAAAACAGCGCCCCATACACAGTTTATATTTTATTAACAACAACACTAACAAACTATCTCCACCTGACTTCTTATCTATCTTTACAGCACCATCAAAATCAGCCAAATTTGAACATTGATTATCAATATTTGATTGTTAATAATATTAACTCATATTGAAGTTTGGGTTTCAGATTCTGGTAATTTTTCATTAGAAATGATACGCATCCTCAAAGATATCTTAAAACTACAAAAGGAGAGTCTGAGTACCATATCGAATTTAGGAATGAATCGCAAACGGTACCTTGTAAACTTTTTTAACCAGTTGGCCGGAATATCCAGCGCGAAAATCGCCGATCCAGATGCGCCTAATCCACCGACGAACGATTGGCGCGCCGCCCAAGAATGCGCTTTATTCGCATCCAGCGATTCTTATTGAACATATTTTAACAATGGTTTCAGATCTTTAACAACGTTTTTAATCGTTCGCCAGATGAACTCAACAACGTTCGTTAAGTCAGTTAATCGAACTGATTTATACAAACCTTCAAAACGGTAAACGCATTATATACAATAATATAAGGCCTCCAGTTTTACCCTCAGCAACCAGACTTCTATAATTGGTATGATGTGTTGAGCTGTATCATGCCCGTTGAAGTCCCGAATATCATAAGGAAAATATCGTTAAACGATTTTCGTTGAGTCATCATGAAAACAAAGAAACAAATGTTAATTTCAAAATTTGGTATGCACCTTCTGGTCCTCATAATATAAGCAAACAAATAAATCATTTGATCAACATAAAACATTCACAACAACTTTTTTTTTATTTTCTAAATTTTCTTCCACTTTTCTTTCATTTTTTCTTATTTTCGGATCTCAACAAAGTTTCATCATTTTATTACTGTAACTAATTAGTCCAGTTAGTTTCATTCCAGAACTTTATTATACATGAACTAATAATCCCGTTGGTAGCTTCTAAGAGACACGATCCAGCAAGATCTCACTAACGAATTTCATTGTTAAGGTCATCCTTTGTTTCAGTTAATAGTCGTCGTTAGTCATAAAACTGTATTATTTAAGATGAAAACCCAGATCTGAGTTTATTAACAGTTTGTTAACAAAGACCATAAAGATTATTACTGGAATGGTTTCAGGCCCTTCGTTTGAATACTGATCGCCCGTGGAGAGGATCACTGGTATTGACGTTAAGAGTGATTCAGCCATCCAATTAATAAGATGCTTAATTTGACCAGTATTCAATCATCAACATTCAACCATCCGACGTTTTCGCCAGAACCGTTAATGGTTCTCGCGACTTCAGAGTCAAACAAATCCGGAGCCAACGCGTATCACTGATACGTTCGATGGTCCAATCGATAACGTCCATCCGGTTAGTCGAAAGAAAAACCGGCGATTCGAAATCGGCATTGGTTGAACACGAGAACAGCGCGATTTAAAAACAACTCACCACAGCAGTCAGAGGACAATTGTTGATCGCGGCGTACGCCGAGGTTGTTGCAATATTTTATCAGCCGAAGTTTATTAACGCCAACCGGTTTCAGTTACAGAATTTCGATCATGATATTCATAATATCATGGTTATTATTATGTAGAACAAAACATTTATATGAACAATGAAAATAAAACGGTTGAGCAACATTCACCGGCTTAAAAATTGTTGGCGCCAAAGCCCGAATAAACAACAACAAAACACGGTGGCAAAGCGGAAAACTTTCAAGATTATTCGTCAATCTTAGCCATCATTCGAGTACAGAGATCGATCTTTTTCATATTAATACCTTCGGCGTTATCCGGTCCATACGCGAATCACGAAGGTCCGTTGACGACGGTCGATCGCACATCCATCAAATAGAAACCGGAGAGATATTGATATTCAGCGCAGATTACAACGCCCGGGGCGCGTTACGGCATCGTACATCCAACACGAAGATACGACATTGACGATCCACGGCGCTTCATTTAAACATAGCGTACGACATCGTCGGTCAATGGTCGGCGGATCAGACGATCGATTCACCCGAAGATCGAGCTTCCGGTCCGCTCATTGGGGCCTTCGCGGTCGTCGTTGGTTCTGAAACAATAATGCCCATTTGGTCTGCAGCTCCGCCATCCAGTTTCATTATTTATTGTTTATTAACATTGCACCTCACATCAACCCAAAACCAGAGATCTTGCCAGTTTCAAATTTATTCATTTAATGAAATGAACCCAATATTTCAACAGTCACTATATAATGTTTGATTTATCTTTCAAATGATTCGGTTACTATCAATGTGAGTACTACAACATTCAGAACGATTCATCGTCTAAGTTTGCTTTTAATTGTTGCTCGAGCTTGGCTCTTTATCGACTCAACTCAACTCAACTAAACCCCTAATTCAATCAGGAATCTGACCCCCCACCCCTGAATTGGTGCTTTTTTCTTTCAGTGAGTTCTGCAGCATGGCGAAGAAGATATTCATCTATACTGCTGAAGAAGAAGCGTTGTCGCCCAAGATAAAATTGCCGGGTAATGGAAGACGTTAACCCGAAAACCGGATTCAGATGGGTTGCCGTTGGCACCGATGACCAGTCATCTGTCGTGGGACCTGTTTGCTGGAAGCATCATCCCCTTCAAAACAAAAAAAACAAAACAAAACAAACCCAAAAAACAGAAAATGAAACTCCCTGGGAGGGATCACTCACAATTTTGTTTTGTAGCAGGAGGAACAACAACATGGGCGATGATGCTACTGGACACACATTTGAGCACACTGGGTAAGAAAGGAATCGAATATGGAGAGAGCGATGAGCCACGACGACGATCGGGCATCATATACAGATAAGGAATTTCTGGTTGTTGCTTTGTTATATGGATACTACTTCCAGATTTTCTTTTTTTTTTTGTTTTTGTTTTTGTTTTGTTTTGTTTTGTTTTGTTTTGTGAAGGGAATCTCTCTCAATGTTGGGACTTTTCATCGTTTTCTTCTTAGCATCCTAAGAAGAAAAACTTAAAAAGAAAAAGAAAAAAAAAGAAGAAAGAAAAGAGAAAGGGCAAAAGGGGTTGGGGAAAGATGCATTTCTTTTTTTGACCTTTTTATTTTTTATTTTTTTCAATCTCTTTTTCCTTTTCTTTTGTCTTCTATGATATATATCATATATAGAATACAGCCTCTCCCCACTTGTGTATGTATGTATGTATGTATGTAGAGCGAGTTCGTTTGCTTTTACTGGCTGTGTGTTTTTTTTTTCATACTAAAGGAGTATTGGGGATGATGGATTTATTCTCAGCTCTATACATAGGGGTAGCCAAGTCTGGTTTTTCTTCCATCTTTTCCATGGAGGTGTAGAGGGATTTGCCACTTCAGGGTTTTGAATGTGGTATGATGGTGTATAAAGTATCCTAGTTAAGTCATATATTAAGGGTTTTTTTTTTGTCTTTTCGGAAAATGATGTTATGGTGTATTAATTTGATTCTATTTAAAAAAAGAAGGTTAAAAAGAATGAGAAATCTGATAGCATAGTTCGATTTCATAAGGAGTGTAAGGTATGACTTCAGTAAACCTTGTGTATTAGCGTATGTGTTAAGTTGTAAGTATGACCTTGCACCTAAGGTTCGATATGATTTTTTTTTTTTTTTTGAAATCAGGTGACCTTGGTTTCCCATTCTTTATAAACTTTTTTTTCTTAATAAACTGAAATTTTAGGCTGATTAGAAATAATTTTTTTAGTTGGTTTTGAAAGAATTAGGGGTGGAAGTTGGAAGCCAACTTGAACATAATGCGTGGAAGTTCCTAGATTAAATATTTTATAGAATAAGTTTTTATTCTTTAGTTGTTATGTTTAAATTTCGTCCTAAAATTATATATTAAATTATGCAATTCCAATCAAACCTATCAATTTGAGGCTCCGATCAAGTTGAGCTCAACTTTGGTTTAAATAAATAAGATTATATTAATTACCCAATGGATTAGACTTAAATACAATATTTTTTTTATTTAAATTATCCAACGTCATAATGTGGTACGAGGAAAAAATGGTCATATAAATTTACTTCTTAATACAATAAAATTTGTTTTCAACGACTATCTTTCAAGCTAATGAGGATAGGATTGGCTCAATGATTAATGGTTGATCGGGACATAAGAAAGAACCAGATTCGTTTGAGCTCCATTAGCTACATATTCTATACGTTGTAATGCCTTAACGTCGGGTGATGTAAAAAGAAAAGAGAAAAAGCTATCTATTAAAGGATTGTTTAATTTCTGTTTTTGAAAGTTGTTTTTTGTTTTTTAAAAAAAAAAGAAAACAAGTGGAACATGAAGCATATGTTTGATTTTCAAATTATTTTACTGTTAAATAAAACATGAAACAGTAAATCAAGAGAATTAGAACTGGTTTTAGAGAACGCTTTAATAATGTTCTAGGTCTTAGAGCAACTCTAACGGAGTCAAGACAGGCCATCATCCCTATAACCGCTAAAATGCAACCTGTTAAAAATCGTGCCCTACGTTTTCGTGACGTAGAGGCAGAAAATGACATTCGTGGCTGGCGCCAGATATTTGACAAATCTTTATAAAGATGGTGGCGCCGCAAAATACGGCCGGCTGCCATCGCTTCTCAATCTGCTATATTTCATCCCATATTTAAGCAGTTTTTAATTATATATTTTTAAAACGTTGAATTATTAAACGACATTCTACTTTCACACATCATTGTGAAAGAAAAAATACTGCCTGCGCACAAATACCGTTCGCGTCAAAACAGATTCGACACTTATTTCAAGAACTCCCATCGAGCTAGCTCTAGAATGAATATATTGACAAATCTATCTACTATATTTTAATTATTTATTTCTTGTTTTTGAAATATATATATATATATATATATATATATATATATATATATATATATTCATATGAGAGAGAGAAGGAGAAATTATTTTAGGAAAATGGAGGAGCCTGAAATCACTTTTCCATGGTGGTGGGGGCCGAGGTGGATAGAAGCAGTAACGGTCACAAGGTTTGAAAATTTGAAAACACAACGTTCACCTCCTCCTCCTCTTTAGGAATCCATCGTTTCTCTCTCTATTTATTATCTTCTTCTTCCTCATAAATACTATGTACAAGAGTACAACCAAACCCCAAATCTCAAGTTCTCAACACCCACACCACACCACACCACACCCAGAAGAGGGCATGAAAATGCTGGAGACAATCAAGAATCTCAAGTTCTGGCACAGAAAAAATAAGAAGAAGAAGAAGAAGAAGCAGCCTTACTATCTCCCTCCCCCTCCCCCTCCCCCTCCTCTTCCTCCTCCCCACTGCTCCTGCTGCTCATTTCCCTTCCCTTCTGCTCCGCCCCTGCCGCCTTGGTACGACACCGAAGCCGCCGCCGCCTCGGGTTTTGCTTATTCAATTCAACAGGAGGAGGAGGAGATAGTCTCTTACCAGCAGTACATGGTTCCTGATCCTGTCTATGGCATTCCTGCCGTGCCTGTGCCTGTGCCTGTGCTCACAAAACAGAAGTCAGGTCACCTCTTCGGCTGTGCATTCGAGATCGGCCGGTTTCTCTTCCGCTGCTTCTTTCCATGTTTTCGGGTTCGGTAACAATGCTTTTCCGGAGCTTTTGATGTGAATAGTGTATTTTGAATAAAAAATATAGAATTTATTTTAGGTTTCAAAAAAATGACCAAAGTAGTGCGTTTGATCATGTTGAAAGCCAGTTGGCATTGGCCGTCGTTGTGGACGACGACCTTTGGTAAATTTTTAAGTTGAATGACCGTTGTTGTGAACGACCTTAATTAAAAAAATTGGTCAAATATGATTTTAATGTTATTTTTGTGCTTAGAGTTTTGTATGGAAATGTCGTGTTCTTGAAACCCACATGGTTTCCCTTGAAATGTGCATCCGTCAATGCCATCCTATGCTTCAACAACGCCTTCTTGAAACATCTCTTCAAAATAATTTACAAAGAAGTTGAAAGCCCAAAAACCCTAAAACACTTAAACCCTAAAAGACTAAAACCCTAAAACCCAAAACTCTAAGCACAAAAATAACATTAAAATTATATTTCCGACAATTTTTTCATCGATTCGTCAAGCCATACGCCACCATAGCCACGAGCTTCAATAATGTCTCACCACACAACCATTTAACTTGGGTTTGTCAGCACCATTGTCCACAACGGGCGCCAATGCCAACTTGCTTCCGACGTGGCCAAGCACACTACTTTGGTCATTTTTTTGAAACCTAAAATGAATTATACATTTTTTATTCAAAATACGCTATTCACGTCAAAAACTCGCTTTTCCGGCCGTTTCTACAGTTGGTGTGATAGAGAGATACCTTCCTTACTTACCAAGAATCAATCTAGCAAGCATCAATCGTCTTCACATCAAAAATACTTTGAAATAATGAGAAAATTGAATACACAAATTTTGATCATTGCTGCTTGGCTGGATAGTAATACTACTGCTGACATGTGGGGATTTGAGTTAAGTTTTTTTTTATAAGGATAGGATTTTATGAATCTGTGAGAGTGAGATTGAATAAATAATAAATAATAATACACTGTAAAGGACTTCTCTGGAATTGTGTATTATTAGTAATGGATGGATGGATGGCTAAGCAAATATAAATATGTTAATTTCCATGAACTTTGTGTGTATTAATTAATTAGTATATCCTTTTGTTACTAATTACCACCACATTCATACAGATTAAAATAATGGGATATCCGTTTAAAAGAAACAAATCCAAAAAAAAAATTTTTTTTACAAAGCCCACCTCTTTCTTTGAAACCAAACACAAATATAAAAAGACATACGTTTGAAAAAAAAAATGCGATGGAGATTTAGTTATCACACGGGAGTTTTATCTTTGCACTTTTAAGGGCATTTTTGTCCGAAAATAGACATTTTTAATATCTTTGCACTTTTATGAGCATTCTTATCCAATTTTAAGGTTAGTTTGCATATAACTTTTGAATTTATTCATTTTAAACCAATTTCTCTAAAATAACTAAAGTTGATTTGATTAAATGACCTTTTGAAAACCCAATTTTTGAGATATGACCCTTCATCAAATTTTTACTTGATTTTGACAAAAATGCCTTTATCATTTTCCTTTTTTTTTTTTAAATTTAAAAAACCCTTCTTTTTAAGGACAATATAAATACATAAAATGAAAAATGAAATATATATCCAAAATGGGTTATTTTTAAAGAAAAAACATAAAAAGCTTAGATACATAAAATGAAAAATGAAATTTATATCCAAAATGGGTTATTTTTCAAGAAAAAAAAATATAAGAAGGCGTAGATTCACAAATTTAAGGCTATTTGATGTAATCAAATATTTCAATAATTAATTTTCTTTGAGAGCCGGGAATTATAAGTGTGCATGGTGTAATGGGTTAATTTCAAGGGGAACGGATTGAATCAATTTGGTTTGATAATAAAAATCAATCAAATTAACGAATTAATAATATAATCTAATAAATAATTATTAGATTTTTATATAGGAAAGGATGGACCAAAACAATTTAGTTTAAAAATATAGAACTTAAATCGGTGAAGAAATCTTTTAAATTTTTTTTTGGTTATTTTGGAACCATTTCCTCACCCCTGTAGAGAAGGAATCATACTTTTTTTTTATATCCTTTTAAATCCAATAAAATGGAGGATGACTGCAATAGGGTAACAAGAATAGCTATTTTCCTGTTTGATTTTTATTTTTGAAAACTGTTTTTTGTTATAAAAAACAAAAAGAATAAAAATAATAAAAAGAACACGTTTGGTTACCAATTTTTTATTATTCAGAAAATACTAAGGGTATGTTTAATTCATGTTTTTGAAAGCATTTCTAGAGAACAGTTTATGAAAATATGGAAAACACCAAAAAAGCATTCTCTAAAAACTGTTCTTTGTCCTTTAACGGCTTGTTTGGTTCCTCTTTTCAAAAACTGTTCTTGAAAACAAAATTTGAAAATATAGAAAACAATAAAAAAGAAAGTCTTTGAAAACCCTTCTTTGCTCTTTAAATTTAGTATTTTTTTTTTAATTTTTATGTTTTTCAGAAAAAAAAAAAAAACTGAAAACCAATATGTTTTCTCTGTTTTTTAAAACATAAAACAGTTTTCAAAACCCATGAGCGTTTTTTGTGTTTTTTTTTTTTTTTTTTTTTATGTTTAAAAAAAAACCCAAACATGTTTTCCTTGTTTTTCTTGTTCTTGTTTTTTAGAACAAAAACAGTTTTCAAAAACAGTAAACAAATAAACCCCTAAATCATGAGAGAACACACAGCTTCTGTATAACACCAAACCATTTTTGTGTTATTTATGTTTTCAAAAACCATTCTCAAAAACAGTTTTAAAAAACATGAACCAAAGGCCCCTACACATTTCTGAAAACAGTTTCTGTTTGTTCTAATTTTCAAACTCCACCTGTGAGTTCTCAACATCAAGAAAGAGATTATTCAAGGAGGATTTTTTTTTTTTAATCAACTTACACACATTTCGACTAATTTCACGAGGCCCTTAAATGACCAGCCGGATAAATCTTCCCGTGGCCCCGGGAGACTCGAACCTGTATTCTCTGGGTACCCATCCCAAAGCTTTACGCCATATGAGCTACTCCTTGGGAGTCAATCAAAGAGGATATGCAAAACAGAATATCCTAAAGTGCAGATTATCTTAAGACTAGACCCCAAAAAGCATACACTAATTACTCTCAATCATCCACAACCTCAAGTATTGTAAGTACCAACTTACTTCCGACGCCGTCGACGGTGACTACTCGATCGGCGTCTTCTTATCTTTCTCTTCATTGTCTTCGTAAATTTTAAACGAATCTGGCATTGCTTAAGCTCGTTGATCATCGATCGTTGCTTCTTGATGATCTGCTCTTGTTGTACTTGTGATGACGTTTATCAGGACGGTCTTTTACAGATTCCAAACAATGTCCCTTGTCAATGGCGTTTCCAGAGTAGCATCCTGAATCGGTATCACGAGAATCGCTTTTCTCTCTTCTTGATTTTCTTCGACCTTTTTCAGGTTCTCGCTTACCCTGTTTGTCGCTGCTATTTCCGTCAGAATTGTATCTCGAATCAAGTTCGTAGGATTTACCCCTCCTGACATGTTCGCCTGAACTGCTGGCTTCTTCATGATTCCGATTTGATTTTTGATCCTCACTGAGAAAATCTGCACTGCTTACGACTATTATCATCTCATCCTTTCTGCTCGACTGACTATGTTTTCCGACTCTTTCTCCGTCAGGTTTTCCGGTGTCGAACTCATGACTCTGAAATTCATCTTCTACGTTTTCTTCTGTTTCCGCATCTGACCGGTGTCTTGAGCGATTCCTTCTTTTACTATGGCGTCGTCGTTCTCCAATCCCATCTGAATAATCTCCAGTCGGATCAGTATCATCATCCGGGTGCTTCGAGCTCTTTCTCTTTTGCCTGTGATCATGGTATCTGTTCCTATGTGAAGAATCGCAATCAGAATCAATGGCGTTGGTTCGGTACCTACCGTTCCCATGATGGTCGGGAAATTCAGAAGCTTTGATCTCATTTTTCGACCAACCTCCATCAGAATCATGTTCATGAGTAGTACTATACTTGCTGTCTCCAGACAACGCTTCCTTATAATGCTTTGAGCTTTTCCTCCTGTAACCATGTTTTCGAGCTTCGTCTCCCTCCGTGTCATACCGATCTCCCCATGAATCGCGGGTTTTCTTCTTGCGTCCTCCATGAATGTCTGGAGATTCCAATGCTTTCTCATGGCGTCTTGAGCTTTTCCTTCGATGATCGTTACATCTTTCCTGTCCCTGTCTCTGTTCCTGTCCGAAACCGACAAATCTCCACCAGAATCAGTATCATCCTGGATTCTACTCCTACTCCTGCTACGTCGATCGCCATCAAAACGCGTTTCTTCTTCGTATCTTTCCTCCTTGTGCATTTTGATTCGCTTTCTACCATCGCTCGTGTCCCTCTGAAGATATGTGTTCTTATGACCGTAATTTCCGTGATATTGCCTTCTCGAGGCTTCGCTATGTGAGTAACTGTTCTCTCTGGATCTAGAACGTCTAGTAGAACGATACCTGCCATGAAACATAGTCTAAGAGAAACCATGAAGGTGACGACAAGAACCCAAATAATGCAGGGGCCAGTAAGAAAAACCGAAATCAGCAAGCAAGAAAGACGAATTTTCTCAACATGTTAGTAAACACATTTATCATGAGGACTACTAAGGGTCTGTTTGGTTCATGTTTTTTAAAACTGTTTTCTGTTCTCAAAAACAAAGAAAAACAAAGAAAACGGGTTAATCAAGGCTGATTCATAGTTTTTCTTTGTTTCAAAACACAGAAAACATAAGAAATTGTTTTGCCTTCTCGTTAAAAGCTGTTTCGAGAACAATTTTTGAATTTTATGTTTTTGGTGTTCTCCGTGTTTTTCAGAACAAAAACACACTGGATTTCCTTATTCTCCTTGTTTTTGAGAACAGAAAACAGTATTCAAAAACTGGAACCAAACAAACCCTAAATTCAGAGAATAACAGTTTTTAAAGACCACTAAAATGGTGTTCTCCGTGTTTTTAAAAACTGTTCTCAAGAACAGTTTTCAAAAACAGGAACTAAACAGGCTTTAAGATTCTCTAGGGGTCGGTAATTCCAGAAGTCACTTTGGCAATCTATTCAGTCCTTAACTACAAATTATTGAATCAAGAAAAAACTACTGCATTGATATACCTTAGAAAGAGAAAAAAAAAAAAAATCGGTTTCAGATATTCTTCCAATATGATATTGGAAACTCCCAACAATATTCTTATTTCCATTTCAGGAGATGCATTGTGTAGGGGTTCCCAAGTCAATAAAAGCCATTGGCCGTTTCTTAGGATGGAGATTAACATTTTATTATTTCTTGTGCTATTTGTGGATACTCCAAAATCACATTCTCCCTAGGACATGAACCTTAGGGCCTGTTTGGTTCCTGTTTTTGAAAACTGCTCTAGAGAACAGTTTTTGAAAACATAGAGAACACCCTTTTGGGGCCTGTTTTGTTCATGTTTTTAAAACGGTTTTCTGTTCACAAAAACAACGAGAACAAAGAAAACATGGAGAACACGTTTGATTCCCAGTTTTTTGTTCTGAAAAACACAAAGAACACAAAAAATGCT
Organism: Tetrastigma voinierianum; assembly: GCA_016808115.1. Taxonomy (NCBI): domain Eukaryota; kingdom Viridiplantae; phylum Streptophyta; class Magnoliopsida; order Vitales; family Vitaceae; genus Tetrastigma; species Tetrastigma voinierianum. The sequence continues at coordinate 24,873 of JAEQBH010004434.1, read as the reverse complement.
AAATTAAGAGAATAAGAACGGTTTTCAAATAACACTAAAATAGTGTTTCCCGTGTTTTCAAAACTGTTATAAAAAACAGTTTTCAAAAACATGAACCAAACAGTTCCTTGGAGTTCTCTGAAAACTGTTCTTATTCTTTGAATTTAGTGATCTCTATGTTATTCAAAACAAAAAAAAAAGAAAAAAGAAAACCAAACGTGTTCTCCATGTTTTCCTTATTCTCCTTGTTTTTGAGAACATAAAACAGTTTTTTAGAGTTATTTTTTAACTATTACTAACATGTCAACAGTTATAAAAAGAAGCCAATAGGTTGTTAGGAGCATTACACCCACAAAAGAAGAAATTGTTTATTCAATTTTTCCAAGAAGAAAGAAACTGATACTCTGAAACATGTCAGGTTAATACCTCAAATCATATGTCAAAGGCATGATATTCGTACTAAACCCAAATCCTATAAGCTGGAGCTTTTAGAAGAGTTAGTTATTTAATATGGTATCAGAGCTTGGTTTGACAGGAAGTCCTGGATTCGAACCACCTCTCTGTAATTTATTCCCTATTTGTTGATTTGAAAGTCCATAGAGGACTATTTGGTTTGTTTGACTCTCCATGTGCGAGTATGAGGCCGCACGTAAGCAAAGGATGTCAAAGACATGATATTCGTATTAAATCCAAACCCTACAAGCTTGAGCTTTTACGAGAGTTGGTCGTTTAACATCCTAAAAAAAGGCCAGATACTGTTACCATCTACTGCCAGATATACAAACTCACCTGTCGGAGTCTACTGTTACTGAATTGCTGGTGCTCCTCTGCCCCAAGCTTTCCTGCTTCACTTCTTCATCATACCCAGATTCATCTTTAGGCCCGAATAAAGTAACCATCATTTTCACCCAATATCTTGGGGGCGGTTTATCCCAATCAGCCCATCCATAGTCTCCACCCGGATTGCGGAAACAGTGTATGAAGTTGCATGCCATACCACGAGAACATGTCTGTAAGCAAAGATGAAAGAAGAAAGATCAGGTGATCGATCCATCATTAATGCAATGAAAATTTTCTAATCTCTGAACAATATAGGGGCAATTAAAACCAGGAAAAAAAAAATGAAGCAAATCCGAGAATGCTTTACCTTGAGCCCAGACTTCATAAATTCCCCACATATGGCAGCTCTCCATTTGTCGACCCTGACAAACTCGATTGTTACCTGCCAATGACCAGAAACCAGATCAAGAAATCACAGCCCCAGAAAAACAAGAGAGTTGTTCTTAGAAGAAGAAGATAAGAGTAGCAGCCATTGCTGTTTCTTTTTATTTTATTTTTTAATGGTCAACAGCCATTTGCCTGCAAACACCGTGAAAAGAGAAAGATGGATTTGAGTTGAGGGTGAACTAGGTGGATTTGGGATTTTCTAGTCTCTAGGGGATTAGGAAAGAAAAGAAGTGTATTAGGGTTTTCTATGGCGGCGATGAAGAATAAAGCAGTTTTGAGCATTTTATTTTATTGATAAGTCGTCATTTTCTGTGTCAGCTAAAGAGCCGTTATAGGGAGCGTTGGGTCACATGATCAATGCCAAACTTCACAGAAGCTTAAATTTTTTTAGGGAAAATTAGTATTAAAATCCTGAACAAAAAGTTTGCTTCATGAATTTTGTTTTTATATCCTAACAAGACTTTGAATCTCTACCTTGTCCAACGTGGCACAACGAAACAACGTCGTTTTGATGCTAGAACTACAATTAAAATGAAAGTTGGGGACATAAAAACAAAATTCATGAAAATTGCTATATTTAAAAAACAAACTTTTTGTTCAGATTTAAATGCAAAAGCCATGAAATTGAGGATTTTGTCACTAATTTCCCAATTTTTAACATATAAATAGAGCATAAGGAACCACAGCCAAAATGAGGTTCTGATGCAGGAATGGGCTTAAATTATTTGCAAAACAGATGGCGCAGATTTGCAAAAAATTGCTGATGCACCATGCTTCACAGCCACAAAAAATCACCAACTTAAATGAAATAATAAGAAGGAAATATAACCTGCTTGCCAGCAAAATAACGACCATGTATTGAATGATAAGCAAGCACAGCAGAGTCCAAAGACTTGTAGTGTACATACACATTGCCCCGCAAATGTTTCGAACTATTCCTGCATACCTGAATGCAAATTTCACATTCATTACGATGAGAGAAAATGATAGAAACTTTACAGTTATGCTCCCATAAAAAAAAAAAAAAAAAAAATATATATATATATATATATATATATATATATATATATATATATATATATACACCCTCCACATGTTTCACTGAATAGCTAGCAAAATTTTGTTCTCATTTAGCAGGAGAAACTTCATTTTTTTTTGGATAGGTAAATGTTTTTTCTTTTTTTTGTCCCCATTGAGACTCGAACTTGGAACCTCCTATGAGAAACTTCATTCAAGTTCACAGATTGTCAAATCTTCAAAATTTTAAGGAACCAATATTATCAAAGAAGCAAAGAATTTGTTAGCTGCTTTGTTAGTGTTCAATGCTTCCAAAATTAGGTTCCTGTTTCAAAATGAGTAGCACAAAAATCTTAAAAATAAATCATAGGTCTAAAAATAGCGGTAAGTCACCTTGAAATTCACAATTTCTCCATATTTTTGGAACTCTGAGTGTACATCCTCATAAAATTCCTCATAACAGCGATCAACTTCATTGTCTGTATACTGATATAAGAAAAAGGGACAAAGGGAAAAAATAGCACAAGGCAAAAAACAAATTTTAAGATGCAGATCCACATAAATTTAAATAAACAGAGACAACCAATGATATGATTCGAGTAACACAAATTAGTTTCATGTAATATGGATGAGTACAACATCCTCAAGAAACTCAAACAAGTCCCCACACATAAAATTAATATGCTCAATGTAATACTCAAATTTCACTCAATGGATAAAGAATCCAGCATTAATATATGTTACAATTTCAAGGCAAACGAGGTTACTACACAATGTACTGTGACTTTGAGGTCCCCCATTCAAAACATAGCAAACACATAACTACAGTGCGTTCATCAACTTAACCGCTCTAGAGATATAACTAAAAATGCATGCACTTAGCATAACACTTAAGAGAGTAGCTCCCAAGAAAATAAGATACTGAAATGAAAAAAAAAAGAAAAAAAAAACTCATCCTTAATATGAACCACATTTTCTAAATGTGCTTAATGCACCTATAGCTCTTTCATTTGAGCGTGGGGACAAAATTTTATTGAAAAGACAAAGCTGCCCCTCATTTCCTTTTGTGGATGTTTTATAACTTTATTGTTGTCTTCCTTACTTTCACTATATAACAGAATGGTCTTTTGCCATTTTGTAAACTCCTTGCTTAATACTAATGGGTCACAATACGACTAGTACATAATTTTTTTTTTCGATGAATAAACAAAGCATATATATTAAACAAAAAGAAGGTAGAGGGACACCCCAATAATACTACTAGCACATAAAAAGATCAAGAAGAAGCCTCTTCGATATTAATTGATCATCCTTCAGCAGTCCCTTGAAGCTTATAGCCTTATCCTTGATTCGCTCTTGTCTCTCTCTATCTATCTATCCATCTATCTATCTATCTCTCTATCTATATCTCTTTTTGTTTCAGATAATGAGGAAATTCCCCAGCTCCTACCCTCAGTGGACAATGAAAATGTCTGCTTCCTTTAAAAGAAAGGAAAAAAAAAAAGAAGAAAAGAAGCTAGTAAGGGATTGAGTGCGATGGAGGGCCTGGGAGCTGTGGAAGGTCTCAACTAAAAATTGTTCCTTTGCAAAATAGATGGACAAATGACGAGGGATTGCAAGCAAATAACCTAGGTGATCAGAATGGGAAAAATCTTTATGCTTTCTTTTCCATAATGAAAACTGAGAAATTTTATACACAAAAAAGAGAAACATTATATAAAAGTGTGGGAGATTAGTGTTCCCCTCACAACAAAAACAAAAGAGAAGAAACAAAGCAGAAAAGATAAGAGATACTTTGAATAAAAGGAAAATGCAAGATGATCAAAAAAAACTTTAGTCATCAAGGCCCAGATCAAAGACAATTAATGGACCCTGCTCCACAATTCTTTGGCGGAACTCTCTCTGCCATCAAAGATCCAGTTCTTCCTCTCAATCCAAATTGGCACATAGTTGCAAGCAAAATGAAATGCTAAAGGACCCACCCTACCCTAGGAACCCTGTTGAACCCCTAAAAGATGATAATTTGCATGTCCAGGGTGGGTTCCACCTGCAGAAACACAGCCAAAGAAAAACGATGCAGCCACAACTGAAATGCAACAGGACAAAGAAGAATTTTTTTTTTTTTTTTTTTATAGATAACAGGGCAAAGAAGAATATGGTCAAACTGATTTTTCTAATCAAAGATGCATCTGCCAGTGCATGCTGTTTCATAGGGTCTTCTAGTCTCAAGCAAATCATTTGAATTCATTTTCTTGACGGTTGGCAGCAAGGGGTCCTTAGTACCAAACCACACAATGGCAGGTGGGATGATTTTTTCTAGTTCAATAACATCATATTTGGCTGACACCTTTCTATAGGCTATGAGAAAGAAAAGACTCGAGAACTTCATCACAGAAAATTGCTGACAGGGACGCATGTTAGTAAATTAAGTTCCTGTGAGTATAAGGTACGTGAACCAGTGAATGGTTAGGTTCCTATAATATCTAATAATCCTTTAACACATCTTATATAGTATAAGATATAAATAGGAGAAATAATATTCTGTCTGCGTTCCGTAATTGAATTAACCAGTTACCTTTTTAAGTGAATACTCACCAAATGCAACCACCCGCAAGTGAACATAATTAATGGTTTTATAAATTTAGTAATTTTTCTTCACATTTCTCTTTTTTTTTTTTCAACATATGTTATTTTACATATAATATATATGGTAGAAATAACTTTCACCCTATGTTCAGTAATAGAATCAACAGGTATCCTTTTTAAGTGAAGAACCACCAAACACACCACCTACAAGTAGATTTTGCTGCCTGCAAGCTCAAACCTTGGTAAGTACCAACTGCCATCAGAGGAACAGCTCCAATACTCGAGAAAAAAAGATGTTGCCCAAATCTTACTAGTTGTTAAGGAGCAAAAGCTCAGGATACAGAGAACACATACGGATAAGAAACTATCAAATGAATTCAATAGAAAATAAATCTCAACAAATGCAACCTAAACCAGAAAGATATTCACTATTTATAATTCTGAAAACACAAAAATTACATGAAGAATCAAAATATCTTTTTATTTTATTTATATCATACAAAGATATCAATTACCTCTCGTGCACAACTACAATAACAAACCTTCACAAAATATAGGTATGTCAGAACATTAAGACTAGAAGGCATATAGAAAAGAAATAACTCATCGGGTATTTTGCATTAACTAAACAATTACAAAAAAAGTGATAGGATAGCTACTCTCCAGTAGCACCAAGTAGGATACAGAAATGCTAAAATCTACCTAACCCAAATTCGCTGCCAAGACTAAGTACTCCACCAAATGAATCTTGAGATGAATTTCTGATTTAAATTGAGTCAAAGAGCACAACAATAACTGTTTTACAGCAACCACTTGTACAAAAAAAACACTTCTGACAAGTAGACATAATTTGAAATCAACTTATTAAAAAAAACAAGATATGAAATCAAAGCCACTAAGGTTTACAAGAACGTACAAGTTCCACATGTCAAAATAAAATTTGACATTATTAATTACAAAGGTTAGCAGCTCCTATAAACATCTAAAACCAGGAATCAAAACCACTAGAAGTAATAATAAGCTTATTTTACCAACAATATGGACCTTTCATGATAACTGGTTTGTGAAAATACTCCAAAACTAAGTGTTCAAATCATGGATGGAAATAGAAACTGGAGATAGCATTAGCTTTTCCTTGAGGCTTGACTTGAGCTGGAAAGGATTGGGTTGAGTTTTGGGAGGTTCCAGGTTCAAGACCTGGCCAAGGCGATAAACAATCGTGTATAAAAGATTTTTTTTTTTTTAAAGGAAAACTGGGAGCTAGCATTGAACCCAGATTGATACTAGGAAATGGGAACAAACTTGACCAGACTGGGGACACACTTGAGCAGGACCAGGTCTGAAGCACATTTGGACTACATGAAACATATAGTCTGAACTGTCGTATTAGTATATCATTAATTCAAAACATTGCCATATAGTCATAACACAAATTATGGAAACCCAAAAATTGAGCTAGTAACGAGAGAGGTCAATTTATGGAGCACAACACTCCATATAGGAGGTTTCAGCTACTCATGTCCAAACTGCATCATAAAGAGTGCTATGAGTCGCCTTTAATCAGGTAACAACAACAGTTCTAATAAAATGTTTCTGGAATTCGAAGACAGTGAAAAAAGAATGCTGCAGGTAAAATTACAGGATACAAAGGTACATGAAGGCATTGTTTACAGACCTCAAGTCCTTCATCTTGCTCCCAAGCAAGGCCAGGTCCACTGTACATGTTCTTCATTAAAAGAGTGTGCGATTTATCAGGTAAATAATGAAGTCTTTTGCATTCTTGCCCATACCGACAAACTCCAGTTTTGAAGTAGAAAGGACAGTGAGTTTTATCCTGCCACACATAACTGTTTAATTAGACCTAACAATCTTCTTCGTGAAAAAATATAAATACTTGTGCAAGCTCAAAGTACAAGGACCCATCAGCCACAAAAAGGAAATAAACAATAATAGAAAAATAGAATGAACAGAAGTCAACCTGTTCTGTTCCAAAGTTTGGGGTTTGTTCTGACACCTCTGCAAGTGCCCGTTGGGATGAAATTACTGATGCATTGCGATCAGAAAATGCTTCTGATTGAGGAGGAAGGGGATTTGATGTGGGTCTATCGGTATCCTGTGAAGAAAACATTGGAGTTTAGAATTCAAATTCTTCCACAACTACGAGGAGCACACACCCCATAAAGTAATCTAGGCAAATAACTATACATATAGAACAGATGTAAAGACTACTGTGTGCTAGTGTTGGTCTGTAATCTTTCTTTGAAATCCTGACCTTTCTTCTTGACAATTATCTCATTCCTTGCCAGATAATTTCTAGGCCTTCTTCATATCTCCAATCATCATCATCATCATCATTCCCAACTCATTCTCCTTGTCAACCTGTAAATTATTTCAGACAAATTGCTCAATTATGCTGTTAACTCAAGACTAAGAAGAGTCTTTCCAAAATACTATACAAACAATCCCATGCTCTTAAAGGGCCTATCACTAGTATATAACTACAGTAGACATGCCCTAGAATTCAAATTCCCAAATTCTGTCCTTTCCTCACTTTAACCACCCAAAACAAATTTAAAGTGAATTCTCCCACCAAAATTTCTGTCTCTACTAACAATGCTTGCTTTGAAAAACGGAAGCACATCACATTTATGCTTTCATTTAGAGTTACTTTTCCAGATACTAAATATTTTGCAAATAAGAGGAAGAAAGGTACTTTGAACACTATGCAGACAGTCTTCTGCATGTACTAATGTCCTTGAGATTCAAAATCTCGCTTCCTCCTTCTCCCCTGACTTCCTTAGCGACCAAACATAAACATAAAGCAAATTTCCCGAGAAATTTGCTAATATATATATTGCTGCTGAGAAAAAGATAAGTCCCTCCAAAATGCTAAACAAACAGTCCTATCCCTCAGCGATGCGAATATAAGCACATAAATCTGCAAAATGACCTTGCATCTGACTATCTGATTTCTCTCCATTTGTCGCTCTTCTCAGCAACCAACACACTTGTGCTAAATTCTCACACTGGTAAACTTCAAATATGGATTTTTCTGTTGTGGTAACTAATTAGAGTGCTTTATTGCTATAACACTACATCCTATAAAGCTGAGTCCAATTCAGTCACACTATTCCGCTCTTTTCCCACTTCCTCGGCAACCAAACACAGTCTGCAGTTCGCAATTCTTATGCAAACCTTTCAAAATATAAGTTTTTCCAAAACGGAAGAATAGAAGAATTTGATTTCAAAAACAACCCTATGATCCCAAATGAGCCACGTATAACTTCGTAATTGCCCCTCATTCCTTGATTATCCAGTTTCTCCCATTCCTTAAGGAATTCAGACAAAAAAAGAAGAAAAATTAAAGGAACCACAAACCTCCTTCTTCTTCAGCTCCTCCAGAATCTTCCTCCGCTCATCCTCCTCCGCCTCCTCCCTCCTCTTCCTCTCCGCCGCCTCCTCAAGCCATACCCTATCTCGCTCCTCCCACATCCTAATCTCCCTCTCGTTCCTCTCGGCCTCTTCCTCCTCCATCAGCCTCAGTCTCTCCTGCTCCTCCGGATCATTCAACAGCGCCTCCTCTTCTTCCCGCCGCCTCAACGCCGCCACCGTCCTCTGCTTCCTTTGCTTCTTCACCGCCTTTCTTCTCCTTCCGACTCATGCTCTGGTTCCATTCCTCCCTGATTCTCTATAATTCCCTGAATCTCCATTACATCTTGATTCTCCATTTTCCGTAGAGATTCACAGTGTTCGACCTTGCATAATCCACTAGGGTTTAGAGCTTCAGATTGATTCCATGAAGATGGTAGTGATCGCGTCGGAACTCCTCAAGTTTCGAACTTAGAGAAATTGGCTTAAAAGGAAAAAAAAGAAAAGTTACTTGCAAAATTAACTTTTACATTTATAACCTTAAAATATGCCTATTGTAGACAAAATTACCCCTCGATGTGCCACATCACCCCCAAATTGAGCCATTCTCTCTTGTTTGAGTTTTGTTAGAAAAATCCAGATTATAATACTGGCGAAATATGCCAGTTCAATAAGCCAGATTTTTACATGAAGCCGCCGCACCACAACGCCGCTATCGACCTTGGGCACGCAAGCCACCGGCGCAGAACGACCTGGCTATCGAGCAACCAGCCGTCGTCGTTCACAACGACTCCGCCATCGGTTCCCATTTTCGCCGCATTTTATTTTCGCATCACTGTGAACATCTCACCAACAGCCGCCGTTCTCAACGCCACTTTGAAAATTTTTAGAGCTCAATAGCCAATGCTGTGAACTTCACTTTAAATTTGCTAAAGACTTCAAACGCATCATGACATATTTTCAAAACCAAGATTATATTTCGATTTTTTTCTAAACGCACTATTTCCGTACAAAACTCCTCTCGTTTTACTCGAGCCTTTCGCTTCTCCCGTGAGTGCACCACGCTCGATAGTCATATTCGTCATAATAATATACGACCGCACAATGATTCTCTGATCCAAACCCGGCACCGAATAATAAACGCACAATATTCTAATCCCAAACCCAACCAATTTATTATTCAGCAGGCCAACACGATTACGACTCCATTTAATTCGATTATAAAATAATAAGCACTATAATTAATCATCCATGACGTTACTAAATAACCTGTTAAATTTAATACGCTTCTTAATTTTATTATTTAAATTAATAGGAATGCACTAATAATCCATATTTAAACACAAATAACTTATTAAATAGGTTAATTAATTAATATAATAATTAACGGATCATTCGGTCAAATTCAGATAGGTGTCAACACGAATATGACCCATTTATTAAACGTTAAGCAGCGGTTAACACGAATACGACCTAAACACGATTATACTCAACCTAAACCCGCGAAAAATATGTTGTTCGTGGTCGTGGTTTAGCGACGTATCAATTTTGCCAAATTCTAGCTTCTCTCCCTTCTAAACTTTAAAAAATACGAACTTGAGTTCCTATTTTTCTTTATAACTCAAAGACTCACAATAATTTAACTTCACCCACTTAATCCTTATTTTTGTTCTTCTTCTTTTAAGAGTATATCGAATTCAAGAAGAATAGCTTATGTCAGATGTGCTATGAAGAATAAGTGATTCAATCCCTAAATTCAAACCCGATTTCTTCCAAACTTATTTCATCATGCGCGATTCTGAACAAACTTTAAGAATAAACATACAGTTTTTAACAATATTTTTACCTATATTCGACTTTAAACACCGTTAAGTTAACATCTAAACAAATTAGCTTATTGCCGCTTCCAAGTTTTAACATAGCTTATATATTACTGACTTAACTATTAATTCTATATTCGAATACTCAAGTGTTGTCAGGTTGTAATCAATAACTATTTAGATTAAACTTTAACCATATATTTAAACAGAAACTTGGTATCAAAGATCGACTTAACTACTGTAACAAAGAAGACGGTATCAAATCTAAAAGAGAACCGATGAAACAAAAGAGCTACAAACGTGAGATAATGATAAATGAATAAGGAAAGGAAAGGAAAATATAGGGAAAATGAAAGTTTGAGGGAAATGAGAGTAAATTGCCATATGGTGGTTAAAGGGGTAAATTTGTTAAAATTATGTGTTTTTATCTTTATTTTTTGGGTTTTAACAAAATGGGTTAAATTTGCAATATCATTTCCCTTTTGTCCCTTTTCAACGCTAATTTAACAAGAAGATTAAAGCACATCATTTGACAATTTACCTCTCTAAACACCATATGACAACTTACTCTTAATTTTCCTCAAACTTTCATTTTCCCTCTATTTTTATTTCATTTCCTTATTTATTTCCAATTTGTAGCTTTTTCTTTTACTCGTTTCTTTGGGATTTGATACTAAATAACAACTTTGTTATAATGGTTAAGTCAAATATTTGATAATGTAAGTTTGTTCAAATATATGGTTAAGTCAAATCTAAATAATTTATCGAAGTTACAAACCTCTAATTAACTTTAAAGTTTGTTCAACATAACTTAACGAGCGGTTGCCCAACACTTATAAAAGTCACATAGGAAACCCAAACCTGACACCTTCAAGCCACTCAACGCTAATTTAACGACTAAGTGTTCAAATACGTATGTAAAATCAAGGTTAGAAACCCTGACTTAACACCCTTCAAGTTTGTTTATATAAATTAACACAATGGTTAAGTTTAATATTGTAGTTAAATGCGTTAAAACTTCGTGGTGTTTGTTTTTTGACTTAATGCTGAAGCTAAATAGCTTTCTTAAAAGATAGTCGTTTTGTTTTTTTTAAATTTTCACGACTTATCAAATTTTCAAAAGCTTCGAATGTAAGTTAAAATATTTGGCTTTTTCTATTCAGAAAAAGTCATTTTCCACAAAAATAAGAAAAATTCAATCATTGCCCAACAAGAAGAAGAATCCAAAGAATATACACTACTAGTGGGATGACAATCGAGGGCTCGGGGGATGTATGCCCCATCCCGACTCCTAGCCGTTTATTTTTCAATTCCCAAATCTGTCTCATTTAAAAATTAAAATACAGAAAGTGAGACGTAAAATCAAAACTCGGCCCGTTTACATTTTATTTTTGCTTTATTTTTTAATTTTTTAATTTTTTAAATTTGCTTTTATTTTTATTATATTAAAATTAATATTTTTCATAAAAATAAAAATATTATGAATTTTATAAATTATTATTAAAAAAATATAATAATAATAATTATTTATATTAAAAGATAAAATAAAATAATAAAAATTATTTTTAAAATATAATCGGGGCGGGGCTTATTATTATTATTTTAGATACATGGTTCATATTGTTTCAATGGGGTTCGCTTTCTCGCCTCGAACACCGCCTTTTCGCTCACTTTATTTTAAATGAACTTAGCTCAAACCATTTCCCGACTTTTGAGATTTTCGTAAAATCTCACATTTGAGTCACCGACAACTTATCACCCGTAAAATTGGAAAAAATTCATTGCCTTGCACCCGACGAAACTTTTCTAAGCCACTGGGGATTTCACGTAGACGAATTTAACTACAGAAATCTCGCTTCACACATCCGAGATCTAGAGAATTTTCTAGGCTTCCCTGAACCCTTATGGTAATTTATTATTTTTATTAACATTTTGCCATTTTTGAAAATTTCTAATTTTCTCGGGTTTTACAGAGAGTAACAATACCTGAACCCGTCTCGGATTTGAGAAAATAAACCTAAACCCGTTAAAAACCCGATTAAAATTAAATTAAACCTGTGCCATTAAGAGCGAGACGAGACGGGAACCCAAAATAATCCATCCCGTTGCCATCCCTACTCACTACCTAATGTTAAAAAACAAACAACTTAATACTTAATGCTATTAAGTACTATTCATCATTAAGCTAAAAAAAAGTTCTATCTGAGATATAAAAACAAACACCACCTTTGAATTGACATCCTTCAAGTTTGTTCAAGTGTTGCTAACGAAGAGAACAAGCTTAGAAGAAGGCAGGTTTGAATTTGGGGATTGAATTACTTATTCTTCATAGCACATCCGACATGCTTCTTCTTCTTGAACTTGAGAGATGCTTTTAAAAGTTAAGAACAACAAGATAATGATTAAAAGGTGAAGATAAATTGTTGGGATTCTTTGAGTGATAAATGAAGAAAAATAGGAAACCAAGTTCGTATTTTTGAAGGTTTGAAAGGGAGAGAGCTTGAAGGAATGAAAAATAAGAAAGAAGTGTTGAATTTGGGGGTGATGTGAAGAGACACACATTGGGTAATATGGTATGAGATATTTTAAGGTTATAAAGTAAGAGGTTAGATCGGCGAATAACTTTTTATGTTTCTGGCTGAATTTTAAATGTATTTCTCTTTATTTTTTTTGTTTTAAGAAAATGAGTTGATTTGTAATACTTACCTTTGTCTCTTTTAAAACTGTTACCCTCAAAGTTTGAATTTGTTCATCTTTCTATCGGTAACTGTTTACAGGAGATAAAAAATAAAAGTTATTTCTATAAAACTAACCCCACTTTTATTAACCTTAAAATATCCACATTTTGGACAAATTTATCACTTATTAAGTTAAAGCTCAAAAAATATTGCAACTCCATTTCTATACATAAGCGATCACCATCGTTAAGTTAGCATTTAAACAAACTTGAGCGCTGTTTTTCTCCAGTTTTTAATACAACTTCTATACACATGTAATTAACTATCGTTAAGTTATATTTGAACAACCGGGAGGCGCTAAAGTCTAAGTTTGTAACATATCTATTTAATTTGGATTTAACCATCGTTAAGTTATATTTAAACCAACTTGAAGCGGATTAAATCCAAGTCTATATGATGGTTAAAGGGATAAATTTATCAAAATTATGTAAAAGTAACATTTTTTTTTTGGTTTTAAGAAAATGGGATAAATTTGTAATTTTGTTGTCCCTTTTTAAACTGTTACCCTCTTCTATTCTTCTGAAATCTGCATAAATAATTTCTGCTTGTTTTGATTGCAGTTTACAATGAAACTTAGAATCGATCGCATGAGGAGGAAGACGAGACTTACACAAACAAAGATAGAGGAGGTACTTGCGATTTCATAATTTCAGCAATATAATACAAATCTATCGATTGTAATATAGCTCGCTATGAAGAATAATAAAATTAAAATAAAGTGAACAAATAAATAGAATGAAGTTATCGAAGTTTTTCAACATTTTATCAAGTCCACCAAAACAAAAACATAAGGTGTCATTTATAGGCACCAATATAAAAACCCTAATGTGTATAAATCCCAAAATCCTAACAGATAAATCCTAAAAGTCCAAGGTGATAAACCTACGTATAAATCATAAAACCCTAGATAAATCCTAAAAGTACGATTAAATAAATAACTAATAAAATTATAATCAATCCCGATTTTCTATCTCGTCTGTGCTAGATATATTCTCATTCCATGCCCTATCATTAGATTAATTTATTTAGCGTTTTGAAATCTTATTATGGCATATCTAATTACGGGGAAGATCAGATCAGCGATTTTCCGGATGAAATTCTTGTTTTAATGCTATTCTGCTTAATCTTAAGGGAAGCCAAAGATTTAACTTGTTCTTTCAAAGAGATGGAGATACGTTTGGACTTGTATTTCAGTTCTCAATTTTAATGCTGTGGGAAACATAAGGAAGACCAATTTTGTTAATTGGGTTTATTGTGTGTTGGAACAATATAAAGGCCTAAACATAGATGAATTCAGAGTTAATTTTGATTTGAGGAACAAACATGGATTCGAGATGATAGATGGGCCGGTTTGCATCGCCAAATAGAGTTCATACATTTGAGCTCAACAACTGTTAGGTAATGATAATAATCAGTCAAACTATACGTTTCCATGTCAATTATTGGGGTTAAGTTCAAAGGGGCCTTGCTTGAGGAACCCTAGTATGTTTGTTGGGTTTAAATCCCTCAAATCTTTATCACTGAAGGCTATGGATGTGGGTTATGAAGGGTCTGGAACATCTTATCCAATTGTCGACTTCAATGATTATTTTGCATCAAAACTATATTGGCAGATTTAAAAGTTCATAAACATCTCCCATGTTGAGGTACTTAGAGCGTCTCCAAGAATCATCTAAAAATTGGTGCGATCTAAAGCCTATATTTTTTGCCCTAAAAGTCACTTCTTTTTTTGAGATTTAGCTAAAGTTTTAGTTAGAACATCTCTAGCGAGGGACATCTCCAAAGTTTTATCTATCCTAAATCTATTCCAATTTTACCCTTTCTCTTCCTTAATAATTACATTATGTACCCTTCATTCATTTATATCACTCCATACATTATAAATTTTGTTGTTGAGGGCAAAATGGAATTTTTCATCCTTCAAACACTTATTGCTAGTGAATAGTTTCTAGCAATATTTGGACAAATATTGCTAGAAACTATTCACTGGCAATACTTTTTCTCCCATTATTGTTCCACTGCTGGAGCTAGTTTTTTTCAATTTAGCATCTATATTTAGCTTTTTGCTCCACTGCTGGAGATGCTCTTATGTTGGAAGTGAGCCAAAGATGCTTTTTAAGAATGTACCTCGGCTTTTCGAGGTATCTTTCGTAGTCAGCATTATCGGGCTCAGATGGTGTGTGAATTGTATGTATTATTTATATGGTTTCATGGTATCTTCCTCGGTTAGAAATTCTACACTTGAGAATCGATCATGGAGCATAGGTTAGTTTCCATGTTTCTCTAACTATTTGTTTTTGTATATACATGTTTTTTGGCTTAACTATGATTTTGTTTTTTCAGGGAATGTTGAGTGATTACTTACTGCTAGGACTTAAAAACCTCAAGCAATTTGTGTTGGTTGTGAATAACACAATGATTATCCTTCGTTGGATTCTTGCCTCGATCAAGTATTGGCAATACATTGCAGGTGAAATGTTTGGAGTTTTCTTTACTTTTTTTTTTTTTTTTAAAATAATCGTGGTGTGGGTGTTAAGCATCTTGCAACGATCAAGAATAGCCCAAATTGCGTAGATTTGTATTGCAAGTAAATGTCTCGAGTTTTTTTTTCCTCTTTAATAATCGTGGTGTGGGTGTCACTTTAGCATGATCAAGAATTGGCCCAAATTGTAGAGATTTGTGCTGCATGTAATGTTATTTTTTTTTCCTTCTCTTTTTAATAACCGTGAATGTGGGGTGCTACCGCCACGATCAAGAATTGGCCTAATTTGCATAAATTTGTGTTGGAAGTGAATGTTTGGAGTTTTTTTCTTCTCCTTTTTAATAAATGTAGGTGTGTGGGTGTCACATCTTGCAACGATCAAGAATTGGCCCAAATTGCAGAGATTTGTGTTGCAGGTGAATGTTTAGATTTTTTTTTCCTTTTTTAATAATTGTGGGTGTGTGGGTGTTTAAGTCAGTTTGTATACATTTGGACTAATCTTATGGAGTCTTGAAGTTAACTGTTAAAGAGACTCAAATCGGTGATCATTGGGGAGCAAACCCAAAGTCGAACCAATGAGTTAATTTAGTGCTCTATTATACATATACGTTGATGATGATTGATGCAGGAGTCATAAACACACCAAACAGATAATCAGCCTAATTATTGTAGAATTGATCGGGAGGTCAAGACGCATTGAATACATGTGAAAAACTCCTTTTCGGGACTCTCATTTGGGCCTCGAAGGCAAAAACGCCATTTCGACAACCCCCCGATGTGGAGCCATGATTTTAGAAAAGATTTGCTATGAGATTTGCCTGGCGATTTTGTTTTATCCCTTTTAGGAAGATTTGCTTTATTTATTTTAGAAAGTTTGCTTTTAAGAGTTGCTTTATGTAATTTAGAAAGTTTATTTTCCTAGTTAAAGTAGAAGTTGCTTTATTTGATTTAGAAAGTATGAGACTATATATACCCCCATAATGTAGTCTCTTACAAATCAATTCAAGTTTAATAATATTTTCAGATTTCTCTTTTTAAGAGTTATCTCTTGTTCTCTTATCTCTTGGGTGGATTCCCTTGGGGACGGTCAGGGCTTCATACCTAGGTGGGATTCCTTGGTGGCGGTATTTGTCCCATTATCAATCAACCGGTCCATAGTTGATCGCGGCGCCTTCACTCCATCATCTATCTTGTGGATCTTTCTCGCAACCCAGCAAGTAACTACTCTTGTGCAAACTCTACTCTCCTCACCATCTCATCTTTTCTCTAAACTTTCCATAACCAAATTTTCAACCTCAACCCAAAACTTTCCAAATCTTGTTCCATATCACTAAAACCTTCCTAAATACCTTTTTTTTCTCCTTATATACCGTAAATACACCGTCCCTAACTTAGAAAATCTCCAAAATTCGTCCATAACCTATTTCGTCCTTAGAAAACTACACAAAACCCATATTTTGACTTACTTAAACTTCTCGACCATCCATCACTTGGCCCCAACCTTACATCAATGATGACTGATGATACAATACAAATGGATATCATAAGTTGCAATAAATATTTACCGCTTTGTTGTCGAAGAACAACCATCTCTTTATGTAGATAGTGATAGTAATGAGTTTTGTCCCAAAATAGTGCTTTTAAAATAAAAAGATACCAATCCAGAACAGATTTGAGAAAAATGCTCAAATTAGTGCTTAAAACCGTAGTTGGTAATTATGATTTTAACTAGGACGGTTTGGCCATTATTTTGAAACATGTCTTAATTTGCGATTTTTTTTTTTTGAAAAAGCATTATTTTGGGACAAAGCTTGATAGTAATAATAATGGATATTGTCATTACTTGACATCAATTGTTGTTCACTGAATGGAAATTTATTGTATCTTTGTATAAGACCCCAACTATCATATAAAGATGATAAAGAGGGAGAAATTGGAGTTTTAGACCGAAATAGTGTTTGTGGGGGAGAAAAATGACGAATTTAGTTTTTTAGCCAAACTAATGCCCAAACTAGTGTGTTTGGCAAATGCCATTGTTCTTGACAATGTTTTCCTTTGATTCAATTGCCGCCTCTGCCTGGACGTAAGCATTTGAATCTTTTATTTTTACCTTGTCTTCTTTCTCCCCATTTTATTATTGGATTTATTACAAGTCCAATTGCCGCTGTTATGGACAACAACATTTGACAATTTTAATTCCAATTGGACAGCGGTATTTGACAATTTAATAATTTCAATTGTTGTTGTTCATGACAACGACATTACGCACTACTTTAGGCATTAATTTGGTTCCAAACTAATTTTATAATTTTTTTTTCAAATAAAATATTTCGATCTAAAACTCGAGAAACTGCAAGTAAAGAACTAAGGGAGGCAGTCAAGTACCATCATCATCACAACCTCAAAGTGGTGGAAATTGCAGGTTATCGTAATTATATTTGTGATTTTGAGCTTGTTAAACAGATTATTGAAAATGCCGTTACGCTAGAGAAAATTATTATTGATATTCGCTATCCAGAAAGTGATAGTGAAAGTGGAAGGATGAGCAAGAGAAAAGTTGTTGCGGAGCAACAGTTGAAAGCAGAAGTACCTATTGGAGTTGAATTAGTAATGTTGTAATCTTAGGTGGGGGCATGATTTTAGAATAATTTTTTTTGTTCATATTTAAATATTATGAATTTTGATATTCTTGTTGAGAATTGTTAAAAAATGTTTGGTTTTACAATAGCAATCTATGATGGTGATGGAGTAAGAAACTGTTAGATAAGATAATTAACCGGAGAAGTTAATACAATCTTATTCTTGAAGGTTTGATGTCATCTTCAAACATTTACTTGCAATACAAATCTCTGTAATTTGGGCCAATTCTTGATCGTGGCAAGAAATCCAATGAGAGAATCATTATTCGGGTTTTAAACAGACTTTTACATACCATAGGCTTATAGTAACTAATAGATACCTCAGTGAGAAAAGCCACATTCTTAAAAATCATCTTCGGCTCCCATTCAACACTCAACCTTCCTTGAAAAACAAACAAATTCATTGTCAAGCCACATCGGTTAGGCTTGAGGCTGTTCTTTTAGGTTGGGCTTGAGGCCCTATCATTGATGCTTTTATTGAGAGTTGGTACGCAGTGGGAGATGTCTGGCTATCTGGGAAAGGGTTACCTGGAAGAAGGTTACTCGGTGCATCAAAGGTGGGCCTAAAGGTGAATGCTAGCCAGAGTGTGAGCCACCCAGAGTGAATGTTGTCCGTGGATGTCCAGTTTCTTAAGGGGTATGGAATGATACGATTTCACATCGGTTCCATACAAAAGTGTGGAGTGGTACTTAAGCTTGAGAGGTTCTCCCACCTATCAAGTCGGTCTTTTGGGTTGAACTTTCTCATTGGGTTTGAGGCCTTATCATTGGTGCTTTCATTGAGAGTCAGTGCATAGCGGGAGAGGGTTACCTAGAAAAGGGCTACTCGATGCACCAAAGGTGGGCTTAGAGTAATGCTAGCTAGAGTGTGAGCCACCCAGAGTGAATGCCATTTGCGGATGACCGGTTTTTCAAAGGGTATGGAATGATATGATTTCACATTGGTTCCACACAAAGTGTGGTATTATAAGCAGAGGATCTCCCACACCCCTGCTCCGGGTCGGTTTTTTGGATTAGGCTCTCGATTGGGCTTGAGGCTATGATTCACTCTGGGCCCCACCTTTGGTGCACAGGATAGTCCTTTCCGGGTAGCCCTCTCCGAAAACTCATTACTAACTCTTAATGAAAGTACGATGATAGGACCTTAAATGACTAAAATAGAGCGATAAATGAGAGGACTTCTCAAGCTTAAGTACCACTTTACACTCTTGTGTGGAATCGATGTAGGATCGTATGACAAACATATTAGGCTTGTTGTCGTTCCTCAGGAAACACCCCTTTGAACTTAATCCCAATACTCGACATGGAAATGTATAGAATTTTGAACGATTATCATTGCCTAACAAGTTGAGCTCAAATGTAGCAGACTCTTTTTTGATAGTGAAACCTGACCCATCTATCAATAAATCAGAACTATGTTTGTTCCTCAAATCAAATCGACTCTAAATTCGTCTATGTTTGGGCCTTTGTATTGTTCCACCACAAGAAACCTAATTAGAAAAATTGGTCTTCCCTAATGGTCAAGCAAGATAGTATCGAAACTAGAATTTCATCTGGCAACCCACTAATCCGATCTTCTCCCTAATCATTTATAAACTGTTTAAACTTATCAAATTGCTAATAAATTAATCGATGGATTTATGTTGGGAAAACCATGTTATGGAGTACCCATTTCAATTTATTTGAAAAATTATGATTAAAACATAGTTTTAAAGGCCTTGAGCCGTAACATTAAGGTGCAGCTTGACTTTGTAAAATATAAGTTCAAAATCTAATTGAATTAATAAAAAAAATTAACATTCTTGACATTTTAAAAGAAACATTCAATAAAGAAATACTTGAAATCCTTATAATTTCAATATATAATTAGAATTTTCAAGAATTAAAGTGTTTAGAAAGGAAATTAAAATCTACAAGTCATGTCTTTTCAATAAGGCACATGTTTTGGATAGTGAGACGTTGAGTCAGGGAGTAGTTGTGCTTTGAGTCTAAGCGTGTCTTTTAAAACTATGGATCAAAAAACTTGAAACTAAGACTAGATTCCCTGATTTTAAAAATATTTGATAAAGAATGCAAAATTATTAATAAGGGGGCAACAAACGTATGATATGGCTTGACTAAACCTTAGATACGAGGTCATACCTAACACACACATTAGTACCCTGATGTTCTTGAGATAGTACCTAAAATTTGTTGAACCTTCATGAAATACTTTTGAAATCATTGGACATGTCCTTTTAATCTTAATTTTTCATATAGAAATTGAACTACAGAGACAATAACATAGTTTTCCCATTTATCTTTGCAGTGAAACAACAAATTCATAAAGAAAAATGAATCTGAGTTCAGAGATGGAAAAAAAAATTGGAACTTTTTTCCTATAATTTAAATTTATTATTAATAGAAAATCACATATTAATCTCCTCTCCTCTCTAGTAAGTTGTGTATCATATCAATTAGGGTTAGAGTTAGGGTTAGAGATCACCTCATCTGTCTTCGCTTTGGTAAGTTTCATAAAAAATTTCTATCTTTTAAAAGTTAAGATAAAATATAACATTTAAAATAAAGATAGAAAACCCTAGCCGTCCTGCTCTCATTTTCTCTAATTTTTTTTTCTCTTGTAACCTATTTTCCTCAAGCAATGAGGGGTGACTTTTTGACCATTCTTGGTCTGAAATCACCCATGCGAATCTTTTTCTTTTATTTTTTTGTTTAATAAAGTGATTATTCCATGAAGATTTAAGTTTTATTTTGTTTTTTGTGTTGTTGGACATTTTGTTTGTCGTCGTTTTATCTGTGTGGGGACGATTTAGATAGGCAAGACATATTTGATAAGTCGAATATATCAAATTATGGTCCTCAGTATGTTGAAAAACTCTGCAGATATTCTAGTCAATATTTTATCAAATTTGTAGACTTTATGCTGGTTTATTATCTTTATTAAGCACGAATATTGTTTAAATAAATGCTTATGATTTTAGCTATTTGTATCTTGGATCTATCAATCTATTGCAAGTTTGAATCAATAATATTATTTTTCATTTAAAAAAAAAAAGAAGATAAAAGATATTTATATTCAAAATTTTAAAAAATAATCTTAAAGTTTTTTTTTTTTTTGAAAATTAATCACTTTGAAAATCAATGATTGTCAATATGTTCTAGAACTTGAGTCACAAGTATTCTCGTCACAATAGTGACATCAAATGTGTATTCTTAACTATCAAATGTATAGACTTTGAATCGATTTATTATACTATTAAGAAGAATGTTGTTTCATCCTCTATGGTTGTGACGCCCCAAAACCCGGGGGGTCGTTGACTACGATCCTTCCTTGAAAACTTCGTGAATGTCGGATCTTGCTTGGAGCTCACATGAATCGGGCGAGTCTCCTTGTACGGGGCTCTACCCATAGTACCTAACACATCCCAATCAACATCATAAGTGTAGCATAGTAAAAACGGCCACTTGGGCCCATAAAACAATACTCATAAACATACCAACTATATAACATAGTTATAAGAGTTAAAATTTTACTCTTATATAAAATATATTAAAATACCAGAATTATAATACATGTAATACATCATAAACCAAAGCCCTGACGGCTTTCTTTCTTCGCGGCCTGTGATGGCGGAATGCCATAGTGTGCTCCTGTACGAAATATTAAATTCCCTTCGACGGGGTGGTAATCTTGATAGTGGAATCGCGCAAATAGATTCTTCTCGCATTTAGTCTCGTATGCAATGCTCAGTAGAAACACAAATTCAAGTAAATGCGTGATCCTACTTGAATGTCTACACTGACTGACTCTCATACCCAGAGTCTGTGAGCTCCCTGCACTTACTAAGCACGTATGAGAAACATTATTTTCAAAACAAAGATATTTGTTTTTTAATTGTGAACAACCTTCCGATATAAGTAATTGGACCCGACTCCGATGATCTGTTGGTGGACAACCTCAGTGTATATTAATTGGGGTGACTCAGACGATTGATATGTTATATGGACTACCCTCAGATATTGTAATGGACACGCTCAGATAATTATTATTATTAGTCAGCCCTCAAAACCACTCTCGATAAACCGCCTCATGCGCTCGCTCCTATCGTTTCACAAGGTGCTCCGGTGCATATGGAATGCATGATGCGATTCAATACAATTTATATAACACATGCAAATATATCATCATGCATATATTTACATAATTTAAATCACACAACATGTTATGTAATTTCACAATCCATTATACCAAAATTAGCTCACGTGGGCTAATCAACAACCACGAGCAATTCGATTTGAATTACTCAACCAAACACATTATTTCACAAAATTTATTCCGTGAACACTATTCACATGAACAGTGGAGACAGGTTCTTGTTCACGGCCAATACCTAATATCGGTTTCACCTTGTGGGAAACCGGGTGCTCTCGCCATTTCCGGCCTCGCCACATCCGCAACACAAATTGTTTCACAATTTTATACAATTCCGCAAACCAAACGGCTCGTGCCTGAGTCATGGGTTTGCACAAATGAGTTTCAAAATTTTCTAACAATTGGTTCCAAGCTTTGGGACCCGATCAACCACTCATGACCTCAATCAACTCCAAGCATCATAAATACACTTAAACAAAATTAAACTTTCAAGTAGGATGAAACCCCTATCTC
This sequence comes from Tetrastigma voinierianum, assembly GCA_016808115.1. Classification (NCBI taxonomy): domain Eukaryota; kingdom Viridiplantae; phylum Streptophyta; class Magnoliopsida; order Vitales; family Vitaceae; genus Tetrastigma; species Tetrastigma voinierianum. The sequence continues at coordinate 2,350 of JAEQBH010004434.1, read as the reverse complement.
ACGGAGTTTGTAGAAACTCCTTAAAACCCAGAGCGACATAGGCCTTGTCGCGTGAAGCGACTTTCCTTCTTGTCAGAAGAATTAGACGGTGGATGGCAGTAAACACAGGAGAAGCTACACACTCTCTAAAAGCGTAACCTAAAAGCTCTTTGTAGATTTCCTCCCCCTCTTCTCACATTTTGGTCTTTGGTTTAAAGGAGGAGGATGACACTATTCGCTATTTCGTCTTATTATCATTTAACTATTCACCTAATGCCTTTAAATCTTGGATTTTGATGTTTGAGAAACTTCACTCCTAGACCGTCCATTTTGATGTTCTCTACTCATGCAACATGTGTCACATGAGTACATGTTATAGGTGACTTTAAACCAGCGTCATATGTCGTTCTGGCCTTTAGAAGCGCGATGCACCGAAAACATGCATTCATTGTCTCGAATTGACGAGTCGGCGTGTAGATTTGAGATGATTTCAATGGTGAAATTAGTTTCATTTCATCGGTTGAAGTGCTGGTTTTGGTAAATTACGATTTTGCCCTTTTTCCAAAAATTGGAATTTTCTCGGGTCTTACAATGGTTTTTAGCGATTTTTGTTATATGTTTTTATTAATTTATTGCTAGTTTAAATCAATAAAATTATTTTCCTTTTCAAAAAAAAAAAAAGATATAAAAAATTATAAATTAAAAAATTGATAAATTAACAAAACTTAGGTCATAATTTACAATAATTTTTTTTGGAAATTTTAAGCTGTTATTTAAAAAATATTTTTTGAAAAAATTAAAATAATTTGATATTTCATAGAATAAAAAATTGTTTCTAATTCAAAATTTTCTTACTTTAATTATATATATTGAACAGAAAACCCACACAAGGGGAAATGTGGCAATTCATAACCAAAGTTAGGGCCTCCACATGACATGGCGAGCCTCGAGCCAAAAGGAAGAGCATCATTCTACCCAGTTTGCTTGCCTTCTAATAAGCTCAAACTCATTTAAGTTTGCACGAGAGAAGAGATTTACATTCTTTTATTAAACACGAATTGAGACATCATGCTTACGGAGGAACATCTGATGACCACCTCTTTTTACGTCTATTTCAAACACATAGGTATTACTTAATTTGGAGTTGGAGGATTTGGTGAAGTGCTTCACAAACGGCTGGGGCTTCAACCTCAGCTGGCGTGAAGCATCCTGTGAAAACCTGAGAGTAACTTCATTTCGGATTACACCACCCACACCCACTTGGCAAGGAGTCTTCAAAGATCGCACCATCCAAGTTGCATTTTAGCTGTCGCGACAGAGAATCCCGGAACATGGGATTTCCTATGTCGTGACATAGGGCTTATGTCGCGACAGTGCACGGCCGAGGAGCGCGGTGACAGAGCGCCTTAGGCGCGCGATAGAGCGCGCACGATAAGAGGCCCAACCGCGTGGCCCGGGCGACCTTGGGCGCCTGGCCCGGTCGCGCTTCAGCTAGCGGCGAGCGTGTGCTTACGAGTGCTGTGTTGTACCTTTGTTTATTTGTGTTCTTTGACCGCACATTCATGGGCCCTATTCATAGACACTTTGTTCACATAGGTTTTCCCAGTCTAGTTTCGATCTAATTAGGACCCGAATAGAAAAAAGAATTGGGGCGTCCACGGTGTTGTGCAACATTTGAGTTATTCTTGTTCTTTATACTTGTTCATGGGCAATATTCATGGAAAATGTTCACATGGGTTTTCTAAATCTAGTTTCTGATCCAATGGGACCCAGAATAGAAAAAAAAAAAAAATGACCTCTGGGAATTAGGGCATCACAGGTGTTGTGCACTGTTTGAGCTACTGTTCTTTGGAACTGTTCATGTGCAATATTCATGGACAATGTTCACATGGGTTTTCTAAATCTAGTTTATGATCCAATGGGACTGGGAATAAACCACTTTCCCTCGGGGTGGGGCGTCACGTAGCCATCTATGGTTTGTGAGACCAATGGAAATGAGCAACCATTTGATGGGGCCGGAGTCTCGATAAAACTAGCCCCTGTTGAACAGTACTTGAGTTGGGAAGGTAGTGACCCATCAATTATCAGTTCTCTGTTCTACTATGTCAGTATGGTGCAAGAATCAGACGTTCACTTGAAATGATTGAAGAAGGAGAAGAATATTTAAGCGAGGCCGTGCGGTGGGGTTGTTGTTCGCAATGCTGCTATCAAAATATGTTCTTGTTCCTCCACAAGAGATTTTCGCATGGTGGATGGTCTCAATTTCCCGATTACACCTTGGGCATCTCGGATTCAGTGGCATTCCTTTACCCTTCAAGATAGCATGGACTGGGAGGCATCCCATGCGTGCCCTTTAGAGAATTAGAAAAAT